>ML789535.1:23896-66593 GCA_009831015.1 Picea engelmannii
TGCCTGGAGTCTTGTCACCACCGCCTCCCTTATGCATTGAAGGGTTAGAGCCTTCACCCTACGACATCATGTTTCGTTCCATCATGACCTTCATCATATCTCTCAACTATATGATAGTCTGCCTGAAGTCTTCTTCTTCATTCAGAACACATTCATGATCTTCTGCATGAGCCATGCTTGGTGAATGTCTCTCTGCAACTTGTGGTGAATGAATCTGCTTCCTCCTTGTCAGATAAGAACTTCGCTCCACAAGTTTACCTTCTCCTCTTGTGAGTTTCAACCTTGTGAGCATTAGAAACAAAACTTGCAAACAATCAAGTCTTCAAAACCAGTGCTCTGATACCAACTTGATTTAAAAATGAAGAAGACTTGAAAAACTTGAATAATTATTGCAAGTGAAATGTTATGTGTTTAAAGAAACAAGATCAATTTTCAACACATAAATTAAGGATTACTTATGCAAAATACACATAGACAACATCATAAACATTGAACATAAACACATGTGCACAACAATTGATAAAGGAGTTCACCTCTCTTATGGGCTACATCTCCTGGTCCAGCTTCCAATGGATCATTATTATTAATTTCTCAAAAATTGATCAAAAACATGTCTTACAATGCTCAAACTGACAAACTGACTACTCCAATGGCTTCCCAGCATCCCAAAACCCCTGTCTGGGCTCTTTCGGCACCTCAATCGGTCGAAAAATGAGAAAGATAGGCCTCCTGGAAGTCTCCTTCTCCAAGCTTGTTGTCTCTGGTTCTACAATTCGCACCCCCCTTTTCACAAACCTGACTCACACGCTCTTTTAAGCGTAAAAACCTAGCACCGGGCGCAACCGCGCCAATGGTGCAAACCGTAGGACGGTTAAGGCACCTCCAGCCCCTAACTGCCTCGACACCTGGGCATATGGCCATGTGACCTCACGCTGGGAAAAAAGGCGGTTAAACCGTTTGAAAACCGTGCAACTTCCGTTTGGGCCCCGCACCAACACTTAACACATGGGTCATGGTTTCAAACCCCGCGCCAGCACTTAACACATGCGTCGTGGTTTCAAACCCCACGCCAACATTCAACACATGGTTATATATATATACAATGCAATATATTGCAATACATTGCAATGTAACGCAATGCAATGTAATGCACACGCCAACGGTCAGGCCATAATATATGTGGGTCATATGTAATACAATGTGTCCATGGGTCGGGGCTAAGCCCCGACCCGACCCCCCTTTCCTTCCAAACAATAATCAACGTTAAATATATGTTTTATGGCATAGTTAACAAGGAACAAAGGGTGACACTTTGGTTAGCGGAGAGTTATGAAGTCATTACATAACGGAGAGGTCCGAGGGTCAAACCCCACGGGCCTCAACACATTTTTATAAAACCAAATAACCAATTAACGAGCGACACGTGGCGCCAGGGGATTGGGCCACGTGTCCTCACACCATTGACCATCAATGACATGTGTCATCCCTGGATTCGGTATTCATCAACCAATGAGAATGTGCCATGTCATCCACCTGCCACATCACCATACGGACGGTACGGCCCTGCCACGTTACTGTATGGACAGGTACAATCAACATCCAAAATTTTGCCTGTTTGCCTTGGCGAACAAATCTCGATATCTTCTCCATACGGACTCCGTTTGAGAAAGTAAATATATCGCTGGAATCAGGAAGACGAGATGGACGCAATGGCACTATTTTTGTTGCATTCCAATAACTTTGAAAATTGAGCAAAATTTGATCCCCTGATCAGTAGTTGTCGATAATTTCCATCTTCAGGATGGGTTGTTGTGTCGTCTGGGCCATATCTATGTTCCATCAAGTGAGAGATCGAAGATAATCTAGGAATCCCACTACAGTCAGGTGGTAGGACACTTCGGTGTCGAAAGGATAGTGAAAATGCTATAGAAACATTTCTATTAGCCAAAACTTCTATAGGAGGTCAGTAAGTATATCAGGTCCTACACTGCCTGTGTTATTGCCAAAACGACCACTAAGAAACAAATCCAGTACACCCCTCTTCCTACTCCTGACAGGCCATGGGAATCCATCTCAATGGAATACATGTCGGGCCTCCCATCCACCAAGCAGGGAAATGACTATGTTTTTGTGGTTGTTGATCGCTTTTCTAAGATGGCAATTCTGGTTGCCTGCAAAAAGAGCATCATAGCAGAGGCCACTACCAAGCTCTTATTTGAACGAGTCTGGGTGCATTTTGGAATACCAAAAACCATTGTCTCAGATCAGGATAGTTGATTTCTCAACACATTCTGGTTGAGCCTCTAGTCACTGCTAAACACCAAGCTCACCAAATCCATGACCTTCCACCCCCAGATAGATGACCAAAATGAGGTTCTAAATCAAATGATTGTGCATATCCTTTGGATGTTTAATTCAAATCACCCCCGCACATGGAATGAGAGCCTTTCCTATATCCAACATAGCTACAACTAAGCCCTGCATAGCTCAACTGGCTACATCCTCTTTCAGGTGGGGTTGGGATTCCAACCATTGGGTCCCATAGATGTTGCACTTCCCCTTACGGTCACCTCAACCGACTCATCTCCTACTCCAACTGAAGCTAACAAAGACACCTAGTTCATTGAGCGGATCCAACACATCTGCCAACAGGTTCAGGATATCCTACAAAAGTCCAATGACAAGTACAAACAGTGCCATGATCAACATCTAGGGTTTTGGGCATTCTGGTTTCAGAGCCTCATCATAATCATCTTCTTGTGAATGCGAGTAGCCATCATATCTCTTCTCATAGATAAGCTTCCACCATTCTAGCGAGTCTTTCACTCTGTATTTTTACAGTCTCTGTACATTTCTTTGATTAATAGAAATCATGTATTACTGTATATCTGTATTTATGGTTTCATCTCTGATACATTTGTGTTATATTATTGAATATCTGCAATATCTCTGTGCATTTCTTTATTGTATCTCTGCTCTCATTTCGTGCCGAAAATAATCTGGATCAGTGGTATCAGAGCAGGCTGCTCTTGATCATTTTTTTCCCACATCCTTAGACACCTGTTGATAGCATCAGGCGCATCTTCATCAAGAGACCACTTTGGAGGCACCTTGCCTTTCAAGGTACAAGTTAATTTTGATATTCCTGTATTTGAAGGACAGATAGATGCAGAAGCCCTAGAAAAATGGTTAACTCTGCTAGAAGGTTATTTCTCTGTTCACAACTTTTTCGACAAAGAAAAGATCAGCTTTGCACTCCTTAAAGCTCTCCCTCATGTCAAACATTGGTGGGAAACTTACTAGGAGCAAAGTTCCATAGAAGAGTCTGGAATATATGGGGTCGATCCCACTTGGGATTTTTTTATGGATGCGGTAAAAGAACAATATTACCTTGTTGGCAACTATGAGGACCAGTACATGAGATGGACCACACTGCGGCAAGAGAGGGGCCAAGCAGTTTCAGAGTTCACCAATACCTTCCATACCTTGTGCACCAAGCTGGGTATCAAAGACTCCGAGTGACATTTGGTTTTGAAATACCATGGGGCTCTACATAGATACATCCAGACTGAAATGGATTTTCTAGACATCTCTTCACTCGGTGTTGCTTATTGATATGCTGTTAAAATTGAGCAGAAATTTAAGCACCAGAACAAACGAGAATTCAGGTCTGCAAATCTGAAACAACCAAAGTATGAAAAAGACGGCCCTAACAAACAGTCTCCCGAAAACCAGTCTAAGACACAGGAAAAGAAGGGTCACGGGAAGACAAAGAAGGACACCGAAAAATGGTGTGATTTCCACAAAATCCCCTGGCACAACAATGATGAATGTCGCTCAAAATAGTCATTGGTGGCTGAGATCAAAGACAAGGAGTTGAACCCTGATTTAGAATATGATTATGAAAATATCGGTAAAGGACAGATCATTGACGCAGACCCCACTGCTATTGTCGCGACTATAACAATTCAACCAGAAGAACCAACAGATCCTGAAGAGGGGGAGGGCCTTTTTCATTCATAGATGTGGGTGAAGGGGACCCCGCTTCATTTTATTGTTGATAGTGGAAGCCAGAAGAACCTCATCTCAGCAGAGGTTGTCAAACAGTTGGGATTGTCGACAACACCACACCCACAACCATACAACATCGGGTGGCTTTGGCAAGGACAAAATCTTCGTGTCAGCCAACAGTGTCGATTGTCATACGGTATCCAACCCTTCAAGGATGAGGTATTATGTGATGTCGCCCCACTGGATGTTTGTGATGTTCTCTTGGGCCAACCATATATGTGGAGGTGCCATGTTGTTTATGACTCTCGACCCTGTAGTGTTATTGTTACTTTGGGCGATAATCTCTACAGAATACCAGTGGTAGTTCCAACTACTCTTCCACCTAAAAATTGTCACATGGTAGTATCTCATACTGCAAAATTTAGCTTCTTCACAATCTGTTCAAAAGGAGAACAAAAGGACACTGCAACCACTACAGCCTTGCCCCAAGAACCTTATATCCAATAGAAGCAGGTCGACAAGGCTGCAACAAAGTGTAAATATTCATTCTGCACATCATCCTATCATGTATCTCGACTTGTTTAATAGACTCAACCTCAACAGGTTCGTGAAAAATCTCCACAAACTGAGCAGTGCGACGTCTCCAACAAGACAATCAGCTCACCAAGATGCAGATTCAACAAACGCTTTTCCCTCCCCCCTGGGAACTCAACGTAGTGGAGACCATTGCTTCCTAAGGAGGGAGGATTGATCCAGGTGGATATCAGTGGCCACCCACCTTTTCCAAATGGTTCAAAATAGTTTTCTGGCAATTTTGGCAACTTACTATTTTTAGTAGGTTTTAACTTCCAGGGCCATTTTGAGGGTCCAAATGAAGGTTTTTCAAGATCTAGGTTCTCAATGATATCCAAAAGAATGATTGAGCCCCCAAAATGAATCTCCTCGATGATACCCTTCCAACGAGCTATCACACGCCTAAAATGGAGATCGTATGCAAAAGTTACAACCCTCGGAAGTTGATGCACCAACTTACCCAAACAGGGCCCACATGAATTTTAGCGCTTCATCTCCTAGGGTTAGGTTTTTGGATGTATAGGGTTTTTGGCATTCTGGTTTATTCTAAAAAGGCCTTCAGAGCCTCATTTTAATCATCTTCTTGTGAATGCAAGTAGTCGTCACATCTCTTCTCAGAGATAAGCTGCCACCATTCTAGCGAGTCTTTCACACTGTATTTTTACAGTCTCTGTACATTTCTTTGATTAATAGAAATCGTGTATTACTGTATATATGTATTTATGGTTGCATCTTTGATACATTTCTGTTATATTATTGAATATCTTCAATATCTCTGTGCATTTCTTTATATTATCTCTGCTCTCATTTCGTGTTGAAAATAATCTGGATCAGGGTGCCACATAAGATTCAGGTGGGAGACAAAGTTTGGTTGCACTTGCGAAAAGAATGCCTTAGAGGACCCCATCGGAAGCTTCTCCCACTCCAGTATGGGTTGTACACTATCACCAAGACCATGGGGGATAATTCTTTTGAGCTCAACATTCCTCCTTTCCTTGGTCTGCACCCAATGTTCAGCGTGGATCTCCTTCACCCTTATTTTCCACCATTATTGGACACCTCAGAAGTAGCGGAACAATTGAAACCAACATAGCTCAACCCTGACTACATAAAATAGACATCCAGTGATCATATTGTGGACACATAGATCAAGGGCACTCGACAACAAAGGATCCATCTTTATCGAGTCGCCAAAGCAGGGCAGCTCTTGCACCAAGGAAAGTGGCTCACTTAGGGCCAAATTCAACAGAAATTTCCTCATCTGATGGGGGACCTCAATGAAATGGACACCATTGATTCTTAAGGAGGGAGGATTTATCCATATGGATATTGGTGGCCACCCACCTTTTCCAATTGGCTCAAAATAGTTTTCTGGCAATTTTGGTAATTTACTATTTTTAGCAGTTTTCACTTCCAGAGCCGTTTTGAGGCCCTAAACGATGTTTTTTGGGAAACCAGGTTTAAAATATGAAATTCTTTTGTTATTTCACCTAAAATAAATCTCCTCGATGATACCTTTCAAACAAGTTATCATATGCCTAAAACGTAGATCGTATGCAAAAGTTATGACCCCGGGAAGTTGATGTACTAACTTGCCCAAACGGGGCCCACATGACTTTTGGCGCTTCATCTCCTAGGGTTAGGTTTTTGGATGTCTAGGGTTTTTGAAATTCCTTCTCATTGTAAAAATGCCTTTATAGCGTCATTGTAATCATCTTCTTGCGAATGAGCACAGCCGTCACATCTCTTCTCAGAGATAAGCCACCACCATTCCAACAAGCTTGTTTCTGCTGCATTTTACAGTTTTAAGCTTATTTTTTTATTGAATAGAAAACCAACTTTATTGTATCTCTATTATTTTGTGTTAAGAACCTGTTAATAATCTGTATTCATTCCATTCTTCTCATAAAATTTGGATCAATATGAATGGGAAATTTATCTTTAATGGTGAGTTTGTTGAGGGTGCAAAAGTCAGGACACATGTGCCAAGAACCTTCATTCTTAAGGACCATGACCATAGGAGAAGAGTAGGGGCTCGTACTAGGATGGATAACACCTACATTGAGCAATTATTGAACAATTTTCTCAATTTCATTTTTTTGGGAAAAGGGATGACGATAGGGACAGATATTGGGAGGAAGGATGTCAGGTACATGGGAAATGGAATGATCATAAACACCACGGGAAGGAGGGAGTCCCTGGGGAGTGGGAAAAACAACTTGATTTTTGAAGAGGATGGATTGGAGGTCCTATGGCACAGAGCATGTATTAGTGTCTTGAATATCACGAAGTTGTGCAATAATGCGAGAATGACCTTTTTTTAGCAACTTTTCCATGCGATGGGAACTGATGATCTCTAGGGAACCGATTGTGATGCCTTGGAACTTATATTTTTTTCCCTCCTGGTGGAATTTCATGGCTAATTCCTTAAAATCCATGAGAATGGGACCCAAATTCCTTATCCATTCTGCACCCAACACAATGTCACAACTGCCCATGTTGATAGCAAACATATGAGATTTCATGTGGTACTGACCAATTTGGAGACCCATTTTCACAACGCCCTCCACATTTCATGGACCTGCCATTGGCAATCATGATTTGAAAATTATTGACGGCATGGATATAACAATGAGTTTCTTTGGCAATGCAACGATGAACAAAATTATGGGTGCTTCCACTATAAAAAATAATTATGACCTTTTGATACTTAATGTAACCAATCAACTTGAGGGTTTGGGGAGCAGAGAAGCCAGTGAGAGAATCCAGGGAAATGACCAGTTCAAATTTGGGAGGGTTAGAGGGAGGATTCATGTCAGTGGGTCTAGGTGACGCGACCATAAGGGGAGCCTCAACATCGTATTCTGAAACATCTTCCGTGATGGCCATAAAAATATTTTTTTCCTTACACTTGTGCCCAAGAAAATATTTGTCATCACAATTATAACAAAGGCCTTTGAGTTGGCAGTCAACCATTTCTGGCCTGGTCAATTTCTGGATCTTTAGTGGAGTTTAAGGAGGAGTGGGAGTGACTGGTTTAGTGTGTGGAATAAAGGAGGGTTTTCATGTTTGAGAAGAGATAACCTGTTGTGATTCCTTATCTCTTTTAGTATATTCCACCCAACTCTGAGTCTGAGTCATAAGGACATGGGCACAAATATCATCATTGAGGCCACTGATAAAACATTCTGAGAAACAAACATCAGACATGCCCTCTGTACGTAAAGAATACCAATCAAAAGCAGTTATAACATCTTCCACTATGAAATATTGTTTCAATTTTTTCAAATAGACTAAATGGTTGGTGTCAGTGTCAAAGTGTTTAGAAATCTCTACCAAAAATTGTGTCCAAGCCACATACCCTTGGCGGTCATTTTTTCTCCATTGACACCATTGCCAACGTTCTTGATCTAGATGGAGAACACCATACTGGAGTTTTTCCAACTCATCTCTAATTCCATACAAAGATAAATAATGTTCCATCTGAGTTACCCAACCAGTGGGATCTGAGCCATCAAATTTTGTCACATCCACACGTGGAAGGCATAGGTCACATTGAAAGTAATGGGAATGAGAGGGAGTTTCACCTTCAGGTTGCAAAGGTGGGTGTTGGTGCAATTATATTCATAATATATTACCAAACATAAATTATCAACCAGGATTCATAATTGGTAGATTTGATGCACTATATGTGTTGATAACAGATAGGTTCATATGTCTGTTTAGTATAGCTTAGATAAGAAAACCATTTAGAAACCAACACACACTTTTAAAAATAACAATCTTCACACAACTTTTAACTCAGAAGATAATCTGATAACAAAACTTCTCAAACAAACACTCAATTGAAAAATCTCTTGCTTAGATGACAAGTCTGTTCATTACATGCCCATGAAATGAAGAGATGAACTTAATATCTTATTGCCTGGAGCAATTAAAACAATAATCAACAATCCACTTTATTCACTCTTAGAAATAAATCAATCATAACTCTACTAATTCCAATCAAACCTTCTTTAATACAGGAAACAATCAATATGATTGAGAGACATCATTATATGGAACATGAAGGTGAGAGATGAAGTTTTTTGGTTCCTGTACCTACTAATAAAAACACAATTATAAATTCAAAACAATAACATTCACTTGCTTAACAATCCCATACTTCAAACTCTTATCAATCAAATATTAATCTGTAGAAATGAAAATGGAACTATCTACTCTGTTCAATGTCTAATTATTTACTCACACTGATTCAAAATCGAATAACTTTGTATTGAACTTAAAATGAATTTGAAATCATTTACAACACACAATTGTTAAATGCTCACACTCATACAATCACACAAAAGCATGTACATGGAGGTTTACCTTGGTTGGGGAGGTGGGCCCTTGCAGAACCAACAAGGTACCTCTAAAGAGATAACAGACTAAAACACTTTACTCATGCTCATGAATTGCACAAAAGATCATTTTTATTCCTTCAATTTATTGATTGAATCAATAGTTCAACATCTCATTCAACATAACAATGTGTATCATTCTCCAAGAACCAATCTTACATCATAATAATTTCTCCCTTTGGCTTAGAGCCATAACTCAATTTATACACTTTTTACATTACAAATTTGGCTCTAGACAATCCAATCCATGAAAAATCAAATGAAAACCATTTTCCATCGATGGAGGTCGAGTAAAACAATTAGCTAATCAAGGAAATGCATTTTTCACAAATATAGGCATGATCCTAGAATTTATGGAAAATTGACAATGATTTTAGGATGAGTTGTTCCCGTTGAGATAGAGGTCCACACATGTGAGATATGAGAATTATGTTACATGTGTCCACATGAAAATGTCTCTCTAGACAAAACCCATGTCCCCAAAATTTGAGATTCATCTTTATCTGCCCGAAAATTGAGGTGCAAATCTAGTACCAGAATGCTGGTACCAGAATCATGTAGGCAGGGGCTTAGGACCGAACTAACAAAATCACGACTATGGGTACTGGACCAATGCAAAGGTAGTACTAGGATGGATCTAGTACTGGAAGAGGCGAAATATGGTACCGGATGAGGCAGAGAGCTAGTACCGGATGAAGCTGCTTAAGAGTCAAAGTAGTTAGGAGCATAAATAATCAACCATTTAACCCAATTTAATCAAGAAAATCCAACAAATCATGATTTAACATAGTTTACCTTTCTATGCGCATGGAAAAGGTCACAAAGTAGGTTTGTAGACAACAGATGCACACATGAGAGGTAAAATTTACTCAGATAGAGGATAATATAGGGTAATAGAGGTGTCAAAATGGAGACTCAACATTCCCCATGCTTAAGTCATTGCATGTCCTCATGCAACATTGATCTTCAAAATTTCAAAATTGATGGTACTCCTCACTCGATCAAGCATTCCCTAAAGTTTCACCTTTCTTCATCTCCTTAAATTCTCTTTTAAGTAACATGCTATACAATATAAACTTCCTAGCCTATGCTTCACACTTCTTACCCATGGGAAAGTAGTTATGATGGAAAAGTGAAGTCATGAGTATTAGATTAGATATGTTAGTGATTTGACATTTAGTCTTATCCAATGTGTTGTGGATCATAGTTAGGAGAAATGGCTGGATGTGACTCTAATATCATTATAGGATAGTGGCCAAGAGTTTTCATAACGAATTTGACTAATAGGCCCCATGGCTAGATTACCTTTAAAATAAAAGTGATATAAGCATAGTTTAGATCTCATTTGAAGAGAGGAACACATAAAAGAATACATCCCAAGATGATTAACTTGTTTCTTATCCAAGTTTTTAGATACGAATCTATTATTTCTTAGGTAAGGTGAATTACATATTCTGAGGGTCCCACTTCTCATGCAAACCTATTTATTTTAAAGATAGAACTCTAAAGTGGATAATTGAAGGTTCTTAAGAACATCATCTGAGAGATATAAAGGTCATATCCTAGCCCTCATTTGATAATGATTGCTTCATAATGAGACCCAATGGATTTTGTTCAGTTTTATATGTGCCACTTTATGTTTTTCAACTCCCTTTACCTGGCATAGCCTCGCTACCAGCAGGCCTGTTCATTACCTTGACGAGTTTACCTTAGTACCATACAAGCATGGCCCCACTGCCAGCAGGTATGTTCAGTACCTCAGTGGGTTTACTTGTACTTCCTGATACTTCCTATTTATTATATTACTAAAATGATTTAGAATGATGTATATTGTTCATTCATAGTTTTAGAGTATAAGGAAGGCAGGTGGTACGAGAGTTTTTTAGAGTTATTAGGCACATAATTAACTGCTTGGAATTATCCCAAGGGTGAAATCATCCACATTAGACTTAAATATCATCTATTCAATGTATAATGGAACATCTTGGATAATGACTAAGAGGTCCCTCTAGTTAATCCTATTAGGGTTCTCATGAAAGTTCATTGAGACTTTACAGGGGTGGTACGCCACATGAGGTTTTCATCAATACCTCCCAAGAGAAACTTGTAAAGATAAACTTGGATAAGAACATGTTGAATCAACTAGGTTAGTATTAGACATAATGGTGTCACAACTTTTCAATGGATATTTCAATTAGTAATCACTTTTTCAAAATGATGAGGTAATAAGACAGGTGCACCCATTATCATATAGAGATAAATGTGAAAATATATCCTTAAAGGATAGAAAGAATGATTCATTTAGGGGTGAGTGTATAAATGTAAGAGGAAGATGTACATGAGAGTAAAGAACAATTCAACACAAGACTTAAATGATCCTTGATAGAAAAAAACATGAAAAGATTAGCCCATACCTCCAATTACTTGAAGTGAAAACAATGTTAAGCATAGGACAAAGATCATATCACCTTGGCATTAGTACCAAATTGGTAACTGGTATCATAACATGTTTCTGTAGTACCATAATAGATAATACTAGAATAGGATAGTACCAAAACATGATTTTGCAGTACCAGAACATATTTCTGCAGTACCGGAACAGAGAAGGGGAAAAAACAGAGTGACGTGATGAATGATTTCTATACAAGGAGATGTATATGAGGGCTTGCAGAATTTCATGGTAGGGATCATGCAATAATTGAGGATATGAGATTGTATGAGAGTAACCACATGTTTAATACATAATTAGTCTAATTCCTTAATAAAATGAAAAAATGTTGAGTTTATATGTCCTATTACTTGAAGCATTTAAATTGAGCATAAAAAACTTTGAAATTATGATAAGAAATACCAACACCTCATTACCAGTATCAGATCACCTTAGTACCAGATGAAGGTAGATTTGTTTTTTTCCAATACTGGATGAACGCAGACCTTGCCCAGTATCGGATGAATGTAGATTTCTTCCCAGTACCGGATGAACGCAGACCTTGCCTAGTATCGAATGAACAAAATTTTTTTCCCAGTACCGGATGAATGAAAACCTTCTCCCACAGTACCACATGAACACAAAGTTTGGGCCACAGTACCAGATGAATGTCGATTTTTTTCCACTACCGGACGAACACAGAGTTTTTCCAGTACCGGATGAGCGTAGGGGTGAATTTGTTGCAGTACCGGAACAACACAGAGAGAATATTTGTAGTACCAAAAAAACACAGAGATGTTATCCAATAATGAATGAACATAGAAAGAATATTTGCAGTACCAGAATAGCACATAGATGTTATCCAGTACCGGATCACCACAAAATTTCATTCCAATACTCAATTAGAATTGGATAAGGTACATGATGGCGTATTCTACAAACTGGAATTTGTAGGCTTCTCCTTGTGGATGGCATACTCGGAGTATCAAGCTGTAGAAGATGCTAGAAATCACTATTGCTGCAAGAAGAAACCTATGAATTTGTTCTATTGAAGTATCATGCTGAAAAAACACTGCTTTTGTTGCCACTTTCATTTTATTAGAAAATAAACCTAACTACTATTGTATCAACAACCACTCCCCCATGATTGAGGTTTTGCATGGCCTCATGAAAATAATGCGAGATGATAAAAAAAGGCTTTTAAGAAGGTTGTGAACATCTGCTAAAAACAAACCAATAGAACTAATTAAAACAAGATTTTTATTCATGCTTACAAACAAAAAATTTAGGGAAAATGTCAAAAGTTGCATTATTAGCTATGAATAAAATAGTTTAGAATTAACATTCATTTTTAACTTCTATTAAAAATATTACTTAATAGATCATCCTTGTGAAATAGTGGTCTTAAAATAGATAGGTAATGATAAAGCACGGATGCATCATTTTTAACAACTTAAGGAAAAAAAGAAATTTCAAGAAAGAGGTCATGAAGCACTCCCTTAAGTGTTATCTTCTGTTGACAAGGATGCCTTCTCCAGTTTTGAAACCTTTCCAGTATTATGTGTTCATTCAGAGGATGAAGAGATTACCTTCTCATAAAACTCCAAACAAAATTAGAATAACTTTTAGAAAGAAATCTATTATAGGAACAAAAGATCTTAAACCGATTACTTTAGTAGCTTTTGACATTCCCATTTATGAAAATTATGAAATATATGTTGCATTGTACTTATGTGCAACATTTATTTATTTATTTACCTATCCTACTCTAATTGAACAAAAGAAAATGTCCTTCAAGTATAGGAATACTTCCAGTGAAGCCATGTGCGTAACAGGGTTAAAAATATATCCATACTCGGGTTTAAAATATAAATTTTAATGTATACCAGAGTATGAAGGAATAGCTTCTTTGATGATGAGATCAAACAATAATGAAAAATAAATGAGTGGTTTGACCTAATAAGTAATTGAAACCATATTTCAATAGGATCACTACATTCTTGCTTCTCTTCTTCATTTAGGTCACACTGAATGTCTTCCTCTACCATGCTATGAAAATTATCTTCTTCAAGATCATTGGTATTTGGAGTACATATAGGATCTGTTGAGAGCCATGCTAAGAACTCTACAAGATACCAGATATATAAAATATGCAGAACATAAATAAAATTCTAGAAATGGCAGAATAACAGTAAAATATCCAGCATAATCTTCACAATACACAGAAATGATATATGAAATAGCAATGGAAATAACACTTTGATTCAGAAAGAAATGTTCACAAGCCTCTTCGAGGGGGAAACCTCCAGTCGAGAAACGCTCTATTACAATAATCTCCAAACTAGGGTTCTCATACCCTCGACCCTTATTTATACTAAATATGTCTATTAAGAGAAGCATCTAGAGGAAGATCCTTCTAGAAGCGGAAGCTTCTATTAGGTCTTCTTACATCTGCCTTATTCTATTTTATTGAAAGGCCTTATTAATATTGACATTTATTACATCCGAATACATTGATCTACCTATGTGTGGGTTCGGACCTTAACATGTCCGCCCCCTTAAAAACAACCTTGTCCTCAAGGTTTGAGATGTGGAAACTGCTGCAGAATGGTAGTCGGTTCCCAAGTGGCATCTGCTGGAGTCATATCTTTCCACTGTACTAGCACTTCCTTGATGGTTCTTTGACATAGACGATGCTCACGCTGGTCCAAAACTACTTCTGGCTGTAGCCAAATGGAGCCTTCTTCAGCTAACTCTGGAAGGTTGGTTTGAATTTGGCACCTGGTTCCAATCACCTTCTTCAAGCATGAAACATGAAAAATAGGATGTAGCTTCGACTGACTGGGCAGATCTAACTGATATGCGACTTGTCCCGCACGCTTGAGAACTGTGTAAGGGCCATAAAATTTGGGTGCTAGCTTATGACAATGCTCGGCCTTGAGGGAAGTTTTCTTATATGGTTGCAGTCTCAGAAACACCTGATCCCCTTCTGCAAATTGTCATTCAGAGCGACCTTGATCTGCTTGCTGCTTCATTCTATTCTGTGCCATGACCAAGTTCTCTTTAAGGGTACTAAGGATATCCTCTTGGACTGTAAGTGTTTTGTAAACCGCCTGGACCTTCGAGGTACCCGGTAAGTATGAGAGAACTGAAGGTGGCTTCTGTCCATATACTGCTTCAAAAGGAGTCATGCGAGTGGTTGTATGGTATGTAGTGTTGTACCACCATTCGGCGAGGGGTAACCCTTGAGCCGACTGGTGTTGTTTTTCAGAGGCAAAGCACCTCAGATATGTTTCCAAACACATGTTGACAACTTTCGTTTGACCATCTGTTTGGGGATGATAAGCTGAGTTGAGATGCAATTGTGTGCCTTGTAGCTTAAACAACTCTTGCCAAAAATTGCTTGTGAAAGTTGGGTTTCAATCGAAAACAATAGAGTGCAGCATGCCATGAAGATTGAAGACCTGGTCCATGAAAATTTGAGCCACTGTGGATGCAGTAAATGGGTGGGCAAGAGCACAAAAATGAGCATACTTGGAAATGCAATCCACCACCACCATTATGAATGATTTATTCCCCGATTTGGGTAAGCCTGTAATAAAGTCCATAGAGATATAATTCCAAATAGCAGGGGGAATCGGAAGTGGTTGGAGGGTGCCTTGAGATTTGATTGTTTCTCCCTTGTTTTGTTGACACACCTCACATTCAGCGACAAACTTACGGATGTCCTGTTTCATACCATCCCAGAAAAAAGAACGTTTGAATCGGTCATATGTTTTGGTGAACCCTGAGTGCCCCGCTGTGGGTGTAGCATGAAGCTGAGAAAGCACTGTGGATTTGAGCTTGGATTGTTTACTTAAATACAAGCAGCCTTTGTATCAAAGCTCATCCTGAAGCCAAGAGTACCCTAGGGGATCTGGAGCCTTGTTCTGCAGTTGTTGGATCAGATGCGAACTTTTGGGATCTTGAAGCCATTCCTGGCACATAGCTTGGAGCCAATCGGGTACAATGAAGGAATGAGAAAAAGGGGATCCTTCATCTTCATATTTCTGGGACAGTGCATCTGCCACGACATTGTCTTTTCCCTTCTTGTAAATGATCTCATAATCATATCCAAAGATCTTGGTCACCCATTTTTGTTGTTCCTGGGAGGAAATGCGTTGTTCCAGAAAGTACTTGAGGCTTTGATGGTCTTTCTTAATTTGGAAGAATTGCCCCAAGAGATACAGATGCCACAACTCAATGGCATGCAGAATCGCCAACATTTTTTTTTCATAAATGGGTTTTCCCAGATTCTTTTCAGACATTTGCTTGCTAGTGAAGGCCAAAGGTCGACCTTCTTTCATAAGGACAACGCTGATGCCTTTCCCTGAGGCGTCACATTCCAACGCAAAGGTCTTTGTGAAGTTGGGAAGGGCCAGAACCGGAGTGGTGCACATGGCCATCTTCAAGGTTTTAAAAGCTTGAGCAGCTGCTGGAGTCCAAGTGAAAGAGTTCTTTTTTAGGAGAGTCATGAGAGGTGTTGCAATATTTTTGTAGTTCTTAACGAACTTGCGATAATACCCTGTGAGGCCCAAAAATCCACGCAAGATTTTGAGAGTCTTTGGGTGCGACCAGTCTTGCATGGCTTCAATATTTTTTGGGTCCACCCTGACGCCATCCTTTCCCACTAGATGACCCAAGTATTCTACTTCTAAGGCACCAAAATCACATTTGGACTGTTTCAGGAAAAGTTGGTGCTGAGAGAGTAGGCGAAGAACTTGATCCACATGAATAAGATGGTCTGTCCAGGTTTTGCTATAGACGAGGATATCATCAAAGAAAAATAAGACAAAATGACAGAGAAAAGGGAGGAAGACATGGTTCGTGAGGCTCTGGAAGGTGGAGGGGGAGTTACACAAACCAAAGGGCATGAACAAAAAATCATAGTGGCCCTCATGAGTGCAAAAGGCGGTCTTGGGAATGTCGGCCTCTTTCATACGTATCTGGTGATAGCCCGAGCGAAGATCAAGTTTGGTAAAGAATTGGGTGCCACTCAATTCATCCAGGAGTTCATCAATGACAGGAATGGGAAATTTGTCTTTGATGGTTAGTTTGTTGAGAGCACGGAAGTCAGGGCACATTCTCCAAGAACCTTATTTCTTCAGTACCATGACGACCGGAGAGGATTAAGGGCTCATACTAGAACGGATGATGCTGACAATAAGGAGCTCCTGGACCATTTTTTCAATTTCATTTTTTTTTGCAAAGGGGTGGCGATATGGACATATATTGGGGGGAAGGCTTCCTGGGACAAGGGGAATGGAATGATCATGGACACCGCGGGAAGGAGGGAGTCCTTGGGGAGTGGAAAGTACTATTTGATGTTTAGAAAGGAGGTCTTGGAGGTCTTGGGGCACTGGTGGGGTCTTTGTGGCTTGTATGGCATGGATTTGGGAAATGACGCCAGAATGACCTTTTTTGAGCAGTTTTTCCATGCGATGAGAACTGATGACCTCATGTGAACTAGCAGTGATGCCTTGAAATTTATATTGGTGGCCTCCTTGGTTGAATTGCATGGTTAAGTTTTGAAAATCCATGAGAATGGGACCCAAAGTCCGTAGCCAGTCTGCACCCAACACAATGTCACAACCGCACATGTCAATAGCAAACATATGGGATTTTAGGTGGTAATCATCGATTTGGAGATGCACATTTTCACAGCGCCCGCCACATTTCATAGAACCACCATTGGCAATCATGATTTGGAAATTGTTGACATCATGGATGTAGTAATGTGTTTCTTGGGCAATGCGGTGATGAATAAAATTGTGGGTGCTGCCACTATCAACCAGAATGATGACCTTTCAGTGCTTGATGTAACTGATTAACTTGAGGGTTTGGGGGGCAGAGAAGCCGGTGAGAGAATTGAGGGAAATGATTGGTTCCACTTCGGGAGGGTCGGAGGGAAGGTTTATGTCAGTGATTTCTAGTGACTCGGGCACAAGGGGAGTGTCAACATCTTCTTTTGGAATATCCTCAGAGATGGCCATAAAAAGATTTTGTTCCTTACATTTGTGGCCTGGGAAATATTTGTCATCACAATTATAATAGAGGCCTTTGAGTTGGCGTTCAGCCATTTCAACCCTGGTCAACTTTTGTATTTTTAATGGGGCGGAGGGAGTAGTGGGGTTTACTGGTTTAGGGCGAGGGATAAAGGAAGGCTTACAGTTTTGAGAGGAAACAATTTGTTGTTCTTATTTAGATTTTTTGGTAGCCTCCACCCAAGTCGTAGGTCGAGCCATGAGGACATGGGCCCGAATCTCCTCCTTGAGGCCATTGATAAAACATTCTCGAAAGAAAGCATCAATCATGCCCTCTGTTCGAAAAGACAGATGCTCAAATGCAGCTATGAAGTCTTCTACTGTGCATGATTGCTTCAATTTTGTCAAACGACCCAAATGGTTGGTGTCAGTGTCAAAGAATTCATAAAGCTCAGCCACAAATTGGGTCCAAGCAATATACCCTTGATGGGAAGTTTTTCTCCATTGCCACCATTGCCAACGTTCTTGATCTAGATGGAGAACACCATACCGGAGTTTGGCCAAGTCATCTGTAATGTTGTAGAGAGAAAAATAATGTTCCATTTGGGTGACCCAATCAGTGGGGTCCGAGCCATCAAATTTGGTTACATCCACCCGCAGAAGGCATATGTCCCATTGAAAGTGATGGGGTTGAAAGGAATGGGAAGAAGTTTCACCTTCAGTCTTTTTATGTGCATCAGGAAAAGAGTCATCGATAGGGATCTTGAGTTTGGTGCAGAGTGATGCAAAGACAGATTCAAGCTGGGTGGTCAGTTCGTGTTTGACTTCTGCCATTGTGGACTGCATGGCTACATTTATGGATGCATTTATGGATGCATCACAGGAGGCAATAGTAGCACTGATTTGTTTCACTTCTTGTTGGGTCTCGAGGAAACCAGATTGCAAGGTGTTGAAGCGAGACTCTAGTTCTTGGCTATGAGTATGGGCCATGAGGATGGGTGAACTGAAAAGGGAGCGGGCGGGGTCAGAAATTTTTGCAGAGAAATGATATGGATGAATGTGATAAGGGAGAAGATAGGAATCTAATGGAATAGGTCTCAAATAATGGTGAAACAATTTCCAGACTTTTTTTTTTTTTTTACAGCTACGGGGTTATACTTTGGTCTGAAAAATGCTGCAGTGCTGAAATCCCCAAATTCTGAACCAGAGAGTATTTACTTAGCAACCTGAACATAGATGTGCGGCAATAAATCTCGCCAGTTTGATTTGTTTATGTTTATATTTATGTTCCCCAAGGGTTAGGTATTCAAGGGTTCTACAGATAAGGGTTTTCCCTGTGCTATAGCTCTCTGATATACGTGCGGGGTCCAACAGTAGTACTCGGCCCAATATATCAGGGCACTAACTAAGGAGGATAGACCGTACCCTTAGCCGTACTACCCAACTACCTAGGTACTAGAGAGTATCTTCCCGAGTGTTGTTCTCGGTGACACTATAGCAGTCCGGTGGCCGATAGGTTTATCTAAAGAGGGCTTCAGGAAATCTAGGCCGATCTGTACACAGGTGTTGTCTGATGCGCTACCACTCGAAGGGGTACTAACAGGGGTTACAAGGGTGGCCAACAGATGTGCGCTTAAGAACCAATTGTATTTCCTACGTGTATGAATCCCTCAACCACGGGTTTATGCGCGTAATGACAGATCTCTGTGGCTTAAAGATGCCAGAATACGTCTCTACCCTGGAAAAAAAAATACCCACAATTTTTGCCAAGGAAAGTGCTCTGATACCACTTGCAATATACCAAATATATAAAATATGGAGAATAGAAATAAAATGCTAGAAATGGCAGAATAACAGTAAAATATCCAGCATAATCTTCACAATACACAGAAATGATATACAAAATAGCAATGGAAATAACACTTTGATTCAGAAAGCAATGTTCACAGGCCTCTTCGAGGGGGAAACCTCCAGTCGAGCAACGCTCTGTTACAATAATCTCCAAACTAGGGTTCTCATACCCTCGACCCTTATTTATACTAAATATGTCTATTAAGGGAAGCATCTAGAGGAAGATACTTCTAGAAGTGGAAGCTTCTATTAGGTCTTCTTACATCCACCTTATTCTATTTTATTGAAAGGCCTTATTAATATTGACCTTTATTACATCCGAATACATTGTTCTACCTATGTGTGGGTTAGGACCTTAACAGACTCCTCAATATCAGGTTCCACTGGTTTCTCTCCATTGAATTCTATCCATGATTATTTATTCTCCTCAACAAATTGACAAGAGGAATCTGACGAGACTTCTAAATCTTCATGTGGAGAGACAACTAGATTCTTGAATGTTGTGAAGATATGCTCTTCTTGAGAGGCAGATATCCCAACTGTTGCTAGAATGCGATAAAGTTCTTGGAGGAAAATTCTTCAATCTCTTGATCATCCTTGAATTACTCTATCTAGTTGATGATCACTGTCCCGCAACACAGATTAGTACTCGAGGGTTCTTACAACACCCCAAAAATGATTTATCATTAAAGATCTAAATTTTAAAACTATTTGAAAAAATAAAACACACCGAAATTGAACTCCTTGCGTTACTGGGACCCTACTATCACCAGGTTATCGGTTCGCACAAGTTAGCTCATCATAAATAAAACTATTTTTTCATAAAAGAAAGAAAAAAAAGCACTTGCATTAAAAGAAGAGAGGACAACCTAACTTTGTATAAACCCCACCAAAGTGGATGCATGGGCTCTTCCCTCATGTATTACCATCTTCTCTCCACCCTTAGGTCATACATAAAACGAATAAAAAAACATTAAAGAAATCTGATTCAAATACTACCTATTACCGTTTACAACTCCCCGACAATGACGCCAAAATGTTGGTGCAATTATATGCATCATATATTACCAAACATAAATTATCAACCAGGATTCGTAATCAGTAGAGTTGATGCACTATATGTGCTGATAACAGACAGTTTCGTATGTCTGTTTAGTATAGCTTAGATAAAAAAAAAAAAAAATTAGAAACCAACACACACTTTTAAAAATAACAATCTTCACACAACTTTAAACTCAGAAGATAAAATGATAAAAAAACTTCTCAAACAAACACTCAATTGAAAAATATCTTGCTTAGATGACAAGTCCCTTAATTACATGCTCATGAAATGAAGAGATGAACTTAATATCTGGTTCTCTGAGGCAATTAAAAAAGTAATCAACTATCCACTTTATTCACTCTTAGAAAGAAATCAATCATAACTTTATTAATTCCAATCAAACCTTCTTTAATACAAGAAACAATCAATATGATTGAGAGACTTCATTATATGGAATATGAATGTGAGAGATGAAGTCTTGTGGTTCCTATACCTACTAATAACACCACAATTATAAATTCAAAACAATAACATTCACTTTCTTAACAATCTCATACTTCAAACTCTTATAAATCAAATATTAATCTACAGAAATGAAAATGGAACTATCTACTCTTTTCAATGTCTAATTATTTACTCACACTGATTCAAAATCGAATAAATCTGTACTGAACTTAAAATTCATTTGAAATCATTTACAACACACAAGTATTAAATGTTCACACTCACACAATCACACAAAATCATGTACAAGGATGTTTACCTTGGTTGGGGCGGTGGACCCTTTCCGAACCAACAAGGTAGCTCTAAAGATATAACATACTAAAACACTTTACTCATGCTCATGACTTGCATAGAAGATCATTTGTATTCCTTCAATTTATTGATTTAATCAATATTTCAACATTTCATTCAGCATAAGAATGTGTATCATTCTCCAAGAACCAATCTTACATCATAATAATTCCTCCCTTTGGCTTAGAGCCATAACTCAATTTATATACTATTTACATTACAAATTTGGCTCTAGATGATCCAATCCATGAAAAATGAAATCTAAACCATTTTCCATCAATGGAGGTGGAGTACAACAATTAGTTAATCAAGGAAATGCATTTTCCACAAATCTGGGCATGATCCTAGAATTTCTGGAAAATTGACAATGATTTTAGATGAATAGTTCCCCCTGAGTTGGAGTTCCACCCGTGAGATATCTAAAAATTATTCCCCATGTTTCCACATTAAAACACCGCTATGGAAAAAACCCATGTCCCCAAATTTTGAGATTCATCTTTATCTTCTTGGAAATCGAGGTGAAAATCTAGTACTAGAATGTTGGTACCATAATCTTGTAGGTAGGGGTTTAGTACCAGACTATCACAGTCACAACTATGGGTACTATACTAGGGGAAAGGTAGTACCAGATGGATATGGTACCGAAAGAGGTGAAATATGGTACTAGATGAGGAGGAGAGATGGTACCAGATGAAGCTTCTTAAGATTCAAAGTAGTTAGGAGCATAAATAATCAACCATTTAATCCAATTTAATCAAGAAAATCAAACAAATCATGATTTAACATAGCTTACCTTTCTATGCACATTGACAAGGTCAAAAAGTAGGTTTGTAGACAACATATGCACATGCGAGAGGTAAAATTGACTCAGATAAAGGATAATATAGGGTAATAGAGGTGTCAAAATGGAGACTCAACAGTGGGTCAGAGGAGGGACGATCTACAGAGATATGCAGCTTGGCGCAGATCATCACAGTGAAGGAGGAAATCTGGGTATTGAAGTATTCAAGTTGGGTAGCGAGGTCCTGTTTGATGTCCTCCATTTTTCTGTTGATGGAGGAATGAATGTTTTTATTGATGGTGGCAATATTGGCATTGATTTGTCTCACTTCTTATTGGGTCTCTGTGAAATTAGAGTACAAGGAATTGAAGTGAGCTTCCAAGTATTGGCTACGGGTGTGGGTCATGATGAAGAGGGAAAATGATAAGGGATGGGTGGGACCACATAGAAAATGGGTTATTGGTGAAGTGTATTGCAATGATCAGGGAGACGAGGGGAATCCAATGGGGTAAGGCCCAAATAAGGGTGTTGTTGGAAGGGGGTCGAGTCCACGAGAAAAACAATTGCTGAAAAAATATAGGTATTATTGCGATAAGGGAGAAGAGAGGAATCCAATGGGATAGGTCTCAAATAATGGTTCCAATAGGATTCATACTTTTTTTTTACTTCTTCGGAGTTATACTCTGATCTGAAGAATACTACAGTGACTAAATGCCCAAATTCTTAACATGAAGAAATGTGTAGTAATTTCATAACCCGAATGCAGGAGACACAGTTGCACGAAAATAGATATTTTTTGTTCTTTTTGTGTTTCCGTCCCAAGGGTTAGGGTATTAAAGGGTTCTACAAACAAGGGTTTTCCATGTGCTATAGTTTTATGGTATACGTGTGGGGTCCAATAGTAGTACCCGACCCAATATCTCGGGGCACCAACTAAGGAGGCTAGTCCATGCCCTTAGTTGTACTACCCAACTACCCAGGTACTAGAGAGTATATTCTAGAGTGTTTTTGTAGGTGGCACTATAATGGTCAGGCGACTAATCATTTTATCTATGGTGGGCTTCAAGAGATCTAGGTTGATTCGTATACAGGTGTTGTCTGATGTGCTAGCACTCGAAGGGGTACCAACAGGGGTGACAAGGGTAGCCAACAGATATGCGCTTAATTACCACTTGTATTTCCTACATGTATGAATCCCCAACCACAGGTTTATGTGTATAAATATAGATCTTTGTAGCTTTAAGACGTCGTAATACATCTCTACTGAAAAAAAATTAACCCACAATTTTCTGTTGAGGAAGGTTCTCTAATACCACTTGTAGTATTCTAGATATAAATTAGTATGCAGAATAGAAATAATTAGGTAGAAATGGCAGAGAAACAATGATATAACCAGAACAATACCATAATAATACTAGAATAATACCTTAATAACACTAAAAAGAGAACTTTGATTACCGAGAGAAATGTTCAATTGCCTCTTCGTGGGGGCAACCTCTAGCAGAGCATAGCTCTATTACAATAATATCCAAGACACAAATTCTCATACCCTCTACTCCTATTTATACTAGTTATGTCTATCCAAAAGAACAATCTAGAGGAATATCCTTCTAGAAGTGGAAGCTTCTATTAGGTCTTCTTACATTTGAATTATTCTTCCTTATTGCTAAGCCTTATTAATATTGGCCTTTATTACATAGAAATATATTATTCTACCTATGTGAGGGGTTAGGTCCCTAACACTTGGGGAGTAAAATGGTTTAAACCCCTAAGGAGATAACATTGTTAGATTACTCTTTATTTGACTCCATAATAAAATATCTAAAGGAACTAATCTAATTGCATTTGATAAATAAAATCTTGCATTGGTTAACATGAAAATTCAGGATTTTGAGATTGTCTAAATTGGAATCAATTCTATGCTCGATTTGCTTGGTTGAGACACTAGGGAGTCTCATTTTGATAAGTGTTTCTTAATTATGTTATAAAATTTAATATATAGCCATTAGGGATGAATAAACCCTAATACATATCTCTTAATTACTCACAAACTAGCCGTCGGAAGTTGCTAAACGTTTGCCCCTATCCTCTACTAGTCTCACCAGATTTTTTGGGTGGACTGTTGCCGAGTTTTGGTGGTTGATTTATTTTATGTAACAACTTTTTTTATACATACATAAGGCTGACAATTCTCTCTACAAAAGTTGTTTATGATAGCCTTATCTTGTTGCTAAAGTCTCACACATTATTACTAGAGGTAAACTAGTCATTGCTAGCTAATCTCTTGCATATTTAACTAGAATTTTAGCAACTTTATTTGCATATATTATTTCTCTTTTTTTTCTGACATATTTTATTGTTTATTGCTGAAATTAGGGACAACAATATTAAATTGATTTTACAACATATTACTGGGCTTGTATCTTTTTTTTCCTTGTTTCTTGAGAAGGAACAATCGCTTCTGGGCAGGTCTTATATACTGTGGTGTTTCTTACACCATCTAGAAGACTCTTTTTAATCCCTTCTTACCTTACATCATTGACCTATAGGGGGATACTTCATCATCTCATCATATTCCATCTCATTTCCCCTAGGGTCACCGAAATTCTCCCCTTGAGGTGATTACTTCATCTCTAAAGTGACATGAATACCTATCTAAGGTGACAGTGGGTAGGTGTTCTCTTAGTTGTCTACATTTTGTGGTTTGGGTTGGGATTTTCCCAATGTAAAATGTGTGCGATAATAGGTGTGATTGCCAATAATATATTTTTCGAATTGAGGAAGAACCAGGGATGAATTTTGTTATGTGGTCTCTAGAACAAGGTGGAGGAATCCCACGATGAGGTTCCTAAAAAATGGTGTTATATTTTCCAAGAATTTTGTCTAATTTCTTGGGATAATCATTTTTATTCTCATTAGAAGTTCATTATATTGCATAGAAATGTAATAAATAACAATTGGCCCTCTTTTTAATAATTTTTCCATCCTATTCGATGAGACTATTTATGAAGGAGGACAATTAATTCTTTCTAATGCTTACTTTTCCCCATTTTCATAAAATATTATAAATTGCTCTTGTAAGTTTAATCCAACAGTACCAAGTGTGGCTAACCATTGGTCCATGAATACAATATATACCCCTACGATTGGCATAACATACATAAGATATTTTTATTTGTAGTCATTCATGGATAATTCTACCTTGTGGGATTTCCCATCACATGAAGTAGTGATCCAAATTATTTTGAGCACGAAATGAGAGCGGAGATATAACAAAGAAATATACAGATATATTGCAAGAGAGACAATAATATAACAAAGATATATCAGATATATAACAAGAGACACATATATACAATAATACACAATTTCTATTAATAAGCGAAATGTACATAACTATAAAAATACAGAGTGAATGAACTCACCAAAATGGTGGCAGCTTATCTCTGAGAAGAGATGTGATGTCTAAGCTCATTTGTATGAAGAAGATGATGTTTACAATGAGGCTCCAAAGTAATTTTTAACATAATGAAAATCCAAAACCCTAACCCTGAAATATGAAAGGCCAAAAGGTTTGTGGGCCATGATGGGTGTAGTTTATACGTCAACTTCCCAAGGGTGTAACTTTTGTATACGATCTTCGTTTGGGGCATTTGATACCTCATCAAAAAGGTTCATCTAAGAAGTAAAAATTCCATTAAGGTTTAGGAAATCCTTGGAAACCCATGGCCCACCAAAATTCCAAAAAAACGTTGTTTAGGAACTCAAAACGCCCCCAGAAGTTTGGGATTCTAAAAACTGTAAAAAACTGCCAAAGTGTAAAACTATTTTTTGAGCCAGTTGTTACAAATTATTTTGGTCACCCTAATGATGACTATACAAGTATGTGTTCAGGCTCTCAAAAAAATATTTTACATGAGGAAAATGACCGAGTTCTTCCCCTACAAGGCATATTTTTAGAATGACACCACATGCTGATAGTGGTACACAGTGCAAAAATCCTTGATTTCTGTAGGCTGCTCTATGCCTGGCTCATGGGGTTTCCATAGGATGCTATATAGGCAGGGTGCAACGACATTTGAAGCTAAGAAAAGGAAGAAGTTCATGAAGTTTCTAGAAGGATAATCTTATAGAGTGTAAGGTGATGTACATATGGTTGTGATCCTACTGGCTTCTCTGATTTGGTGGGGTCATCATGATCCTTTCAACCACTTCACCTGCTTCTATATAATTAAGGGTTTCTCATGGAAAGGGTTAAGCTATATTGAGAAAAGAATTGTGGAAAGAATAAGTTGAAGACCGTGTGAAGGATCCTGTTACAATTGATGCTTGACGCTTCCATTTGTCCATCAAGATTTTGTGGACCATATTCATACAAATTCGATACAAGTGTATGTATGTGTTGGATCAAAGGACCACCGAAAGGGAACTTGCGACATCAAGGAATTGTGGTTGTATTTTAGACTTTTACTTAATATGATACAGTGACATGTTTCTTTCCCATAAAATCATTAGCGTTTTATTACATGACTCCTTGATCGCATGTTTAGGTTTCCATTAAATCTACAATTGTTGTTTTCACTTTGGTTGGTTTGTGTCATTGCAAATCTGATATCACAAGAGAAATGGAGTGAAGCAGGGACAACAAAGATATAAGGAAGAGATATCTAAAGGTATGTCATCCATTCCTTATTTGGTACTAAATTCAATGGTAGCAACTTAGGGAAAGCATCATGTGTTGTCTTGTGTTGTTCTAGATCTAGGTGGATCTAGGGAGATTAGTTTATGTCTGCATTCACCGATTTATCCAATAATACCAGTGGAATAGGTGGGTGGCCACCAATATCTATTTATATCAATCCTCCCTCCTTGGGAAGCGATGGTGTTGATTGCATTGAGTTCCTGTGGGATATGGGGAAGCGTTTGCTGAATATAAACTTTGGTGAATTGCTTTCCTTGTTGGAGAAGTTAAGGTGGTTGGTTTGTGGAAGGTTGTCACGAAATTGATGTTGGAGGGGATGGACCTTTTTAACCAATATGAATGCATGAGATGATGGTGTGCAGAAGGAATCTTTGTGATTTTCTTCAATATTGTCAACCTTCTTCTGCTAGATAGAAGGGGCTTGGACCAAGGCCGTAGTGGTCACAGTTTCCTTTTGTTCACCTTCTTCCCGAATCGTGAAGAAGATAAAAAATTTCATATGAGAGACGACTTTGCTACACAGGTTTTTCGAAACAATAGTTGGAACAAACTCTGGTATATTGTAGAGGTGATATCCTAGAGTAACAATGACACTATGGGGTCGAGAATCATAAACAACATGGTTCTTCCACATATATGGTTGGCCCATAAGAACATCACAGACATCCAATGGGGAAATATCGTATAATATCTCATCCTTTAAGGGCTTGATTCCGTAGGATAGGTGGCACTATTGGCTGACATGAAGATATCATCCTTGGCAAAGCCACCCAATGTTGTATGGATGTGGGTGTGGTGTTGTTGGAAATTCCAACTGTTTGATGACCTATACTAAGATGAGGTTCTTTTGGCTTCCATTATCAACAATGAAATGCAACGGGGTCCCCTTTACCCAAATATTTGAATGGAAGAGGTGATCCCCTTCTTCAGTATCTATTGGTTCTTCTAGTTGGATCGTTGTGGTTGCGAAAGTGGAAGTGAGGTCTGCGTCGATGATCTATATCCCATTATTTTCTGAATCAAATTCTGAATCAGGGTTCAAGTCTTTTTATTAGATCTCGACCACCAATGTCTGTTTTGAGTGACATTCATCTGTGTTATTCCAAGGGATTTTTTGAAAATCGCACCACTTTCCAATGTCCTTCTTCATATTTTCATTACCCTTCTTTTCCTATGGATTGGACTGGTTTTCTGGAGGCTGGTTGTTAGGGATATCTTAAACATAATTTGGTTTTTGTGTATTTTCATACCTGAACTCCCATTTATTCTGGTGCTTAAATTTTTTCTCGATCTTGATAACATATTGATAAGAAGCTCCTAGTGATGAGATGTCCATAAACTCCATTTTGGTTTGTATGTACCTATGTAGAGCCCCACGGTATTTCAAAACCAAATTCCACTCAAAATATTTGATACCCAACCTGGTGTGCAAGGTATGGAAGGTATTGGTGAACTCCAACACTATTTGGCCCCTCTCTTGATGGAGCATGGTCCATCTCATGTATTGGTCTTCATAGTTTCCAATAGGGTAATACCGTTCCTTGATGACATATACAAAAGATTCCCATGTGGGTTCAGCCTCGAATATTCCCAAATCCTGTATGTAAATTTTCTCACAATAAGTTTCCCACCAATGTTTGACATGGGGGACAACCTTAAGGAGTGTGAAGGTGATCTTTTCCCTGTTGGAGAAATTGTGCATAGATAAATAACCATGTTTCTAGAGCATCTTCATCTATCTGACCTTAAAATACGAGAATATCAAAATTAACTTGTACCTTGAAAGGAGAAGTGTCTCCAAAGTGGTTTCTTTATGAAGACACATATTTTGTTATCGACAGGCATCGAAGGATTTGGGAAAAATTCTCCATCATTTTGTCCCTCTGTCGCATGAGAGCTTGTTCGAGCAATAGATTATTAGAATATTCTGCTCCTTCATTTCTCTTTTCTTCCACCATGGAGGTTTTATTGGGTGTGTGAGAGAGATTGTCCTCAAGAGATAAAAAATCGAGACCCAACTTTCTATACTCAGATATCATTGAGGACATGAAATAAAAACAATTACCAAGAGCAACCTACTCTGATACCAATGATCTGGATTATTTCGAGCATAAAATGAGACCATATCTATAACAAATAAATATATAAATATATTGAAACATAGCCAATAATATAACAAATATATATCAGATATATAAAAATAGGAACACATATACAACAACACACAATTTCTATTAATGAGAGAAATGTACAGAACTGTTAAAAGACACAATGAATAAACTCGCTAGAATGGTGGCATATTATCTTTGAGAAGATATGTGATGGCTGCGCTCATTCACAAGAAGAATATGATGTTTACAATGAGGATCCAAAGGCATTTTTAACATAATGAAAATCCAAAACCCTAACCCAGGAAGATGAAAGTCCAAAAGGTTTGTGGGCCCCGATGGCGATAGTTGATACGTCCACTTCCTGAGGGTGTAAGTTTTGCATACAATCTCCATTTAGGGCATTCCACACCTCATAATAAAGGTATATACAAGAATTAAAAATTATGTTGGGGATCAAGGAATGCTGATGGAAAACTTAGCCCCCAAGAATTCCAAAACAATGTCGTTTAGGGCCTCAAAACGACCCCATAAGCTTGGGACTCGAAAAACTGTAAAAAACTGCCAAAGTGGAAAACTGTTCTTTGAGGCACTGGAATAGGTGAGTTGCCACTGATATCCATTTAGATCAAGTAATCCTAATTTCCAGGTCGGAGACTTGAAATTTATAGGTAGGATAAATTAATATTTTTAATTACCTTGCTATCTTTGTATCTATAAAGTTATGTGATGTATGATCATTGTTTCTTTAATTTTCATAACATAGCCATAACATTTAAGAGTTTGGGGTTGAGAAATACCTTCCATTGCAGAGACAAAGAGTGTCGTACTTTCATTTTGATATCCTGACTCATGGGAATTTCATGAGTCTTCATTATTTGTTTCTTCATCGAATGAAGACATGTCCCTTTCTTCTTCGTCCTTGTCACTATCACTCTTGTCTACTTCACAATGATTTTTTTTTTGTCCATGCATTTATGGTCAGGTTTCCAATTGGGTGCATTACATTTAAAACATCGTTTTTATCTTGACTTGTATCTGGTGGGGGTTTCCTTTTTTGAGGGGGAATGTACCTGGAGCTATAATATTAGAGTGAGCACCATGATGTTTGTCGTTGATGTGATTTAAGTTTATTTTCAACGATTTTGGCTTTATGATGAGATTTCTCAATATCCTTAATGTAAAGAAATTCAAACTCATTTAATATATTTTACTTCAACCCTGATAAGGCTATTTGAAGTAGTAAATATTTCGATATATTAGGGACACGAGTGGCTAACACATGTGTTGGGTATGTTTTATATTATTTGCATGAGTAGTAGTGTCTGAGCATATGCATCGGGCGTGCAGGGGGGTTAGAGGGGGGTCTGGGGCCAATAACCCCATAATTTTTTTCTACCTCAGGAAACGTGACACCTACCTTGGCAAATGTGTCATGTATTTAGGTGGTTTTTTCGGCACATGGTTTTTGTTGATGGTTTTCTATTTTCGGTTAAGGAATTAGGGTTTTGGACTAATCCAGGTCATTGGGTTAGGGTTTTGGATGCTGCTGGATCCTATATGTATATTGTATTGTAAACAATGTAACAAAATGAATGAATATAATATATGCTTGTTTCCCCGGTTTGGGTTTCCAAGTGAAAAATATTTGTGTAATGTTTTTATTTTCCATTGTATCTTTTCTGTTCTTTTCTGAATATTTGTTTACAATAGACATTGTACAAGGTTAGAATTTACATCTGGTATCATAGATTTATTGGCTTCAGGGGGATGCCTTTGTGGTCAAGGCTTTGGCTTGGGACTGTGATAAGCCTTGTTACAGTGGGAGATATGTGGTATTGTTTTTCAGGTGAAAATAAATGGAAAGCAATTCGAAGATGCAGATCGAGAAGTTTAATGCGAAAATCGTTGATGGAAGATATTTTGGTGGACAGAGATTAGTGGATCGTGGTAGATCCAGGTACTGCACCTACAGGAACTTCTGCAGATGACTGCAAAAATATGGATCAGAAGGAAAAGAGCACAATCCGACTATGTCTCTTCGATTCAGTATTATTGAATGTATCAAAGGAAGCTATAGCCAAGGATTTATGGGAAAATTTGGGGAAGTTGTATCAGTCTAAGTCCCTGGTAAATAAACTATTCCTAGGAAAGAAGCTGTATAACTTGAGGATGAGAGATGGAGACTCCACGACAAAGAATTTGAATGCCTTCAATACTATGGTAAGTCAGTTAGTATCTGTTGAGATTAAAATTTCAGATGAAGATAAATGTATTAGTTTGTTGTGTTCTTTACCAGACTCGTGGGATAGTCTGGTTGTGGCCATAGGTAGTAATACAAATTATTTGAAGTTTGAAGAAGTGGTCTCATCCTTTTTGTCGGAGGATATGAGACGAAAGAATATGGAAGGACATAGCACAGACGCATTATTTGCAAGATGACGTTCCCAGGAAATAAATAGATCTAATTTCTCAAGTGGGAGATATGCTTCTAAGGGTAGATCTAAATCTTCTGGAAAGTTTGTAAGGATATGTTGGAGGTGTGGAAAAGAAGGGCACTACAAGAAGCAGTGTAGATCCAAAGTTGAGAAAAAGAAGGGATCTGAAGAATCTTCTTCCACAGAAGAAAAGACCTCCAAGGAAAAAGGAGGGGGTGTTTACTTGGCCTCTTCAAGCACACATGCAGATCATGAGGCATGGTTGATTGACTCTGGTGCATCCTTTCCTATGACTCCCCACAAGGAGTGGTTCTGCGAATATGAAAAGTATGATGGAGGTAATTTTTTCTTAGGTAATGATTCAACAACCAGAATCATAGGAAGAGGAAGGGTCAAGTTGAGACTCATAGATGGAAGGATTAGAAAATTGCCTGGTGTTCTACACATCCTAGGTATGGCCATAAATTTGATTTCTATAAGCAAAATGGAAGATGCAGGGGTAAAAATAATTTTTGAAAAGGGAACTTGCAAGATGGTTTGAGGAGCAATGGTGTTGATGAAGGGAGTTCGGTTTGGAACTCTGTATATGCTGCTAGGAAGAACTATTAGTGATGGGTGTAATAGATCCATTGTTCCTAATATTGGATTTGAAGAAGAAAGAACTCCTACATTCTCTGGAGAAAAGGTTATGTTGTGGCATCAAAGATTGGGGAATATTGGAGAGAAGGGTCTTCGACTACTACATAGTAAAGGTATGGTTGAAGTTATGGCTAATTACTCTCTGGATTTTGATTTCTGTGAACATAGTCTATATGGGAAGCAGAATCGGGTAAGATTCCCCTATGGTGCAATGAGTGCAGAAGGAATTTTACAACTAGTTCACAGTGATGTTTTTGGACCTGTGTCAGTCCCATCATTGGGAAAATCTGTGTACTATGTCTCATTTATAGATGACTTCTCAAGGAAAACTTGGATATATTTCCTCAGGAAGAAATCTAAAGTCTTTGATAGGTTTAAAGATTTTAAGGCTCTTGTTGAGAATCAAATAGAGAAAAGAATTAAGGTGTCGAGAAGTGATAATGGAAGAGTTCTACAGGAATGAATTTGAAGAATTTTGTAAGAAGTGTGGTATATCAAGGCAGAAGACTACTCCATATACACCTCAGTAGAATGGAGTTGCAGAAAGAATGAACAGGACGCTGATGGAAAAAGAAAGGTGCATGCTCAATGGTGTCAGGTTAGGGCAATAATTCTAGGCACAGGAAGTGGGTACTGCATGTTATCTCGTCAACACATCACCCTCATCAACGTTGGGTGACAATACTCCACAAGAGGTATGGACTAGTAAGGAACCTTCTCTCACACATCTTAAGGTATTTGGCTGCGATGCATATGTTAATGTTCCAAAGGAAAACAAGAGTAAGCTGGATAAGAAGGCTAAAAAATGTATCTTTATTGGATATAAAGATGGTCTCAAAGGTTATAAGCTTTGGAACCCAGAAAATAAGAAGGTATTGTATAGCCAAGATGTGGTATTTAGAGAAATGAAGGATGTTGTTAAACAAGAAGTCCTACAAAGTAAGGAAGAACCAGAGTAGATAGAGTTTGATTTAAAGGATGATGAAGCAGACTCTACAGAAGAACATGAATCAGAAGAAGAATATCCTCATACTCCATTATTGAGGAGATTAGATCGAGAAAGAAGGTTGTCGAAAAGGTATAGTACATCTGATTTTCATTCAAATTTTTCTTTGTCTATTACTGATGATGATCCTAGAATTGTCAGGGAGGCAGTGGATTCAGAGGATGGAAATCTATAGAAAAGGGCCATGGAAGAAGACATGGCATCTTTGGATAAGAATGAGTCTTGGGATCTAGTGGAGTTGCCAACTAGAAGAAATCCCATTGGCAACAAATGGGTATTTAAAAAAAAGCTGAATGCAGAAGAAAAAGTGGAGAAATACAAATCTCGGTTAGTAGCAAAGGATTGTTCCTAGGTTGAGGGAATTGATTTTGGTGAGATTTTTTCTCATGTTTCCAAGTTAACCTCTATAAGATTTCTATAATTTGTTGGTGCTGCATTTTATTTTGAAGTTTAACAGATGGATGTGAAGACAACATTCCTACATGGGGATTTGGAAGAAGAAATATTTATGAAGCAACTAGAAGGTTATGTTATGAAAGGAAAGAAGGAGATGGTATGCAAGATGAAAAAGTCCCTGTATGGTTTAAAACAATCACCAAGGATGTGGTATCAAAAATTTGATACTTATATGTTGGGACTTGGCTTCAAAAGAAGTAAAGAGGATCACTCTGTGTATTCTAAACTAATTGGTGATCATTTGATTTATTTGGTCTTGTATTTGGATGACATGTTGCTGATGGGAAACAACAAGGAGATTATCCAGGATGTGAAAACTCAGTTGTCCTCTAAATTAGACATGAAGGATCTTGGTGCTTCAAATTTCATTTTTAGCATGGAAATTAAAAGAGATCGAAAAAAAAGGAAACTCTGGTTAAATCAGATAAAATATGTCGAGACAATATTGCAGAGATTTAATATGAAGGAATGTAAACCAGTCAAGGTCCCTATTCTTGTTGTTGTAAAGTTATCTGCGGATTAGTGTCCCAAGGCACATGAAGAAGAGGAGGAAATGTCTCATGTTCCATATGCAAGTGTAGTTGGCAGTTTGATGTATGCAATGGTCTATACTAGACCGAACATTTCACATACAGTGAGAGTTTTGAGCAGGTATATGTCAAAACCAGGGAAGGAGCATTAGACAACAATAAAAAGGGTTTTCAGGTATTTGCGTGGCATTGCTAGCTATGGATTTTGCTACAAAGGAAGATCGAGATTGGGTAGAGTGGTCGATATACATGGATTTTTGGATGTAGACTGGGTTGGAGATTTGGATCATAGGAGATCTACAAGCGGGTATGTGTTTAACCTGTTTGGAGGAGCAATAAGTTGGATGAGAAAAAGACAGGCTGTAGTGGCACTTTCAACTATATAATCTGAATACATGGCAGCCACTCATGCAAGTAAGGAAGCAACATGGTTACAAATATTGTGTTCAGGTATTGGGTTGGTACAAAAATATATAAGGATAGAGTGTGATAGTCAGAGTGCAATTTTTCTGGCGAAGAACCTTGCTTATCATTCAAAGACAAAGCACATTGATGTTCAATATCACTTTGTGAGAGACATGATTGAAGAAAAGAAAGTATCACTAATGAAGGTGGACACTTTTAATAATGTTGCAGACTCATTAAAAAAAAATTTGAGCACTGAGAAGTTCTATTGGTGTAGAGGATCCATGGGCATTGTTGCCCTAGATTTTTTACTATGTAATCTTGTAACCCCCTGTATGCAAAGAAAAAAACAAGTGGGAGAATGTTGGGTATGTGTTATATTCTTTGCACAAGTATTAGTGTCTGAGTGTATGCATCGGGTATGCAGGGGGGCAGAGCCCCCCATGTGGGGGTCTAGGGGCAGTGCCCCCTGAATTTTTTTTTTCTGCTTCGGGAAACATGACACCTACCTCGGGAAATGTGTCATGTATTTAGGTGGTTTTTTTAGCACATGCTTTTTGCCAATGGTTTTCTATTTCCGATTAAGGAATTAGGGTTTTGGACTAATCTAGGTCATTGGGTTAGGGTTTTGGATGTTGTTGGCTCCTATATGTATATTGTATTGTAAACATTGTAACACAATGAATGAATATAATATATGTTGGTTTTCCCGGTTTGGGTTTCCAGGGGAAAAATCTTTGTGTAATGTTTGTATTTTCCATTGTATATTTTCTATTCTTTTTTGAATATCTGTTTACAGTAGACATTGTACAAGGTTAAAATTTACAACATGTAGATCCTAAAAAAATTCCTCCACTGTACCAAACTATTGTAATCGAGGGAGTTTATAAAAAGACTCATTTTATTCTATGATGAGAAAATGTAGGAATAAGTTATTTTTGAATACATCCCAAACTCTTGCTTAATATTTTCATTTTTCTCTCCACCATAGGAACAATTCGTACAAAAATTCCTTCAAATGTATAAATGTGACATCAATTTTTTTTCATCATTAGAAATTTGGTCATACCTGAAGAATTGTTAGATTTTGTTTACCCATGTTGTTGCTTCTCTTGTGTTCGATCCATTAAATTCTAGAACAATACATTTTTCCTTGGACATGCCATTATTATATGTCCCCATGTTTGAAAAGTAGTGTGATTGAAAGTAATCGAATATGAATTTGATATATTGGGGATTCTATTCCCATTCACTATTTCTTTGAGCTCAACTCTCATGTTATTGTAATTTCCATTGCACTCTGTTAATCCTTCGTTCAATTTGTCAATTTTGGCATCTAGCTGACTTATAAGGCTTGCACAAAAATATTTAATACCTTCACTTAGCTCCAGCGTGGAATGCACGTTGTCAGCTGATCCTCTTTCCTTTTTCTCTGGTTCTCCAACATTTTTATCTGATCTCTTCATTTCTACATTCAGGTAATAAGGAGACATGTCGCACTAGGTTTAATTCTAGCTATATGTTACTTGAGAGATGATAATAGAATATGTTATACACTAATCATTACAATGAGAGGAGAAGAAAATTTGGTTGAATAAGAGAAAGGAGAAAAGAGGAGGGTGTGATATAGAGTGGTAGATAGAGGAGGATGTAGCACTCACGCAATACTCACAAGTTTGATCGTGGGTTTGAATAAGTCATGGTGTTTGAAGAGGTGCTCGAGTTTGGAGTGTAATGCGAGCATAGTGTTCAAGGGAGAAGGTTGGAGGTTCGTGGGTGGGAGAGCTGAGGGTATGAAGGAGGGTTGGGGGAGGATTCGGGGGAAATAGAGCTCTATCACAGGGGCGAGAAACAAGAGTTGGAGATGTTGGAGTAGAGAGAGGAGGTCATGGAGCTGCTTACATAATTTATGCAGAGGGGTCAAGGGTGGAATGGTCAAGGGAAAACACTTTGATACCTATTGAAAGTAGATGGAAATGTTTATATGAAATTGTACGTATATATATATATATATATTTTATCCTCTATTAATTAAGTTTAATATAGCAATGTGTATAAATACACACAAATGAGTAAAGTCACCCATCTTAGACAATTGAATGTTAATTACATTAGCATAATTGATTTAGACATAATATACAATAAATTATATTACATTGGCCTCATCGAATGACAAAGGATAGTCCATCTTGGGAATTAACACGATGAAGATGGAATTAACACACCATGGAATTTTACCAGGTTGTCTTACTTCTACCACCAAACAAAGATTGTATTCACCAAGAATATTGAAGAAGTCTTAAAATAATTCATCTCTCGAACCATTAGGGCCCAAAATTGTATCACATTTTAAAGAAGAAATTATCTAAGAGATTAGATTTTGTAACCTCACCAAAGAGAGCATGATTTTCCTCTTCCTTAAAGAGATGAGGAAATTGTTTGATAAGTTTTAGTATTTTACCCATGTTCACTTTCTTTGGATCCTTAAATGGGGACCCAAAGTGATTGAATCCCAAATATACCAAGTTTTGAAACCCTCTCACCTTTTCTCCACTTGGATCCTGCAATTCCTAGATGGTATTATAGATCCTATTAAAGTTGGTAAATTTATGAAAAAACTTTAAATTTTTGTCCCCTGTTGCAATCTAGAGTGCCTTGATTTTAATTCTCCATATTCTCTCTTGTTTCAACAATAGATTTGAACAGTGATATTATAAGTATCAACACCTTTCCATATCTGAAATAGGACCCTAACATTTGCTAGACATAGAATACAGTTGTTCTATCTCTTCTTCACTATTCCTAATAGCTTGATCTTGTTGTAATCTCTGGTCCCTTTCCAAAACCAAGGTTTTTTCCTTAAGGTTATATGTATTGGATAAAAATTGTATGTTGACTAGGATCCAAACATCAACTTGAAAAGGCTCCAGTTGTTCTGGACCAACTGATGGAACCCCTCATCATAAGAAGAGGATGGATTTTACTTGAATGGGGCTCTTGGCTTCCTCAAACCCTTATCAAACTCTAAGATAATTAGGTAGTGATATGAGCATCATACATTCCCCACCCATGATTCATAAATACCCAAAGATTGAAGTAAATCATGGTGAAGAAGCAATCAATCCAACTATTTTTCCACAATTGACACCCCAAATTGTTGTTGCTCCAAGTAGGACTCAAAGATAAAGGTTCCACATCAACCCAACCTAGATATTCCAAATGTCCATTGAATAAATTATACAAACGATCCTCTTCGATAATTGTCCCCCAAGTATCTTCCTGACTAAATGTAAAATTTAAAAATCCACCAATTATCATGTTCCTAGAACTCAAACAATTAAGAGAGAATAGCCTCAATCAAAATTCCTCCCGACCCTCATATGGTCCATACAAATTAAGAACCGAAAAGGAATGATCTAATTATTTACAGTAAATATTAGTGACTAATATTGACACAATGGAAAATAAATTAAAAAGAGTGTGGTTAGTGGACATACTTTTAATAAGGCCCCTCGAAAGGTCAATTGAGTCCACTCCAAAAAATCCCCAACAAGGAAACATTTTAGATAACTCCTCAATAAGAATACCTGGTGGACCCATAGTTTCTTGTAATAAAATAAATTTGGCCTCGCCACCACCACACAATGTTTCAATGAGATTTTGTTAGGCCTCCACCCTATGCCTCACATGTTAAGTGACATAAGATTCATCTAGGGTCCAAAAGTTGGGGCTAACTTTATCTAAGAACCCAAGTGAGGGCTTTTTGTTGGCCTTGGGAAATTTCATGGTGGGAATTTTCTTGAGCATGTTTCAAGGCTGATTTCTATCCCACCCTACTTGAACTAGTATGTTTAAAGCCATCAAAATAAAACCCCCCCAAAGAGGGAAAGGTGGAACGAGGATGAAGGAAATAAGGTTCCTGACTAAACGAGGAAGAAATGTTATTAGAGGAACATGGATTAAGTGAGTCCATGATAGATGAAGAGATCGAATATACAACCTTCATGAGATCATTTGTATTTGAATCCCCCACCCCCTTTATAGAAGGCACCGAGTTCAAACCCTCACCCATGTCAAGACAAATATCTATCCTCTCATTCTCAAGGATCCCAAGGCTATCATTCATAACACAATTCAAAACAGAGAGAAAGTATGACACTTACATGAATTTTGAATACATGATGAAAAATTCAACCATAAATCCTCTAGGTTGGACCTCTATTCAAATATGAGGTCCAAATAATCTCCAAAATGATCCCAAAGGGATGCTCCTTCCACTTTGCACAAATCTCCCTTCACAAATGGAACATTGACTTGGCCAATCATAATTTTAGGTTTTTCTGAGAGATTATCCAATGTTGTCCCCATGCCACTACTCCCACCAATATCGTTTGGTGGGAATGGAGAATTATATGCATCCTTATCCCACATTATACATGTGGAATCGAGATCCAAGACCATTTTATTCCTTTTTAGGTTCCCTTCAAAATTCTTCTCAAACCCCATCTCACATTCATCCAGAACATGACCAACCTTGTGGCATCTTGAACATTTAAATGGTATGTTTACATAGTCAATTACTTGAGTAAAGTTCTATTCCAAGACCATCATGTCCATTGATTCATAGATCCCTTAACATGGATTCATCTCAATGATAATATGAGCCACTAACCAATGTGAAATATTCTTGTAACTTTCATCAAACGTAATGAAATTCCCTAGGAACTCTCCAATTTCCTTAAAACCTGAATCCAACCAAAACTCTAGAGGGATACTTTGAAACTTAATCCATATCGAGACATTAGTCATAACCTCCTCCTTCACATCAGATAAGAGATGCGATGGTTTAGTACAAATAAGGTGTTTGTCCTATTACCAATGATTCTCTAATATCCTCCAAGAACCATCCTTGGTTTTTAAAAGAAAACCAATCCAACCCTTAAATAAGAGATGAAAAATTAGGGATTTTTCAATGACAAGTCTGCAATTCCCCTGCATCCATGTAGAGAAACATTAATTCTCCAACCTTCTTCCAAGTAACCTTCCGACAAGAGAATTTCCATCCATATCAACAATCTGACTAACTAGAAGGTCCCTTCCTTGTAATGTCCCTTTCCAAATAGAATCTTCAGAGAGGAGGTTTAATGGTCTAAACCACCCAGTTAGACTATAGATAGGGCCAGAAAAGGGGTAAACAAATTTACTAGAGGTCACTCCAGTCGAAGGTGTTATGTTCGAAAAGTGACATTGAGATAAAAATGGTTAAAAGTGCTTTTAAGTCATTATGAGCTAAAAATATAACATATGAGATAAAATTAGAAGTCAATAGTGAATTAGGGTTTCAACAATGAATTAGGGTTTTGGAAATGTATAAGAGAAGAGTTAGCGACCTAATTCATTTTTATGCAGATTATGACTTTTCATTGAGGAGAGAGGCACATCTCAAGAGAGATAGTTCAGTGGATTCTAGGAGGAAGACACAAGTTGGATGAATTTGATGTTTATAGGCACACCCTAGTCACCAGGAAGATCACATAGGTCTTCCATCGTTCTTCAAAAATAGTTATGCAGGGTTTAGCAATAAGGGAACACTTATCTAGGGTGAGGGCACAACTCTTGAGGAGGTTAATGTTCGACAACACAAGTATTCCAACAGAGGATGAACACCTTCAGTAACCACTCACATAACCAAATCAAAGATCAACACACCGATGTTTTCATGTGGTAAAACCCCTACGGGGAAACATCCACAGCCCCAACCAACGTGACCACTTGGAGCAGTTTATTAATGCAAAGAAAAAGATTACAGAGATATTTTACAAGAGAGTTTCTCACAATCAATCATCGAAAAATGACCCTCCATGATCTTTAAATAGAGATCATGGACCAATCGGGTGTTAAGCCACAAATCAATGGCCGTTAATATTGAGGAGAGTATAAACCGTCGAATCACTCTATGTCGGGAACATATCGTGACCGTCGGATTTCCTAACTACAAATGCATACTAATGCATACTAAAGAAACACACTTTTACCTAATGACATATTAGACCAAGTAGATATTAAGTAACTCCTAAGTGTCTAAATATCCTAACATCCCCCCTTAAGAACAACTTGGGATAAGATTGAAGGATTTACAATAATGACACAATAGGAGAAGGAAGGAGGCATTAGAGACTATCCCCCCTTAATGACAACTTCCTGAACTCCTAACATAGATTGAAGTTTGGAAAACTTCACTTCTGTAAGAGACTTTGTGAGAATGTATACAACTTGATCTTCTGTAGGGAAAAAGAGCACTTCAATAACTTGATCATGAATGAGCTTTTTGATGAAGTGCATGTGTAGCTTGATGTGTTTGCTATGTTGATGTTGAACTGGGTCTTTAGCGAGCTTGATGGCACTTTGATTGTCACACCAAAGGCTGTTCAGATGATGGTGCTAGAATCCAAACTCTAAAAGGATCTGTCAAAGCCACGGGGCTTCCTGACTTGCATTTACCGCTGCTCAGTACTCTGCTTCTGCTGAAGAAAGTGCAATAGCCTATTGTTTCTTACAGGCCCAAGTGACAGGTCCTGAACCAAGGCTGAAAACATAACCTCCAGTAGACTTCCGATCATCGAGGTCACCAACCCAATCTGAATCAGTGAAACCAACCAATAAGGGATTCCCCCCTGGACTATAATGTATCCCAAACTGAACAGTACCACGAACATAGCGAAGTATCCTTTTAGCTGCTTTCCAATGGCTTTCATGGGGTGTTTGCATATATCGGGCAACAAGACCATCAACAAAGGAAAGATCAAGACGGATATGAGTCAAGTATAAGAGGATACCAAATAACTGACGATACAAGGTGGCATCAACTTCAGGAGAAGTACAGGTGGCAGAAAGATTGACTCCAGACTGGAAGGGAGAAGGGGTTGGTTTACAATCGTCCATGTGAAAGCAACGAAGAAGGTCACAAGCATACTTAGTCTGGGAAAGAAAAATTCCTTCATTAGTTTGCAAAACTTGGAGGCCAAGGAAATAGTGCAAAAAGCCTAAGTCTGTCATTTCAAATTTCATCTTAAGGCTGGTTTTCACATGGTTTAAAAGTTTTGAGTCACTACCAGTAAGGATAAGGTCATCAACATAAATGAAAAGGATGATGAGATGGATTCCTACTTTCTTGGTATAGACATTAGGATCAGAATGGAATCTAGAGAATCCAGTGGCAATAAGAAATCTATCCATTTTGGCATACCAAGCTCAGGGAGCTTTCTTGAGACCATAAAGAGATTTCTTGAGGTGACAAACAAGGCTAGAGTCATTATGCACATAACCAGGAGGTTGTTCCATGTAGATTTCTTCTTTCAAATCTCCATGCAAGAAGGCATATTTAACATCCATCTGATGGACCTCCCATTTATGTGAGGCGGCAAGGGAAAGAACAAGGCGGATGGAATTCATTTTTTCTATAGGGGCAACAGTTTCATTATAGTCAATGCCTTCAACTTGGGAAAATCCTTTGGAAACTAATCGAGCCTTGTGTCTTTCAACACTTCCATATGATGCATACTTAGTTCGGTATACCCATTTGCATCTAACAAGTTTTCTTCCTTTTGGAAGAGGTACAAGATCCCAAGTATCATTTTCCATTAAAGAACGATACTCTTCATTCATTGTTGTATCCCAATATGGATGACCTGAAGCTTCTGCAAATGTCTCTGGATCATGAGTTTCTGAAACTTGAGCCAAAAGAGAAGAGGCTCGCTAGAACTGTGAATGTGTCCGACGCTGATCTGAAGGATCACCGATAATATCACCAGCTGCTTCTTGTGTTGAACAGACCCATCTAGGAAGTGGTGGAATTGGTGCTTGTTCAGGTTAAAAGGACTCATCTGGAGGAATTTCAACAGGCGGAGGTGGATTTTCATCCTCACTTTCATCATCTGAAGAAGAATCCAGAATAGGAATAGAAGAAGGCACAACTTCCAAAGATGGCTCACAGGTCGAAGAAGGCACAACCACCGAATTAGGCTCGCAGGCCAAGAGATTTTCATTAAATTTAACATCTCTTCTAAGAATAATTTCATTACAATGTCATTGAAGAAGTCTATAACCTTTGACATCTTCAGAATAACCAACAAATATACACTTCTCACTTTTAGGCTGCAATGCTTTCCTTTTCTCATCAGGAATGTGAGCCCATGCTATACTGCCAAATACATGGAAGTGACTTATATCTGGTTTAATTTTAGTCCAAGCTTCTTCAGGTGTTATATTTTTAAGAGCCTTTGTGGGAGTGCGATTGACTATGTAATTTTCACAGTTGATTGCACTTGCCCAATACTGTAGACTTAATCCCTTAGATTGGATCTTACAATTAGCCATTTCTTTTAATGTGCGGTTCTTTCTCTCAGCAACACCATTTTGTTGTGGTGTATATGGAACAGTGTGTTGCATTTGGATGCCCTGTGTAGTACAATAACTTGTAAAATTATTGTTCACATATTCGCCTCCA
>ML789535.1:89469-104305 GCA_009831015.1 Picea engelmannii
TACATCATTGGCTGCCAGACGGATAAGGAAAAAAGAGACAGGGGGCTATGATTCCACGAGACAGGGGGATTAAGGGGCTACGTATTTTTATTATATTTTATTTACCCATAATTGATTTTATGGAGAAAATGGGGTTACATGAGATTATATATATATATATATATATATACATATAATACATCATTGACTGCCAGACAGATAAGGAAAAAAGAGACAGGGGGCTATGATTCCACGAGAGAGGGGGATTAAGGGGCTATGTATTTTTATTATATTTTATTTACCCATAATTGATTTTATGGAGAAAATGGGGTTACATGAGATTCTTGGGAGGAAGGAAATGTGTTTCTTGTTTTCATGTAATTTTATAAACCCTGCCTATGGGTTGTTTAGGGGTTCCTCTTGGTTAATCATTTTTCATTTTCTAGAATTCCTCATTTTCACTCTGGCTGAATTCGTTTTCCCTTGGAGGCAACATGGAAATGAATGTATGGAGGAGGGGAGCCATTGTTAGATTCTTGTAATATATTATTGATCATTCGAGGAGGGAATGGATTCTTGAGTGCATGAGATTGATGGAAATTCAGAAAGAACTGTTCACAGCTAAAAATCCATGGAGTTTCCTGCAAGGATATTTCCTTACCAATAGAACTGGAGCCCTAGAGAGAAATGGGATAACCTGAGAGACTGCAGGGTAGATAAAGGTGTTCATTTCTTTGGGTTTTGCAGACTCATGGGAAAGAGAGATGGAAATTTAGATTTGTTGTGTGGTTGGGAAACCTGAGATCTAGTTAGCCAATTGTTCTGTGTTTTAGATATGGCTTAGGACCCATCCTTGTGGATTCATAGCCCTGGCTCGAGGGTGACTTGTTGTTAAGAGTAAATGAAAAACAATGTCTATGGTTGGGAGCATTGATGATTTTAGGGGATAAATTTCGCAAATGGGCTAATTTTCCATGGTTTTTCCCAAAAAAAGATTCGCCAATTTCCATTTTTTTCTAAAAATAATTCTCCCAAATTCTATAGAATAAAATTATTTTACCTTAAAAATTGCCAAAAAATGATAGAAACTATATAAAATCCCTAGAAATTTGAATATTTTTACAAAAGTATCGCCATGTATTTTACATTTTGCATATTAAGGACTACTAAGATTAGCCCAGTTTTCTACATTTTAATATAAATTTGCATCCTTAAAATTATCCCTGGTTGGGAGGAATGTCCTTGGTCTCCAGCCAGTTGGTGAATGTTTTCCTGAAAATATAATTTCTCTCCGTGTTTTATGTATAATGTATATTCCATTGTGTATTTAATTATCTCCGAGATATATATTTATAATGTGCATGTCTGCTGGTTATTTGTTGTGCATGGCACATTGTTTATTTATTTTATGTTATAGCATGGATCTTGATTAATGCATGTGGGTCTTTCATGCTTGAGTTTAGATTAATTGTTATTAGAATTCGAGATAAGTTTAGAAGATATTTTTTGGAGTAGCATGGCCAACCTGTGGATGGTTGGGTACATTACATATTAGCATGGTCAGCTTGAGGGTGGATGGGTATGTTACAGATTGGTATAAGAGATTATGGTTGAAAAATTAGACTGGTATGGGTCAGAAATATAGGACATGGTATTTTCCTTAAGAACAAATACGTCCTCTATATATTAAAGATTAGGAGTGATAACATTGCATATATCGCATAGAATCCCGAGCATCGTGTAGCGAGATATTCTTTGTAAAGGATCATGGAATCAGGATCATTCCCTTTTTAATTTTGGGATCAATCACAACCGTTAAATCAGGGAGCTCCAGATCATTAGATCAGGAGCCCGATAAACAAGAACCGTCGGATCGAGGTGAAACCAGGGGCTGGGTGGGATTAAGTCCAAATCATCATATTGAATTGGTCGATCGTCAGTCATCGATCGAATCCAAGCAGGAGATGGAGACTCCAAAACTTCTCTTCTTTGGAAATTATGGGAGATAGGGTTGAAGCATGAAAAATGATGAAGTCATGAAGTCTTGTCAGCCCTATGATCTGATAGGAGACTTGGGTGAAATATCAGTCATTGGTCAAGGTTATCCGTCGTCCAAAATTCTCGTCGACCATTAGATCGAGGGAAGGAATTCAGGAGTAATTTTGACCGTCAGATCTAGAAAAGGTGGAAGGATAGAGTAATCATAGGTGATAACCGAGGGAAAGATATCATCGCCACTTTATGACCACTTCAACAGATGTAACTCCAAGGAAATTTGAACAACTTGAGAGTTTTAAATTGGAGTCCCGGAGGGTCAAAGTCCTGAAATCCCGTCGACCATTAGATCGAGGGAAGAATTCGACATCAATGCAAGCCATCAAATATGGAGTAGAGGATGTATACCATCCATTGGGTTGACAACATTTCTTATGCCACATGGCAGGGGTGTTGTGTGGGGACACGGTTCACTTGAATTTAATACCTTGTGGACCCAAAATTGTTCATTTTTAGTGACACATGGCACACATACCAAGGGTACACATCACCATAAGTGACATTAGCATGTCATATCATCTATGAGATTACGGCCTCTAGGAATGTCGAACATCTCTACTAGAGAAAGTTTCGAAGGCTGAAGTCGTAAATTCATGCAGACCATTGATCTAAGATTCCTTCGAGACTTTTCTCAACCATTAGATCAAGCAGTGGAAGGATGACGTAAGCACTTCGACAGGAATCAATCCAGGGGAGTTGAATGAATCGAGAGTTGTAATGTATCAGAGTCTCGAAATGAATAAGTACCATCTATCCTAACACTTGATTGAGTCTTAACCATTGGATTAAGATAGTGGAAGGATAGTGCAAGCGGAGGTGATAACCAATAGTAAGCGATCATTGTCACTTTATGACCACTTCGACATGTATCACTTTGGGGGAGTTTAACAAATCAATATTTGTAATATCCCGAAGTAATGAAATCATGTGGGTCATTGATCTAAGACTCTCTGATATTTTGCGTGACTGTCATATTAACCAGTGGAAGGATAGGGTAAGCACTTCGGTGAGTAGAACTCTGGGGGAGTTGAACGACTTGAGAATTGTAATGTCCTGGATCCCCGGAGCACCGAAGTCCTGAATTAATTAAGGATTTTCCATAATAACATGGGATTAAGTCATGATCGTTGATCTCGTTGAATCCTCCAAATGAGGTAAGACCGTCCAATCAACGAGATATTAAATCTCGATCGTTCGATCTAGTAGTGGAGTTAATATAAGTGCTTCGATGAACTTTACTTTCGGAGAGTTGGAAGTTAAAAAGGGAGAATATCCCGAAGGCCAAATTCTGGAGGACATGGTTCCATCATTGGTCTCACGATAAGGAAAAATAGGTTGATTAGAAGCACAAAGGTCCTGGAAGTAAACAATCTCGCGATCATTGTTGGAATGAGCTCCTATGTAGAGGAATACATAGGAACATCTCTTAGAGTGGTTAAGCCTGTGGTTTAGAGCCTTGGTCACAAGGAAAGTGGATTGAAGGAAGAGCCTATGTAGAATTCGAAATCTGTACCAATTTAAAGGGTATGTGGAATATTTCAACAAGATCCTATTGCAAAACAAAAGAAAAGGGGATGAAAGTGATCTTTCAGGAAGCCATAACTTCCAGCTCAAAAATAGGATTGGGGCAAGAGTACAGTCATTGGAAATATGATTTAGAGGAGAATGAGCTGAAATTATTCTAACCTTGATAAATGTGATATAATTCTTCTGAACTGAGCAGGAAAAGTACCTGTAAATTTAATTGAAACTTTTTTATGATATGTATAATTCTAACAAAATGGTAGCTTGCATATTTTTCATAATTAGAGGAATAATTAGATAAATTCAAGAATAGGAGCATATATTAGAGTCATGGAAGCATGACAAAGATTACAAAAGTTGGATGAGGACATAAAAATCTACAGAGAAAGTAATTAAAAGTGGATAAAGAACTCGAGAATAACATAATAGAAGGATTGTTATGTCACTAGTACAGAGTGTGAATAAATTGTAGGTACAACAAACGAAATAATACTCACATAGGACATGAAGCTAGTAGGTTAATAATGTCATTGATGGGAATAGAAAGGAAAATTAATGCTCCATAGCCTTGAAGGTAGATATGCGTAGATAGTTGCAAGCTTGACATGGAAGAAAACAAATATCTTAAGAGGTTGTGTGTGAATCATCTCTATGTGTCAAGAATAGGATTTCCAGGGAAGGATTTGTTAGATATGACTTAGATACTGGTCTAAATGTACTCGGTGAATGAAATCCACTTATGATATTAAATTTCATAGTGGAAGAAGGATGCGGATGTAGAGAAATTGGAGATAGAAAAATGAATGTTGTTTCACTTGAAAAGTACCACTGAATGAAAATAGACGTCCATTGGGAATGGTATTAAGTTTGAAAGTTTTGGTTTCACAGGGAAATGTTAATGAAGTAATCTAATGGACAACTAGGAGTAATAGTATTTGATTAAATAATGTTGTGTTAGTAGACTGATGGAATGTTCTAAGCTACTTCATTCCAAGGTTCTGGAATTTTTCATAAAGGTAAATTTTTGATATGACTGCCTAAGAGAAGCTATTGCAAATAGAAAAAAATGGTTGGATTGCAGAATGACCAGGTGGAAATTGGTTGGAAAATGTTCAAATGATGGAACAATAGTGGAAATGGGAGAACACAGGGAAACAAGGATATACATAAATTTAAGGACAACCAACTACAAGATAAATGAATAAACAAATAAGTGAATTGAAACATAAAAGAACTAGACTGCATGACACATACCATGAAATTAGAATGAATATGCATTAGTAATCATGTTGATAGTGAATGCCTGAGGCATATAGATGTCCATTGTGCATATGTACATGCTTGGATATGCACATGGCATGCTTTTAGATGTAGAATATTCTATTATTATGAAATATTGATGTTATATTGAACATGACTAATGATGGATTATGTATTCAGGAAAAATGATATAGCATGGTTAAAGAGGTGGATTATGATATTGTTTCTTACGACTCCATCTATGTGAAGGACCATGAGGGTGGTAGGAATGGTGATCAAAATGATGGAGGAGGAAGCATGTGAGCTTCTACAAATACAAGTAGATTACGTAACATCAAGTAAGTTGATAAAATATACGCATGTATGCACTTGATTGCTTCCAATGTTGAAGGGAATTAAGGTAAGAAATCCCTCAGTTAATTTTTCAATATTTAAATTGATATTTAATGTCCAAAGGCCTAGAGTATATAAATGTTGTTGATGCTAGAATGCATTTAGATAAAATATTAGTTTCATATTTTGTTTTATGATTGGTTATGAGATCATAACCTGGTCAAGTAAGGAGACATACTCTTGATATAACAATAAATATCCATATATTTAGTCATGCATGAGACCATGTGATGGTTGAATATGGAAGGGATATAGAGATATGTCAGTGATCAATGGTATCTACTGTATAGATCATGTTTGAACTGAAACCTTCTTTCTGACACTAAAGAGAACTTAAGAATTATGATATTGGTGTTGTGTTTGGGTTGAAAATAAAGGTATCCGATCCAGGTGGATATTGGTGGCCACCCACCTATTCCAACTGGCTAGTATTGCCATTTTTTAGTTCAACACATTCTTCTGTAATTCTTTTTAATTGTGGGTTCTACACTTGTGGGGTTGTATGAATCCCTACACATATTCTAGGTGGATATTGGTGGCCTCCCACCTAATCCAACTAGCTTATTTTGGATTTTTGCATGTCAACACATCTTTTTGTACTTCTAGGGTCGTTTTGGGGCCCTAAACAGTGTTTTTTTGGCTTTCCATAGTCAAACTGTAGATGAAGTTAGAGTTTTACAGCATAATTTGTAGTTCTAGAAAATACCTTTCCAACGGGCTATCACATACCTAAAACGTAGGTCATATAAAAAATTTACGAACCCGAGAAGTTGAGATACCAACTTACCCATTGGGGCCCACATAAATTTTGGTGTTTCATATCCTAGGGTTAGGTTTTTGGATGTCTAGGGTTTTGGAATTCATGAGTAATGTTAAAAATGCATCTAGAGCCTCATTTTAATTATTCTTCTCAGACAGATGTGCGTAGTAGCCACATCTCTTCTCAGAGATAACTACCACCATTCGAGCAAGTTGTTTTTAGTTCTCCAATTTTATAGTTTCAATCTATTTTATTTATTCAATATAATTTATTGTTCACTGCATATCTGTTGTTGTTCTTAGTATATCTATTTTATTGTATTTAGTTTTTTATTCTTTTCGTTCCTCTCATAAATTTGGATCAGTGGTATTAGAGCAGTCTTCTCTTCATTTATTTTTCTTCATGCATGTCTCTGACAAGATCTGGGTACAATAAGTTTGGAATCAAAATAATCGAGCCTCTGCAATATCACCCACACCAAGCCTGAAAAAAACCCATGGGGGACAAGAAGAAATATTATGGAATAGGAGATCCTTTTAAAATGTTTCTCTAGGAATCCTTTGGGTGACAAAGGAACAAAATGATGGATAACTTTTTAGATATCCTTTGGTGGCTACCCACAAGAGACACATATTCATCAAGAGGCCATGCAACCTCCTTCAAGGTACAAGTAAATTTTGATATTCCATTATTTGAAGGACCAATAGATGAGAATGTTGTAGATAAATGGATGAATCTTCTTGAAGGGTATTTTTCAGTCCACAGTTTTTGTGACAGGGAAAATAATACTTTTACACTCCTTAAGGTCATTCCCCATGTTAAGGACTGGTGGAATACTTACTTTTAGCAAAGTACTGTAATACCCAAAGGTCGAGCCCCTGTTGGATTGTAATTTTTTTTATAGGCTGGTGAGTCGAGTGGTTATAAGTTGAGAGACTTATGTGTTTATTAGGCTGGTGAGCCAGATGCCAAGGTGAATGAGCCTGACTTTGTATATGTAAATATGTAGATCATTAATAAAATATAAACATCGTTGCGTGAAGACCAACCAATAAGAAAGAGTGAAGGGGGACTAAGATTCCACAAGGTGGGTAAGGGAAAGGGGGCTGAAAGGTTGGAAAGAGGGGATAATCTTAGGGGATCAAGCCCTTGAGAATACTAATTTATTATTATTCCAAAGCTGTGTGAAAGACATGTTTTTACCTAATTCTCGAGAGGGGCAATGTGTGCAAAAGGGAATGCATGCAGCTCCAGGAAGACAAGTGTCAACCTGGGCACATGTAGTTAAAAGATGAAGCATTAGCTATGTTGGGGGTTTGCTGGTCATTCTTCCCAATCCTCCACATGAAACCGTCAGACCTCAATGTTTGACCTCTGACCCTCACAGACCTCTGGAATCAGTAATTCATGAGTCCAATTGCATTGGAGTTTGCTTTCCATTCCCGATTCTTATGAATTTCATCTAGCCTTTGCATTTTGACCTCAACATACCCATGCATACCTGAGAAATCACCCAATGGGAGGGAAAATTGACTTGTGTCATCCTTGAACCCAACATATCCGCTCTTGTAGAGATGAGTTTGTACCTGGACTGTTTGGGTCACTGCCTTATGTTTTCCTGAGTTGTTTTGGCATGTTACCGTTGCATTCACCATACCTTGCTGGAATTGAGTCGAAAGTGGTTGAAGATGTAGCTTTTCAGGCCCGTGGTAGAAGAGGCAGATTGTCAGGCTTGTGAGCATCTCTCTCCAGGTGAGAGACTTTGCTGGGAAGTGCTTTTCTTCCAGAGAGAGTCCAACACCAACTACGGAGCTCTGAGAATTCTTGATCTAGCCTGCTTCCGAGACCCTAAGAGGGCAGTGAAGCAGTCGATGGACTGTGTGATAGTGAGGGTGTATACTCCCTGGTGGAACATGCATGTGGGGAATGAGAGTCTGTGAGTTTGCAACTGGGATTTTCGTGGAAGGTCTGGACGTAGTTGGTGGTGTTACTCGAGTTGAAAAGATAAGTACTATTGTTGTGCTTAATGTTTATGCTATGCATGTCTGTGATGCTCAAATGTTATCATGTATTCTGTTGCGTATATGAATTACTGTCTATTACATTTGAATCTGTATGGTAGTAGTAATTGTGTGCTATGTGTTTTATTTCGATCAAAATGAATGTTAGATATATCTATCTATCTATGTATTTCCACGTGGTAGCATTTCTCGGCCTGTTGGTCTGTTGGTGACCGAGGATGTTACAAATTAGTATCAGAGCTAAGAAAAGCAACTAAGTAGTGGAATTTTCCGACCTATTGATGGTTGGAGATGTTACAAATTGGTATCAGAGCTAAGTAAAGCATCTAAGTAGTGGCATTGCCTGGCTTGCTGATGGTTGGGGATGTTATAAATTGGTATCAGACCCAAGGTTTCAACGCTGATCCTGGATGGGCCAGATAAGTGGTCTTTGGACCCAAGGTTTAGAGTGGAAATTGTGTTTGGTGGAAATAATTTCGAACCTTAGAAGGCTCAAACTCCAATGGGCATGGAGAAGATATAGATAAGGAAGTTTGTATGATGAAAATCATTGAAATATTGTAGAAAGATGCCCAAACTCACCAAGAAGATAGTAGAAATCTCATGAAAGCTAAGGAAAAATAGGGAGAATTCAACTTAAAGTTGATGAAGAGTTTGGAGAGAATAGAAATGAAGTTGGATAAGGAGACTAACTCAAGCAAAACATGGAGTTGCAAGACCCCTTAGAATAAAAGAAGATCAAGAAGCATTAGAAAGAATCGTTGCCACTCCCCGAAGCAGTCCAATAAAGAGGCACATAGTAGTTCAAGCCCATCTCCTACCATAAAGCACAATATATCTGGAGTGGATGAGATAAAGGGAGAAATGAACAAGATTAAACATCCCACGTTTGATGGAGAACACAATAAGGAAGAATATGTCGAAACATGGTTGCTTGGCATGAGGAAATATTTCCATTTGTAGAATTATTCCTCTCATGCAGAAGGAAGAATTGCAATGTATTAACTGAAGGGAAAGGAATCCATGTGGTTGGATCAGCTTGTGCAGGTGAAACACATTAGAGAGAAAGATGTTACTTGGAAATAATTCAAGAATTATTTTGAAAATAAATACTTGAATAAAAGATAATATGACAGAAAGATGAAAGAGTTCTTTGAACTCAAGTTGGGAAACATGACCATTGATGAATATGAATGAAGGTTTTTGGAATTGCCAAAGTATGTTCCATTCATCAAATATGAGACTATAAAGATTCAAAGGTATCTGAGTGGACTTCCACCTTCCATCGGTGACAAGATCCAATATCATGACCCTAAGATGATGGAATAAACTATAAGGAGAGAACAATGCTTGTATGAGCAACCAAGATAAAATTCCACTTTTTGGAAGTCTTGGGATGTGTACTGTCCCCAAGGTCGAGCCCTGTCGTAAATCATGTTCTGAAAGGAATTGTAATTGTGTTTTATAGGCTGGTGAGCCAATTTTTTATAAGCTAGTGGCTTATGTGTTTGTTAGGCTAGGGAGACTAATTGTTTAAGGCCAGAAGCCTGCTGTTGTATATGTAATCATGCATAACAATTAATAAAAATTTGTAAACATTGCCAGGTGTGGACCGACCATGATGAATGAGTGAAGGGGGACTGAGCTTCCATAGAGAAGGCAAGGGATTAGGGGATGGAAGGTGGGAAAAGGGGATAAGTGTTAAGCCTAGGGGGATTCAGCCTTGGGAATAATATTTTAATATTATTCCAAAAAGGCAGGAGCATTTCATGTTTTATCCTAAGTTCCTAACCATGAGGAACGGGATGTGTGCTGGGTAAATGCATGCAGTTTCTAGGGTGAGAAGTGTCAGCTCCAACCCATGCAAATAAAATGGTGAAGATGAGATGTGATGGAGCCGCTCCTCCATTCCACCCGACGGCCTGAGTGCGTACGACCTCTGAGTGGTACGACAGATCCAACCTCTGCAGAAAAACCCCGTACATCTTCTGAACTGAAAAACCTATGTTCGTTTGGAGAATCTATGTGTATCCTCTATCTGAGATTGAGCTTGTGTGTGGGGTCTGTATCTCGAAGTCGTGACAAGAGCCATTCAGCCATTATTGAGCCTGTAGGAAAGCCACGTCAGTTTTCCCTTTTGATTGTTTTGGTCACGCAGTGATAGACTGCGTGTGGCTTGTTGGCCAGTGGAGCAACACTCTCTCCAGGAGAGAGAGTGTACAAAGGAAGGAGAGAACTCCTGGAAGGAACCTTGTAGCTTCCACAGAGCCCAGAGACTTTCGGTCTGGCCTATTGCTGTAACCCAAGAAAAGGGAGTTTAGTAGTCGAAGGACTGTCTAGGTGAAAGAGAAGGTGTATACTCCTAGGGTGGAACAGGCATGTGGGGAATGAGGGTCTATGGGTAGTGAGCGTGAGAAGTTCCTGGAAGAGAATCCCATCCTTATGGATGTGTGTTGTTTCCCTGTAACCTCAGCCTAGTCTAGGATTCCTTGTCTTGGGGTGGAGCTTAGTCCCAACTGAGGGGTCACCCACTATTGAGCTGATGAGTAGTGTGGTCTAAGGCTGGGAGGTTGGTGGAATCTACCAATGTTCAAAGATAAGTACCAGATGATGCTTTAATTATGTTTCTGTATCTCAGTGTATTATAATCATCAAGTATTCTGCTGTGTATATGAATTGATGTTAAATAGTATTGATTGTTGATGATGGCAGTAAATTGTATGATTACTCTGTGTTGAATGTGTTTAACTTGTTTTGAATGCATGTGATTAATTGTGAGTGAGAATGTTGTTATTCCGCGTAGTATCACCTACACAGTAGTGAGTGAAAAGTTGTGCGACAGTTTGGTATCAGAGCCAAGGTTTCGACATTGAGCCTAGATGGGCTAGTTGAGTGGTCTTTGGACTGAGGGTGTGAGGAGAAATTGTGTCTAGAGGGCCAATTTCAGACCCTAGTAAGCTCAGGAGGTATAGCGGTGTGCGAAACCGCAACTGGTGTGGTCTATGGCCATAGGGAGAGAGGACTCCACACCAAAAGTGTTGGAGCCTTAGGAGCTGTTCAAGAAGGAAGGTGAACCCTTGTGACCATCGGATATGGAAAATGTGCACAGGGATTAAAATCCCTTTTGAAATGCACAGGATTGTGGGAGTCGCGATACGCGAAATCCCGAAAACCCAAAAAACCATGGTAGATCTGGGGAGAAGGCTCGATCGTTAGATCTGGCAGAGTCACACTCGAGTTAGTCGTGAAACCTCTCAAATTTCAAAAAGTTGGGATATGGGAAGTGAGGGAGGTGAACACCTCCAAAAATCTGAAACCCAAAATCCCGAAACGATCTACACTGTAGATCGTAAAAAGGGAGTTGATCATCCGATTCAGTGGAGGAGTAAACCGTAATTTCAGGATTTCAATAGATGGAAGTTTGAGATGTGGGGTGCATCAACTCCCAATGCCTGAAAACCCCAAAACGCCAAAAATATCTGCGTCGTAGATCTGAGAGGGGACCTAACCATTGGATTTTTATTGGAATGGATGTGGGCGCATGAATGTGTACCACATGCCATTGAGTTAAGAATACAGGTGAGAGTGGTGGGACTGTGATGTGGACCCTCCTGAATGTACCACGTGCCACTATGGTGAAGGGCGACAGTTGTGCTGTGGGCCTGAAGAATAAAGTAATTCACGATTTCAGAATTCACAAAGGAGGAGCATGAAGGCTCAACACTCCAACTCGCGAAGTCGCGAGTTGGCGAAGAAGTTCTAGCACTTAGTGCTAGCCTACGGTCATGTGTAGCAGGCACTAGCGAGGAGGGAGCCATACGCATATTGCATCTCGGGTATCGATGTTTGGAGGAAATGAGTCGAGGGTCTTCGAATCACGAACTCGCGAAATCACGAGTTGTGAAAGGGTGACCTTGGTTACAAAGATTTAACTGTTGAATCTTTGCGGACTGAGATTCCAAAGTTCCGAAGTCCCGAAATTTGTAGAGCTGGACAAAGCTCAGAAAACTTTGTGAATTCAAAAATGTTTTTCTTTTTCACGTTGGCTTATGAATGTTGTAAGTTTTCTTGAAGGGTTAAGGCCTGACAAACTTCGTTTGGCTACACGTCGTGTGTGCAAAGTTCAACGAGTGTCAGGACAGCCAAAAACTGACGCCAAGTATTTAATTGAAAGAGGTGAAGATTGCCTCCGAAATAGAGGACGAAAGGGTAGGAAGGAATGTCAACCTGGGAGTCAAAGGAACAAACTCTAATGGGCATGAAAAAGAGATGGATAAGAAAGAACATATGATGAAACTCATTGAAAGATTGCAGAAAGATGCCCAAGCTCATTTAGCTGATAACCAAAAGCTCATGAAAATCAGGGATCGACAGGGTGAATTCAACTTAAAAATGTTGAAGAGCCTAGAAAGAATAGAAAATAAATTGGAAAAAGAGAGTGACACAAGAAGATCAAGAAGTGTTAGAACCCCTGAGAGGAGAAGAAGATCGTGGAGTGGTAGCAGACATTACTGTCTTTTCTCGAAGCATTCTGGCAAAGAGACACATAGTAGTTCAAGCCTGTCCCCTACCAGAAAACACCAAAAATATATAAGGGATGAATTGAAAGGGGAAATCAACAAGAGTAAACTGCCTACATTCGATGGGGAACATAAGAAGGAAGAAGATGTCGAAACATGGTTTCTCGGTATGAAGAAATACTTCCAACTGCAGAATTATTCTACCCATGCAGAAGGAAGAATTGCAATTTACCAGCTGAAAGGAAAAGCATCCATGTGGTGGGATTAGTTGGTGCAGGTGCAACACATCAGAGAGAAAGAGGTCATGTGGAAGGAGTTTAAGATTTATTTTGAGAAGAAATTCCTAACCAAAAGATACTATGACAGAAAGATGAAGGAGTTCTTTGAACTCAAGTTGGGAAGCATGACCATTGATGAGTATGAACGAAGTTTTCTGGAACTACTAAAGTATGTTCTGTTCATCAAAGACGAGGTTGTCAAAATTCAGAGGTATCTAAGTGGACTGTCACCTTCCATTGGTGACAAGATTCAATATGACGATCCTAAGACCATGGAAGAAACCATAAGAAGGGTGAAATGCTTATACGAATAGAAAAGAGAAAAGCCTACCTTTCGGAAGGCTTGGGATGACCAGAAGAGGTTTAAGAAAGAACAAAGACAGAAGGGAAACATGCCTCCCTTTTTCAGGAACAATCCTTGGGGGCAGTCATCTTTTAGAGAGCCCAGGAAAGTTGAAGGGAGTGAGCAGATGCCAAGACCACCACCTATGGAGTGTTGGGGCTGTAAAGGGAATCATAGGTACAGAGACTACCCCCACAAAAAAGATAAAGCGAGAACTGTCCATACTATTCAGCAAGCTGAAACAATGGAGGATATGGGCAACATAATGACGAGGATCTAGGCATCCCTGGACAACAAGAAAGCATAATTTCAATCTCACATGATTGAAGTGGAAGGTATGATCAACAACCGACCACTTGTTATTTTAATTGATTCAGGGGCTAGCCATAGTTATATAGATCCTAGAGTGGTCGAAAATTTGCATTTAACAAGAAGCAAACATGAAAAGTCTCGGCTATTGAAGTTAGCCACAGGAACCAAAATGAAGGTCACTGAATTGGTTAAGTCCTGTTCAGTAGACATGAAAGGAATGAGCACTAAGGCTGAATTGAACATTCTGCCTTTAGGATCATACGATTTCTTAATTGGGATGGACTAGTTGGACCAACACCATGCCCTTCTGGATTGCCGTAACAAGAGGTTTACATGCTTGAACGAAGAGGGAAATCAGGTAACAGTCCAAGGAATTCCCAGAGCCATGGCTGTTAGGGAAATCTCATCCATGCAGCTAAAGAAATGTTACCAAAAAGGCTATCAATTATTTGCATCTCAGGTGGAAGAAGCATCTTGAGATGTAGTCACGAATCTGGAAGATCATGAGGTACTCAAAGAGTTCAAGGACATATTTCAGGAGGTACCTGGACTACCTCTGAAGAGGGACATCGATTTTTCTATAAATTTGATGCCTGGAGTGGCTCCAGTTTCGAAGGCTCCTTATAGAATGAGTATGCCAGAGCTAAAAGAGTTGCAATTGTAGCTCGAAGAGCTACGGGATACATTCACCCTAGCATGTTACCTTGGGGAGCCCCGGTTGTTAAGAACCAAACTTCAATATAGTATAGAAAATCCTCAGGAAAAGTACTCAACACCTTGAAAAAGAGATAATTTCAGATAATAATCCTCTTCGAGGGGGAAACCTCCTTTTACCCAACTTAAATGTTCAAGTACAAGATGATTCAAAATGAAAATGTCTCCTTGGTATATATAGGAGACTTGGAGGTATAATTACAACTAATGGCCTAAAGCCGACATAAATAAAATAACATTACTAATATAATATGCCCCAATTAAGGGGTAATGAGCCAATATTAGGGCTTAACATTCCCCTCCCCTTGAGACAAGTGTTGTCTGCAAATCTTGAGTAACTCTGGATGATTTTGTATAAAAGACTCATCTTCCCAAGTGGAATCTTCAGCCGATAGTTTCCTCCATTTAATGAGATACTCTGAAATGGATATATTCCTTAGTTGGCAAATTCTTGTGTCAGTGATGGCTTCAGGCTCCAATATGATTTTTCCTTCCCCGTCAGGTTCTGGTAATATAGTTTGAACTAGGATCTTATCACCTATAACCTTCTTTAAGCATGAAACATGGAAAACTGGGTGTACTCGTGAAGATGCAGGCAACTCCAATTTGTATTCCATAGTACCAATCTTTTGCAACACCTTATAAGGTCCATAGTACTTTGGTGATAATTTATTATC
>ML789535.1:111578-133596 GCA_009831015.1 Picea engelmannii
CTATGACTGTACATAATGTGTTTCATGTTTCACTGCTTAAGAAATATGTAACTGATGCTAATCATGTTGTCGATTGGAATGCGATTCAGGTGGAACCAGAGGGTGTCCTGCAAGTGCATCCTGTGCGCATATTGGACAGAAAAAGAAAACAACTCTGGAATCGAGCTATAGAGCTTGTAAAGGTCCAGTGGACCTGGTATGGTCCTGAGGACATGACATGGGAGCATGCAGATGCTATGTGGGTAGAGTACCTGCATATTTTTGAAAATTTTGAAAGGCTTGCAGAGACAGTGTAATTTGCACTGAGGACAATGCATAAATAAGGGGAGGGGGATTGTAGTGTCCCCAAGGCCGAGCCATGTCGTAAATCATGTTCTGAAATGAATTGTAATTATGTTTTATAGGCTGGTGAGCCAAGTTTTTATAAGATGGTGGATTATTTGTTTGTTAGGCTAGGCAACCTAAGTGTTGAAGGGTAGGAGCCTGCTGTTGTATATGTAATCATGCAGAACAATTAATAAAAATTTGTAAACACTGCCAGGTGCAGACCGACCACGATGAATGAGTGAAGGGGAACTGAGCTTCCACAGAGAAGGCAAGGGATTAGGTGTTGGAAGGTGGGAAAAGGGGCTAAGTGTTAAGCCTAGGGGGCTTCAACCTTGGGAATAATGTTTTAATATTATTCCAAAAGGGCATGAGCATTTCATGTTTTATCCTAAGTTCCTAACCATGAGGAAGGGGATGTGTGTTGGGTAAACGTATGCAGTTTCCATGGCGACAAGTGTTAGCTCTGACCCATGTAAATAAAATGGCGAAGATGAGCCATGATGGGGGTGCTCCTCCATTCCACCTGACGGCCTGAGTGTGTACGACCTCTAAGCTGTACGACAGATCCAGCCTCTGCAGAAAAACCTTGTACATATTCTGAATTGAAAAACATGTGTTTGTCTAGAGAATCCATGTGTATCCTCTATTTGAGATCGAGCCTGTGCGTGGGGTCTCTATCCCGAAGTCGTGACCATGAGCCATTCAGTCATTGCTGAGCCTGTAGGAAAGCCACGTCAATTTTCCCTATTGATCTTTGTGGCCACGTAGTGTTGGACTGTGTGTGGCTTGTTGGCCAGTGGATCAACACTCTCTCCAGGAGAGAGAGTGTACAGAGGAAGGAGATAACTTCTGGAAGGAACCTTGTAGCTTCCACAGAGCCCGAAGACTTTCGGTCCAGCCTGTCGCTGTAACCCAAGGCAAGGGAGGTTAGCAGCCAAAGGACTGTCCAGGTGACAGAGAAGGTGTATACTCCTTCGGTGGAACAGGCATGTGGGGAATGAGGGTCTGTGGGAAGTGAGAATGAGAGGTTCCTGGGAGGGAATCCCATCCCTGTGGCTGTGTGTTGTTTCCCTATAACCTCAGCCTAGCCTAGGATTCCTTGTCTTGGGGTGGAGCTTAGTCCCATCTCAGGGGTGACCCACTATTGAGCTAATGAGTAGTGCGGTCTAAGGCTAGGAGGTTCGTGGAAGGCCTGCACTTGGTTGGAGGAATATACCACTGTTCAAAGATAAGTACCAGATGATGCTTTAATTATGTTTCTATATCTATGTGTATTATAATCATCAAGTATTCTTCTATTTATATGAATTGATGTTAAATAGTATTGATTGTTGATGATGACAATAAATCGTATGATTATTCTGTGTTGAATGTGTTTAACTTGTTTTGAATGCATGTGATTAATTGTGAGTGAAAATGTTGTTATTCCATGTAGTATCACCTACAAAGTAGTGAGTGAAAAGTGGTGCTATAGGATGACCATAAGAAGTTCAAGAAAAAGCAGAGGAAGAAAGGAAACAAACCTCCTTTTTTTAGAAACAGTCCTCAAGGAAAGCCATCATTTAGAGAGATGAGAACGAATGACATAGGGGGACAAAGGCCAAGGAAGACACCCATTTAGTGTTAGGGTTGTCAAGGAAACCACAAGTACATAGAATATGCCCACAAAAATGGCAAAGTGAGAGTTGTCCATAATGTTCAACAAGATGAAAAATTGAAGGAAATGGGAAGTAGAGTACCCAGAATCTATGCAACCCTAGACAACAAGAAAAAAAAATATTAGTCACACATGATTGAAGTTTAAGGTATGATCAATAACTATGCCTTTACTATTTTAATTGATTCAGGGGCTAGTCATAGTTATATAGATCCTAGAGTGGTGGAAAGTTTGCAATTGCCAAGAAGCAAGCATAGAAATCTTGTCTAGTGCAGCTGGCTACATGATCCAAGAGGAAAGTTGTTGAGTTAGTTAAATTATGTCCTCTGGACATGAATGGACTAAGTGCTAAGGAAGGACTGAATATCTTGCCTTTAGGTTCTTATGATTTCCTAATTGGTATGGACTGGTTGGACCAACACCACACCATCTTAGATTTTCATAACAAGGCTTTCACTTGCTTGGATGAAGAAGGAAACCCAAGGAAAGTGTAGGGAATTCCAAGGGAAGTCATTGTCAGAGAAATCTCAACAATGTAGTTGAAGAAGTGTTATAGGAAAGGTTGTCAAGTATTTGCAACCCATGTGGAGGAAACACCTAAGGATAAGGTGTGAAATATTGAATATCATGTAGTACTAAAAGAGTTTGAATATGTATTCTAGGAGGTACCAAGACTACCCCTGAAGAGAGATATTGAATTCTCTGTAAAATTTATGCCTGGAGCAACTCTAGTGTTGAAAGATCCTTATAGAATGAGTACGCGATAGCTAAAAGAGCTACAGTTGTAGCTTGAAGAACTGTTGAGGAAGGGGTATATATGCCCAAGTGTGTCACCTTGGGGAGCCCTAGTCCTATTTGTGAAGAATAAGGATGGGATGTTGGGTTGTGCATCAATTTCAGACAGTTAAACAAAGTGTCTATTAAGAACAAGTATCCTCTGCTGTGGATTGATGATCTCTTTGACCAGTTGAAGGATGCTAAGATATTTTCAAAAATAGGTCTTAGATCAGGATATTACCAGGTAAGAATAAAGGATGAAGACATTGGAAATACTGCCTTCAGAACAATTTATGGTCACTATGAATTCCCAGTGGTGCCATTTGGTTTTTCGAATGCACCCACTGTTTTTATGTTCCTAATGAATGGTGTATTCAGTGACTATCTAGAAAAGTTTGTCATAATATTTTTGGATTACATCCTGGTGTGTTCCAAGTCAGAGGAAGAGAATGAACAACATCTGATGATGTTGTTGTGGGTGTTAAAAGAGAACTATCTTTATGAAAAATTGAGCAAGTGCTCATTTTATCAAAAGCAGATCCATTACTTGGGGCATATCATTTCAAAGGATCAGATAGCTGTGGATATTGAGAAGATAGAAGTGATTAGAGAATGGCTAGCGCCTAAGAATGTGACAAAAGTAAGATCCTTTATGGGTATAAATAGCTATTACATAAGGTTCATTGCAAGGATATCTCACCCCATCACTTCCTTGCAAAGGAAGGAGAAGAAGTTTCAGTGGATGAAAGATTGTGAGAATATCTTCTAGCACTTGAAGCAATTGTTAACCAGTGCTCCAATCTTGAGGATTGCAGATCCGAATGAGGATTTCGTGGTATGCAAAGATGCATGCAAATAAATACTGGGAGGAGTCCTCAGCTAGAATGGGTTTGTCATATGTTATGAATCGAGAAAATTGAAAGAGCATGAAAAGAACTATGCCACTCATGATTTGGAGTTGGCAGCCATAGTGCACGCTCTAAAGAAATGGAGGCACTACCTCATGGGGAGGAGATTCAAATTGAGGATAGACCATAACAGTATGAAGTATTTGTTTGATCAACCAAACTTAAATTCTAGGCAAAGTAGATGGTTGGAATTCCTTTGTGAATATGACTTTGATATCAGGCATATCAAAGGAAAGGAGAACAAAGTGGCTAATGCACTCAGTAGAAGAGTACATGAACTATATGCTATGAACATTAGCATGTATAAAACTAATATTAAAGGTTGAATTGTTAGAGATGTAAATGTAGATTTGAAATACAAGGAATTGGTAGCAAAGCTACAACAAGGCAATATGCTACAGAAAGTGGACGATTAAATTGGAAGTGGATGGAACACTCCTGTACAAAAATAGAATTTATGTACCTAATTCTCAGAAATTGAGAATTATGATTTTGAAGGAAATGCATAATGTGCCTTATCCTGGGCACCCTGGATATCAGAAAAAAGTGGCAGCAGTAAAAAGCCATTACTTTTGGCCAGGTATGAAGAAATAAATTGTAGATTACATCACTAGATGTATGGAGTGCCAGAAGGTTAAAGCTGAGAACAGGCACCCAGTAGGGTTGTTGCAACCTTTATCCATTCCTGAGGGGAATTGGGAGGTAGTGAAAATGGATTTCATCACAGTATTTCCCAGAACCGACAAGCAACATGATTCAATCATGGTGCTGGTGGACAAGATTAATAAAGCTTCCCATTTTATTCCATTAAATACTACGCACAAGGCAGCTAACGCTGCTGATATTTTTATGAGGGAAATAACACGATTGTATGGTGTTCCCAAGACAATTGTGTCTAACACGGACCCAAAATTTACCTCCAAGTTTTGGAAGGGGTTATTCAAGGGGTTTGAAACGAATATGAACTTCAACACTGCTTATCATTCTGAGTTTGATGAGCAGACATAGAAGGTGAACCAAGTGATAGACTATATGCGAAGGATGTATGTTATGGACAAACCATCTAAATGGGAAGACTACCAACACTTGGTATAATTCCCCTACAACAATGGTTATCAAGCATCGTTGAAGATGATCCCACTTGAAGCACTTTATGGTAGAAAGTGCAATACTCTAGTAAGATAGGATAATCCAGCTGATAGAGCAGTAGTTGGGCCAAAGTTTCTCAAGGAAATGGAAGAGAAAATGTTGAATATTAAGCATAATTTGAAAGCTACCCAAGACATGCAGAAGATTTATGTTGATAAGAAGAGAACCCACCAAGAGTTTAAAGTGGGTGATCATGTTTTCTTGAAAGTAAAATCCAACAGAATTTCCCTGAGGCTGGGAAACTGTTCAAAGTTGGCAGCCAGATTTTGTGGACCGTTTGAAATCTTAGAAAGGATTGGACCAATTGCATATATGCTTTCATTTCCTGCATATGTGAATGTACATAATGTGTTTCATATTTCATTGCTTAAGAAATATATACCTGATGGTAATCATGTAATCTATTGGAATGTGATTCAGGTGGAGCAATAAGGTGTCTTGCAAGTGCATCTTGTGCACATATTGGAACGGAAGAGAAAACAACTCTAGAATCGAGCTATAGGACTTGTAAAGGTTCAGTGGATCTGGTACGGTCCCGAGGACACAATATGGGAGCATGAATATGCTATGTGGGAAGAGTACCCTTATCATTTTTAATATTTTGGAAATCTTGTTGATGTTGTGTAAAGAGTTGCACTTAGGACAGTGAAAAAATAAGGGGAGGGGATTGTAATACCCTAAGGACGAGCCCCTACTGGATTGTTATTTTGTTTATAGGCTGGTAATCTGAGTGGTTATAAGTAGAGAGTTTTTTTGTGTTTATTAGGCTAGTGAGCTAGATGCCAAGGATAATGAGCTTGACTTTGTATATGTAAATATGAATATCATTAATTAAATATAAACATCGTTGTCTACAGATTGGCCATGAAGGAAGAGTGATGGGGGAATAAGATTCCACAAGGTGGGTAAGGGAAAGGGGGATGAAAGGTTGGAAAAAGGGTCTAATATTAGGGGGTTAATTCCTTGAGAACAATAATTTATTATTGTTCCGAAGTTGTGTGAAATACATGTTTTTATCCTAAGTCCCGGGAGGGGAAATGTGTGCAAAAGGGAACGCATGCAACTCTAGGAAAATAAGTGTTGACCTGAGAACATGTGGTTAAAAGATGAAGTGTTAGCTATGTTGGGGGTTCACTGGTAATTCTTTCCCATCCTCTATCTGAAACCATCATACCTCTGTGGTCAACCTATGCCCGTCACACACCTATGGAATCAATAATCTGTGAGTCCAACTGCGTTGGAGTTCGCTTGCCATTCTCGATTCCTATGAATTTTGTCTAGCCTTTGCATTTTGACCTCAACATACCCACACATACCTGAGAAATCACCCAACGGGAGGGAAAACTAACTTGTGTCATCCTTGAACCCATCATATCCTCTCTTGGAGAGTTGAGTGCGTACCTGGACTATTTGGGTTGCTGGCTTTTGTTTTCCTGATTTGTTTTGACCGGTTACCATTGCAGTCACTGTACCTTGCTAGAATTGAGTCGAAAATGGTTGAAGAAGCAGGTTATTAGGCCTGTGGTAGAAGAGGCAAGTTGTTAGGCCTGTGAGAAACTCTCTCCATGTGAGAGAGTTTGTTGGGAAGTGGTTTTCTCCCAGAGAGAGTCCAACACCATCTACAAAGCTCTGAGAATTCTTGATCTGGCCTGTTTCCGAGACCCTGAGAGGGAGGTGAAGTAGTCGATGGAATATGTGATAGTGAAGGTGTATACTCCCGAGTGGAACAGACATGTGGGGAATGAGAGTCTGTGAGTAGTGGGTGTAAGAAGGCTCCTGGAGAGAATCCTTCTGGTTGCACTGTGCAATTTTCCTGTAACCTCATCCTAGTCTAGGATTCCCTTGCCCTGGGTGGAGCTTAGTCCCAACTCAGAGGTGACCCACTATTGAGTTTGATAAGAAGTGTGATCTATAGTTGGCAGGTTCATGGAAGTTCTGTGCGTAGTTGGTGGTGTTACTCCAGTTGAAAAGATAAGTATTAATAATTATTAATGTGATTAATTTTTATGTTATGCATGTCTGTGATGCTCAAACGTTATCATGCATTCCGTTGTGTATATGAATTACTGTCTATTACATTTAAATATGTATGGTATCAATAATTTTGTGTTATGTGTTTTAGTTCGATTAAAATGCATGTTAGATATATCTATGTATGTATGTATTTCCACGTGGTAGAATTGCCCAACCTGTTGGTGGTCGGGGATGTTAAAAATTGGTATTAGATCTAAGTAAAGCATCTGAGTAGTGGAATTTCCCAGCCTGTTGATGGCTAGGGATGTTACAAGGGCCATAGAGGAATCTGAAATATTTAGGGTCACCTCCACATGGGATTCCTTCAGGGATGTCATTAAAGAACAATACTACCATGTTGGAAGCTACGAGGACTAATGCACAAGTTAGACCATGCTGAGTCAAGAAAGGGAACAAAGAATACCATATTTCACCAATAGTTTTCACACCCTGTGCACCAAATTGGGTATCAAAGAATATGAATGACATATGGCACTCAAATATCGTGGTTTTCTACATAGATACATTCAAACAAAAATTAAGTTTCTAGACATTTCATCATTAGGTGCGCCTTATAGATATGTTTTAAAGATCGAGCATAAATTTAAGCAGAAGAGGAGAGAGTTTGGATCTACAAACTCCTCAAAGACAAAGCATGGAAAAGGCAGCCCCAACCCACAAAACAAGGCATAGAGAAAATATGTCTACTCTCAGGACAACTAGTACAAGCCACAACCCAATAAGGGTAATGAGAAGTTGAAGGACACAGGAAAATGGTGTGAATACCATAAAATCCATTGGCACAACACTAAATAATGTCGCTCAAAGAAGTCACTAGTGGTTGAGCTGAAATATTTCAAGTTAGAGGAAGATTATGACTCTGAATCAAATCAAGAAAGTGGGAAGCAGAGCATTGATGTCAAACCCAATGCCACTATCACTACCACCAAAGTCCAACCAAGTGAACCAAAAGAACCAGAGGAAGGGGAACACCTCTTTCACTCACAGATGTGGGTAAAGGGGACTCTACTACATTTCATTATCGATAATGATGGTTAGAAGAGTATGATTTTAGTAGAGGTCATCAAGTGGTTGGACCTATCGATAACACCGCACCTACAATACTGTACAATCAGTTTTCTTCTCCAAGGACAAGATCTCCACATCATCAAATAGTGTCATATTCCATACAACATCAATCCCTTCAAAGACGAGGTGTTGTGTGATTCTCTCCTTAAAAGTTTGTGATGTTATTTTAGGCCAACCATATTTTTGGAAGAGACATGTTTTATATGAGTCTAGACCTATCAATGTTGTTATTACTTTGGGTATACAATTATACAGGATACCATAGGTAGCACCTCCTACTACTATTTCTTTAATCTCTACTACGAAATGAAGTAAGGTATTTTCACAAACCGGGAAGTTCATCTTCTTTGTGATCCGTGCTTGCAATAAAGATAAGGTCACCACCACATCCATCACCTCTACATAGAGCCTCTCTTTGCAGTATAATCAAGTGGATGTGATCATGGAACAGTACAGAGACATCTTCTCCTCACCCACTGGGGTACCGACACACTGCTAATCAAGGATCCAATTGATCTAATCCTTGGTGAAGCAATTCCTAATGGACTAGTCTATCGTCACTCATTGATGGAAAATTACGAAATCAAGTGCCAGATCCAAGAGTTTCTTCAAAAGGGGCACATACGACCCAAATACTCCCCTTGCGGGAAGCTTGATTGTGATGGTGAAGAAGAAATACGAGATGTCACGACTCTGCATTGATTACAAAGAATTAAACAAAATCAAAGTCAAGAACCGATACCCAATTCCCCAAATTGATGACGTTCTTGACCAACTCAAGGGGGAAAATTTCTTCAGCAAGATTGACCTAAAGTATGGCTACCACCATCAAACCAACTGATGTATGGAAGACAACATTCAAATATAAAGAAGGTCTCTTCGAAAGGATGGTCATGCCCTTTTTCTTAAAAAATGCACCAACAACTTTCATCAGTTTGATAGATGATGTATTGAGACCCTTCACCTACTCTTTTGTGATGTTATATATGGATGAAATCCTCATCTTCAACAGAACTTGGGAGGAGAACATGCAACATATTTAGTAGGTTTTGGGCACTCTCAGGTAGCAAAATCTATATGCAAACTTGGAAAAATGATCCTTTGGAATGAACAGGGTCTAATACTTGGGATACATTGTTGATGAGCATGGGGTACATGTGGATCCAGCTAAGATCCAAGTCATTCATTATTGGCCAATCCCGACCACACTAATCGAGCTTCGAATATTCTTGGGACTTGCTAAATTCTACCAAAGGTTCATGTTTGGATTCTCCCATATTTCATCTAATGATATGAAGAATCACTTGTGTTCATCTCCAGTACTCTCCTTACCTTATCTATAAAAACCGTTCAATATTGAGATTTATGCCTTCGACTATGTTGTAGGTGCAGTTCTCACTTAGCATGGTCATCGAGTAGCATACCATAGTGAGACACTATTAGATACTTTATGAAAATACCCCACCAATGACAAAGAAATGTATTCCATTGTGCAAGCTTGTTGTCAATGGAAACATTACATTTTGGGAAAGGAGTCAATCATCCACACTAATCACAAGCCTCTGTAGTTCATACAAACACATGGGAAGTTGCAGAATGGCTGCCATCAAAAGTGGTCCACATACCTACAATAGTTCCATATCAACATCAAGTATAAAATAAGGAGCACAAATCATTTCACTAACTTCCTTAGTCTCCCTCCCGTTGATGCACTCACCACAGTGCTCCATTCTTGTGGCCATGATACATTTGAGTGGCCCCAACTTTATTAGCATGACATTGACTTTGCCATCTCCTATCAGTGCTAGGGTACATGAATGAATGCCACCAATTTTCACATCCAGTATGGATTGTTATGCCATCTTGGCCACCATTGTGTTCCCATAAGAGAGTGTGCAAAGATTATTTGGGAGGCTCACTACAGTTGGATGGAAGGACATTTTTGCATGGAGAAAAATGTGGTCGTTCTACAAAAACATTTTTATTGGAAAAAAATTCGACAAGACATTAGCAAGAATATCAAATATTTCACTGCTTGTGCCATTTCCAAGCCATCCATCAAGAAGCAATGCTTATACACCCCTCTTCCTAATCTCGAGAGGCCTTGGGAATCCATCTCAATGGATTACATGTCTGGAATTTTGTCCACCAAGAACGACAATGATTGTGTATTTGTGGTGGTTGATCAGTTTTCGAAGATGGCCATTATCACAACCTATAAGAATAGAATCAAAATGACAAATACTGCCAAGCTCTTCTTCGAACAGGTGTGGGTCCATTTTGGGATACCACATACCATCACTTCAGATTGGGATATTAGGCTCCTCAACACATTTTGGTTGAGTCACTGGTCACTATTGGACAACAAACTCACTAAATCCACTTCTTTCCACCCCCAAACCGATGGCCAGATAGAGGTCGTCAATCAGATGACTGTGCACAGCCTACACATGTACAACTCTAAGAATCCACATACATGGTATGAGAGTCTTCCCTATGTTCAACACAACTGCAATAGGGATCTCCATATCTCCACCAGCCATAGCCCATTTCAAGTGGGGTTGGGATTCCAACCCTTGGGTCCCATTGATGTTGCACTACCTCTTACAACCACACAGGAAAAATCTTCTCATGTTAAGTCTAAAGCTGACAAAGCCACTAGATTCATTGATCAGATTCAACACATCTGCCAACAGGTCCATGAGATTTTGAAAAAATCCAATTGTTTATTGTTTATTCTCTCTAACTACCATTCTTGGGTGGACATAGTTTCAGATATACTATGATGTTAAAAAAAAAAACCTACTACTATTGGCCCTCCTGGTAAACCAGAAGGAAACACAACACACAGAATGCGCTGCACAGTCTCACTCGAGATAGTTCTTATGGGTGGCTGCAACACTCAGGTGCTTGCATCCTAGGAATGAGTGGGGATCTGGGATTACACTTTGTGATATTCATTTTTTTACTCTAACATTCAACTTATCTTGGATATTCTATCATTCTTATTCATGCATGTAAAATAACAGATCTAACTAAGTCATTCATGCATTTGTCTAATATATAATTATTGACGGTAAAGGAAATACTCAATATTCAATCACATAACATATGATATATCGTGGTTCACCCCCTCTTCGGCTACGTCCACACATATTTGGCTGCTCTTCTATTTTATTATGGTGTTTCCAAAACTACAATGCCTCACGCATTAAAACTCTCCATCAAACGGATTGATATCTACAATGAGGTGAACTAGATCACACTAGGATCCCCAGCCTATGATATAACCATCAATATATACCTTATTTACTCTCCTTGCCTCAACAACTTACAAAATAATATCGTATTTTATAGACATTCTCGTTCATAACCAAAAACCTGAACCATAACTAATAACAGTCTTCGAACAAAAACCCCAACCTAGACCTCCTAGGTACCTATTTATACATATTTTCATCTTACCAACCATTACATCCTCTTACCAAAATCCTAATCCTAGCATGGTTAGGTCTTCTTTCATCCATGCCTTGATTGCTTTCCTCCTCTGCATGCATGTTTACCTTGCATGTGTTTCTTTTCCTACCAGTTGTCTTTTCCTTCTTCACACTTTATTCTTCAAAATTAATCTTTACCCCAAAATGGGGTTGCCCCTAACATGCCCCCAACACTAACATGTGGCTCGTCCCGATCCACCTAGGAATTGCACGCTCCATTGACAACCTCTTATATACTATGTAACTTGTTTTCAAGTCCCCTTCCTTGTGTTTGGACTTGCACAACATTTTCGATAAGCGCTTTTAAGTTTTGCGCTGTGACGTCCTCCTGAACTATGGTTGTGCATTCTGTCCATGTCTGCACCATATTCTTCTTCTCTTCCTCCAATTGCATGATCATTTTTGCTACTTTCTCTTGGACGGGTTCCATGTATTCATGTCTCTCATGTTTGTGAACCTGTACAGAGTTTAGCTCAGTTTGCAATCTCCTCATCTCCTATGTTCCTTTTAAATGATCAATGATACTAATTATCTTTTGCCTCTTCTTGAGGTCATGGATTTCTACACTTATTCTCTCTTCCTCCTGGTCCCACTACTAGACCTTCTCATCTTCCTCAAACATTGTCCAAAGTTGCGTTGTTCTGTCAAAAAATTCTTCTATTGTGTTGGCTTGTTTCTCCAACTCTTCTAGTTGGAGTTAAGCTTCTGATTTCCTCTACTCTCTAACCTTAGGTGCAGTCGTCGGAGTCAAATTTTCCCTCATCTCCTCAATCTATTGCCTATAGTGGTCAATGGTTTGGGGAATATTATTGAGTTTATCCTCTGTACTTGAACTATTGGCTTACACACTGTTAGGAAGATGGTTGTAGACTATTGTCACCCCTTGTTTGATTTTATCTCCACACTCTTTCTCTCTTTTGGTATCGAACTTTACTTGTTTGACCACGAGCTCCAATGCTTCCTTGTCACTTTTAAATTCTTGTAGTTCTATTGCATATGTCCTTGCGCGTGACTTCACCTCTTGCACGATGATAACTTTGAGTCTGTACATCACATTTATGGGTATTTTGGCTAATAACATGTCAACCTATGCCAAATAGTTCAATCGAGTATGTGCGGAAATTTCATCCATCTGCAACATATCATTTTTTACTCTAAATGTTGGACTCTCCTGGGCCATTGTGTCAACTATGTGTTCCTTTTTTGGCTAGTCCTTGTTGTCTCTTTTGTTTCTCCCTCGAGGAAGGATTATGTTCCCCTTTCATACCTCTGCATGGTTCTTATTTGTTAGAGGACCTGCTTTATGCCAACCAGGTCGTCTTGTATTTTCTCTCTTTGGTGCTTGGCTTCCTAGAAGTATTATGCTATGTGGTATTGCACCTTCTCGACCACAAGATAAACATCATCCTCTCTGATCATGTACTCAAGCATCTCTTTATGTTTTTTTTCCATTTTGTACATTCCTCCTATCGATTAAATTGGTCCCTTGGGTGGCCCTGGTTCATGAGGGGGTTCGATGCATTTTTGTAGCCCCCACCCCTTGTTCCTTCTGTTGTGGGGAAGTGTCCTTATTTGTTTCCTATGCATCCTTCTTTGCTTCACCCCTATTCTTTTGTTTTGTTGACATATTCATTGGTTTCGACCTTTTGGGCATGAATTTATCTCCTATAGGTGTCTTGGTTTTCCCTGCGTCCAACTTCGTGCCCTTATGTACTTCTTTATTTAAGACTGGAATCTTCCAGTCATCGGGCTAATATCTCATATCCATTTCTAAGTCTTCCTCCATGACACAGTATCTCAATTGAAGCCACTCCTTTCCCATGTCCCTGGACGCTTGGATCCACATGTTGTGCCTCGACTCCTTCAAGTTTGCTATGTCCCTATGTCCTTGACCCACACGACCACTTCTGGAGTAATTCACCAAGTGTTGGATATGATTTCCTATATTCTTGTAAAGTACTTGGAAAAGGTACTTGTGTTTGTGTTTCGGTTCTTGGGTCGGAGTTTCTCCCCAATGACATGTACTGTGTTGTGTGGCAACGACCTATCTGGCTGGATAAGTATGAATATGGGGTCTCCTCCACCCCATAAATGTGATTAGCATGAGTAGTCATGAGTAATGGAACTCTGTGTCGAGGTACTATGCATCTTTGCATTCCTGAAGGAATAGGTTCAATAGGTAAGGGGCCCAACAGAGCAACATGAAATTCACGCACTGCGCTGCAGCTGCAACGAACCTGGTAGGGACTTCCTCCTTGCGACACTTTCACAACATTTTATATTCCAAGGGTTTGGTGGCCATCCATGTTGCAACATCCCTGATCCTTTTAATAATAATGTCGTGCAAACCCCTCTTTGTACCAAATGTCCCATTGATTTATTTAGCCAACGTCTTCTCTTTGGTTTTGTCATCCAGGTATTGTGTGGGGTTCTCACCCATTGATGAAAGTCCTATGATTGATTCTGTTAGCTCTATGTCTATGGAGATGGGTTGTTCCATCCATAGGAATCCTCCATGGAGGACTGATATCAACTTCTTGATGCAGTTTTTAACCTCTTTTCCCTTTCCAAAGTGGGGAATCTCCAACAGGTTTAGGATCCATGCTTTTTGTAGGCTAGCTACCCATGGCTTTGGTTGTAGGATGGGATATCCAAAGGGACCTATCCCTATGTTATCCAAGTAGGCCTACTATGCAGATTTGAGGAATTTTCTGGCATCGACCACTTCTTGGTTCGAGTATCTTAGTTTCTCCCCGTAACCTAGTAGTGTTGGCATGGAGTTCACTCCTTCCATAATTCACAGGATTACAATCGTTGTGTTAGGTTTCTTGTTTAGAGACCACACCATAGGCTGTTTTCCCTTCCATTTTTCTTTTTGATTTGAGGACCGCGCCTCCATATATCTCCTTTCTACATCAGGGTCTTGATGACCAGTGATATCCTCTACCAGACCCTCCTATTGCTATGTGGTTTCTACTATGGTGGTTTTGAGTACTATCACCTCTGTCTACATAGTAGCTTGGCAATTTCCCTACTGGCCCCCTTCAACCGTGATAATTTTTGGTCGGTTTCATGTGTTATGATTGGGATTTCCCTGCATGCTACTGGCCAGGTCAAATTCAATGGAAAACATGGTTGGACCATTACTGTCTTCAACCACTTACATAGGGTATATGGGTGCATCAAAAGGTGAAGGAATTGTGTCGACGTCAATGAATTCCTCAGGCTATCTGGTTTCTTGTTCGGCTTCTGTTGCCTCCCATGGTGCTCGTCTAATTTGTGTTTTCCTCCTTGCTTGGCTCGACACACCCATATTTGGCAGTGCCATCATGGGTACTGGTTGGTTTCAACCGATTAAGTCTTCATTGGTGCTCCTTGTATTCCATGTCAACATAGTTTCACTCTAAATGCTCTATTTCTCTGCAACTTCATGATTTCACAATGAGTCTTATGTTTCTCACGTTTCCCCTTTATGTAAGAAAGTTATGAAACTTCTCGGAGAAGTTTCCCTAGATTTTATTAATGTAATGGCGCTTTATGCATATGTTCTCATTGAATTCCATAATTGCTGCCAATTGGTGCCTTTTGGCCGTAACCGCCATTTTTCAAATTTCCATTTTTTCTGACCATTGGTCCTTTTTCCATCTCACTAATCTTTCCACGTGTGCAGTATGTCATGTAGCCATTTCACGTGGAAATTGTATTTCCTCTACGCTAATTCAATTTTTTTTGTGCATGGTATTCTGATGTCTGGCACAGTAAATATTTTTTTTTTTTACTATGTATAGGTTTTCTTACTATGGGCTAACATTTTAAGTACTAGGAAATGGACTGTCCCTATACAGTTTCAGTCGAATCCCTTTGATCATTCCTTTTAGTTCTGTTCCTTGAAAATATTTCAGTTGTACAGATCATCCATCTGTGACAGTATTTACATCATATGGCCCCAGGCAATGTATTATGAATTTCCCTAGATGCTGAATAAATTTTCTACCATATACCAAGACTAGGTCTCCCTCCTTGAAAATTTTCCTCTTGATATGTCTTTCGTGCCAATATTTATCTCTTACTTTCTGTACTTCTTGTTGGAATCCTAATAGGATCCTATCTTCTTCCATCTCCATCAGCTGACTTTTCCTTTCTATTACTGTGCCTTGTTATGTCATGTTGGTAATTGCTACTACGCACAGACTAAGTACCATGAATTCTAATGGAACCACATCTTCTTGTCCATACACCAAACTAAATGGTGTCTGTCCTGTCAAAGTTTTGCATGTGGTACTATATTCCCACAGTATTGCTGGTATATTCAAGTCTCAGTCATCCTTGTTAACATTGAAAATCTTTGTCAAGGAATTCTCTAGGATCTTATTAAAGGCTTCCACTGTTCTGTTTTCTTGAGGGTGATATGGTGTACTCTTTTTATGATAGAATTAAAAATCCTTAGTCATAGCCTTGATAGTACTATTGATGAAGTGATTTCCTTGGTCACTCATTAAAATCCCTGGGCAGAAAAAATATAGTGATCAATTTCTCAAATACGAAGCGTGTTGTTGTCTCTACACTGCAATCTTTTAATGGTGCTTCTTCTTCCCATCTTGTTAAGTACTCTGTCACAGTAATGATATACCTTGCTCTTGACCTATTTGTTGGTGAATTAATTGTTCCCACAAAGTATATTTCCCATTTGTTGAATACTTGCAAGGTTACTTGTAGTCTTAGGGGCATCTCATCCCGTCTATTAGCTTTACCAACCCTCTGACATACAACACATCTCTGGTAGTAGTCCTTTGCATCTCGGTGAATGGTCGAACACCATAGTCCGATGCGCAATACCTTCTACGTGGTATATTTTCCTACATAAGTTACTCCAACTATTCCCTCATGATCCTATACTAGAATCCTAGGCCTCTCATGTTCTAGTATGCATATTCTCAAAATGATGTTTGTGCCCATATTGCATAAGTGTTGTGCAATCAATTGATAGTCTACAGCTCTAAATACTGGATTTTTCTTCTATGAAGTGTTAAAATCTTGTGGCAAATTCCATGTACTCAAGTATTCAACGATGTCAGAAAAACATTAATTAGCTACTTGAACTGAAAATAATTGTGCATCAGGGAAGTTGCCCTCCAAATTTGTAGGATCCTCCTCATTGGTGATCCTCGACATGTGATTGGGTCCTGCATTAAACTTCCCTATTTTTACTATCAATTCAAAGTCAAATTACTGAAATAATAGTAACCATCTACATATTCTCCCCCCTAACACTGGCTTATTGACTAGGTATTTGAGGGAAGAATGGTGTGTGAACATTTTAAAGTGTTTCCCAATTAGATAGTGTCTGAAATTTTGCAGTGCATATACCATTGTTAAGCCTTCTCTCTCTATAGTATTGTAGATATGTTATGACTCTAACAGTGTTCTTCTTGCAAATGCTATAGGATGGTCAAACGCTCCTACTCTTGGTTGCACCAAAATAGCTCCAAGTGATATGGTTGATGTATCTACAAGCAAATCAAATGTTTTTTCCTAGTCTAGAAATACTATTATAGGTATTGTGGCCATTATTTTTTTTAGAGTGTCCAAACCTCCCTGACAGTCCTCATTCCACTAGAACATACTATATTTATTCAACAATTTATCCATTGGCGAAGTGATCTGTGCATACCCTTTTATGAACTTCCTGTAGTAGCCTGTGTGTCCAAATGTTTCTCTTGACTGGCGTACTGATTTTGGTAGTGGTAAATTGACAATCACTGCAATTTTGGATGGATCTACTAGCAAGCCTTGTTTTCACACTATATGGCCCAAAAGTATTCCAAATGGTATCTGAAAAATGCATTTCTTCATATTCAATGATATCTGACACTGCCTACATCTTTCCAACATCAACCTTAACACTTACACATGGTATTTTAACAGAATATCTATAGTCCAATCATCCAGATACACTTCTAAAAAATGATGGATGAATTATTTGAATGCATCTATGCCTACTCTTGAGAATATTGTTGGTGTATTATCCAGTCCAAAAGGCATGATTGTGTACTGGTAAAATCCCCATTCTATGGAAACATTGGTCTAGTACCTGTCTTCTGGGGCTATCTTAATATGATGGTAGCCTAAGAATTTGTTAGCACTCGGTAAATTTCCTAGAGGTTGAAAAAAGAATAAATTTACAAAGGTAACTTTATCCAACCCCTTTTAAAGATGGGATCTAGCCCTTCCAGCTTCAGAGAGGGATCTCTCTATATGATTTAGCTTTGTTTATAATTTTAGATATTAGGCTAGGTAAAGAAATCTGTTGGTTTTGCTGTCAAAGTGTTTTTGGATTGGTTGAGACAGTCTACACCTCCATAGGGCTATGGGGTCTGTGTTAAAATAAGTATGAGATATAGACCATAAACGTAAAGGAATACTTCCACAGGGTGAGATAATATACTCACTGGATCTTTAATAGCTTAAATGATGGACAGAAGAAAAGATGAGAAAAATAAATTCAACTAAGAAGCAGTTAAGAATTTCTTAATTGAAAACATCAGAAGATAAACATTAAAATCTTTGAAGTCAAAAATAGGGTATCCAAGATAAATCTTGCAACTTACACTACTTTTAAATATTAGTTTCAGAAAATAATATGATCACAAAGAAAAAATAACATTCAACTTAGAGAATAAATGTCACCAGTGAATACACGCAAGAATCCTGTAAAAGTGCCTCCTTTTATTAATGGCAGATCTCTTCAAAAATGTTACAGTCTGATAGCGTCAAGGTGTAAAGATCAAAAACCCCCAATACTTCGAAAGGTGAAGTATTTATAATTCAAATTACAAATGTTCCTGTCATAACTGATCAGGACGTGCTCATTCTATTTTTAGTATAACTAATTTAACTAATCAAAACTGCTTGATGACTTGGTTCAACTGCATGCGGAATTTCTGGGGTAGGCTGTTGGCGAGGTTCCTGCGTAACCTCTTCTGAATGGACAGGTGACTGGACCTAGATAGCTCATCTGCTAATCGAGAAAATCGCAGAGTTCCTCCCATCTGAGATGACTAGGCATAGTGATTTTGAGCAGTCTCCGATACAGTTCATCCATTTCCGTATATTTGGCGAAAGTGGGCTTAGTGAGGAAAATGTATCGAATCTCATGTTGGATACTGATGTCCAACTGGAGAGCATCCAGGAATGAATTTCCAGTGATGCTCCCTTGTTTGCCAGCAAATTTTGAACTATCTTTAGACACTTCAGACAGTCTCTTTTTGTAATCGGGGAGTGTCATTAGTTTATCATTAATAACCTTCAGACCTGGGAGACCTTTCTTCTGGAGAGTCTCGATATTGCTGAAGAATTTATGTACCCCCTGGTCCATGATCTGAACCTTTTCTTCTAGTTGAAGCAATAATCCCCTCTTGGTCAAAACTCTTTTGACCTCAAGGATGGTTTTTGTTCTGTCCTCGATATTCAACTCTTCTAGCTCTTCTCAGGTTTTAGAATTTAGGAATTTGATGATCTCATTTGCCTGAGTTGGTCTATCTCCTAATTCTACTCTGATCTTTTCAATGGCTTGTTTGCTCCTCTGGACCAGCTCGTTCTGCTCAAACATGATTTGGATCATGGGCCAGATTTCATTTATGGACTTTGTGATGTCTGTCCATACATTTTCTTTGACTTCAACCAAAGTCTTCCCTGCCACTGTTTCCTTCTGGAGATGTTGTATTTCCTTCCTGAGCTTCTCAGTGACATGATTTTCTTTTGATAGGCTGGTTTGGAAAGAAGTTTTGAGTTCCTGGAGGTTCTCAACTTCCTTCTTCAGCCTGCTGATTTCTGTCTCTTGCAGGTTCATTTTATCCATGGATTTGGCTAGATCGGTTGTCCCTTCCTATGGTGTCACTGGTGTTGCGGATGGGATTTCTATTACTATTGTTGTGCTTGTACCTGAGATTGGGATAGAAGTCAATGTAATGGCTTCCATAGACTTGAACTGCTCTTTCTCCTTTAGCAGTTTCTCCATCTCTGCTTCCATTTATTTGAGCTGGGCATTCTGCTCCATGAGTAGCTTAAGCATTTCATCCTTCTCGCCTTCCTTCTCTGCTATCTCCTTAGCTTGTGAGTCCTTTGTGGGCAGAAGTTTCAACTGTTTCCTCAAGGAGGCGATGTCTACATTCTTTTTCTTTATCATCTCGTACTTCTCAAAGATGCTCAATTTGGGCCAAGTCTTGCTCGGTTGAGTGTCCAGGGGGGAACCTGAGGATTTATTCGGAACTACTGGGGTGATTTCCTTATGAATGACCGTCTCGAAGGGTGCAATGACGGGTTTGACCACTGTGGTAGGCGGGATTTCTATCTCCCTAGTAGGGCTGGGAACTGTGACTATCTTGGGCCTCTTTGTATGTAACTGGAACTCTTCAGACGACACCTCCGTGACAGGTGGAGATGATTCCTGTCGAGGCCTTTTTTACTTAGGAACTTGTGGTGTGGAAGTTGGAAATACAGTGGTGGGGGGAAACTGCTGTTCTACTTCGACCAAGGTGTCAGGAATCCACACTGTCTGATTGGCGAATTTCTCGATCTCGGGCTTGGACTCGTGAACATACGGTATGTTTTTATTTTTTACCCGCATTTCTGAAATGATCCCGCATGGATCATAGTGCCATGGGAAACTCATAAAGAATTTCATTTCTCTCAACATTCTGTCAGCTTCTTCCTCGACGCCTCGACCGTTGCAAATGAAGGAGCCAATTTGCCCCTTGATCTGCAACTGCTGTTTTTTCTTCAGGGATACAAAGTGGATGTTATCTGAGTTCATGATCTGCCTTATATACTCTAACACAAAGATTCTTACTGGCACATACTTTGGCAGCTTGTAGGGTGCCAATTCGCACCCGAAAACTTTGATCTTGGTGTGGTTTTGATACAGGTACCAGTCCCCTCTCTTTGCACTGTTCAAGAGATGCATAATTCTCTAGACTTCATCGTTTATTCGTGGCTTAGGCCTGCCACTCAACATGCTTACCACAAGGTGGTAAAATAGATTAATGAATGCTTTGAAGTCGTATTCTGTAGAGTTACACTTCAACAAAGAGGTCCATGCTGTGACTAGCTGAGGCCTTCCATCTGCGTCCATTTTCTCCATAGAAAAACTAAATTTATCGGCTTGATAGAAAACAAACATATAGGCCAATATGGACGAGTATCTAAACATTCCCTCCGTACCAAAGTTCACGAACTGTTCGTGAATATTGTTGGCTAAGAAGGTACTGAAATCAAATTGTGTTGTAGGTTTTTCATCATTGGAGAAAATGGATAGAAAACCCAGGATGGGCACATCTACCCACTGGTTGGAATAGTAACCTAACAGGGCACAAAGAGAAGAAATGTCTTGGTTTCCCTTGGTGGAGAACATGGATAACGGGTAAGGTGGATTGGTGGAAGGGAAATGAGCGGAGGTGGGAAGGAACAACTCGAATATTTGAGCTCTCTGGGGAATAGTCATTTTTTGATACAACTTTGTAAGGATCTCTAGGTTGAAAGGAGAAGTGGAATTGGCATGGGGGATTTGTATCATTTGGTCAATGTCTTCAGGAGTGATGAAGAACAAGATGTCTCCGGATGAGGAGACAATGACCCTCTGGTCGGGAATATAATGGGCTTGGCATTTGAGGGCGAATTCCGGGAAGTGGTGGATCTGGGGAAACAGGTACAGGGGCAAATTGGACTCCTAGAGTCCAATTTCATCGCTCTGGTCCAGGAACACCTCTCGGAGCCATGACTGGAGATCCGAAAAATCAAATTCACACTTGGTATCAGCGATCAACCTGTCTTTTTCAACCAATGGGATTTTGTCCAGGTCGACAGGAGGAGGAAGAAAATGATTCTCTTCTCCTTCCGCTGGTCTTGTCTTTGGCGCCATCTCTGCGACAATATCTGCAATAAAAACGATGTTAGTGGGGTCGACTGACTAAGTATGAAGGTGACGGAGAAGCAATGGAGGCATAAGAGGTGAATTTTTCTTGTGCGATTGACGAATAGTGAATGAAAATGGAATAACATTAGTTTTATTCAAAACTGGGGTCGGTTGGACATGGGAGACAGGTCAGCAGGATAACGGGTATGTTATCCTGTAATAAGTGGGCAACTGACCACTTGGGCGTGAGGTGGCATGTGACGGTGGCCAAAACTTACGTCGGGTGACGTGGAGACTAGTGATTGGAGGTAAAAGTCACAATAGGGGGCCGGTCATGAGTGAAAAGGAAAAATGACTGACAACAGGGACTGGCAGCAGTTATGAGATAAGACATAACTTGGGAACAAGTGGAACAAGTGGCAGCAGTGGAAGATGACATCCCTGAGCGATGGAGGCTGTCAGATGGCATATGGTGAAAAGACTTCGGGACCAGTAGGTTTATGCCAACTATGACAAGGGGCCCGCCGGAGGGAATATCCATTCCGGACCCCTCCCCCTTGATTAAAAGCATAACATCAGGGGGGGTCCGAAAACCTTTTTAGACTGTTGATCTGCGTGCCTGTTTCCAGGCCGCAGATCTTAGCGTTCTCTTTAATACTCATTCCGGACCCCCCCCTCCATTATAGGCAGA
>ML789535.1:146806-201745 GCA_009831015.1 Picea engelmannii
CTGTTCAAGTGCTATTTCTGTTGCTATTTCGTATATCATTTCTGTGTATTGTGAAGATTATGCGGGATATTTCACTGTTATTCTGTTATTTCTAGCATTTCGTTTCTGTTCTGCATATTTTATATATCTGGTATCTTGCAGAACGTGTTCTAACCAGGCTACGCTATGGAACCGTATCAAGGTCAGGGGTTTGAGAGGTAACAAGATTCTCTGAAAGGGAAGGAGACTTATGAAGGGGAATACGACTCACTGAACCGATAGCTAAGGTATTTCGCCTGAGAAACTTTTCGTGGTTATCTATCACTATCGCGGGTTTTGGGTTTGGATGAGATCGAGTATGAACTTTCTTGGAAGCCAGAACTCTTTTTGGTTTTTAAATATATATTTTTTAATTTTGCGAGTCTAAAAATAATATGTACAAAGTTTATCAACCTCTAAACATTACTTTCTTCTGGAATTCGAACTTTCTTTTTAGGGGAAAGAAAACATGAAATTATCAATTTTTAGTTCTTCCCCAGTGGAGTCGCCATTATGTTAGCACTCGGTAAATTTTCTAGAGGTTGAAAAAAGAAGAAATCTACAAAGGTAACTTTATCCAACCGCTATTAAAGCTGGGATCTAGCCCTTCCCGCTTCAGAGAGGGATCTCTCTATATGATTTAGCTTTGTTTATAATTTTAGACATTAGGCTAGGTAAATAAATCTGTTGGTTTTATTGTCAAAGTGTTTTTGGATTGGTTGAGACAGTCTACACCTCCATAGGGCTATCGGGTCTGTGTTAAAATAAGTATGAGATATAGACCAGAAACGTAAAGGAATACTTCCACAGGGCAAGATAATATACTCACTGGATCTTTAATAGCTTAAATGATGGACAGAAGAAAAGATGAGAAAAATAAATTCAACTAAGAAGCAGTTAAGAATTTCTTAATTGAAAACATCAGAAGATAAACATTAAAATATTTAAAGTCGGAAACAGGGTATCCAAGATAAATCCTGCAACATACACTACTTTTAAAGATTAGTTTCACAAAACAATATGATCACAAAGAAAAAATAACATTCAACTTAGAGAATAAATGTCACTAGTGAATACAAGCAAGAATCCTGTAAAAGTGCCTCCTTTTATTAATGGAAGATCTCTTCAAAAATGTTACAGACTGATAGAGTCAGAGTGTAAAGATCAACAACCCCCAATACTTCGAAAGGTGAAGTATTTATAATTCAAATTAAAAACGTTCATGTCATAACTGATCAGGACGTGCTCATTCTATTTTTAGTCTAACTAATTTAACTAATCAAAACTGCTTGATGACTTGGTTCAACTGCATGCGGAATTTCTGGGGTAGGCCGTTGGCGAGGTTCCTGTGTGACCTCTTCTGACTGGAAATATGACTGGACCTGGACAACTCATCTACTAATCGAGCAAATCGCAGAGTTCCTCCCATCTGAGATGACTAGGCACAGTGATTTTGAGCAGTCTCCGATACACTTCATCCATTTCCGTATATTTGGCGAAAGTGGGCTTGGTGAGGAAAATGTATCGAATCTCATGTTGGATACTGATGTCCAACTGGAGAGAATCCAGGAATTCTTTGTCGGTGATGCTCCCTTGTATGCCAGAAAATTTTGAACTATCTTTAGACACTTCAGACAGTCTCTTTTTTTAATCGGGGAGTGTCATCAGTTTATCATTAATAACCTTCAGACCTGGGAGACCTTTCTTCTGGAGAGTCTCGATCTTGCTGAAGAATTTATGTACCCCCTGGTCCATGATCTGAACCTTTTATTCTAGTTGAAGAAATAATCCCCTCTTGGGCAAAACTCTTTTGACCTCAAGGATGGTTTATGTTCTGTCCTCGATACTCAACTCTTCTACCTCTTCTCGAGTTTTAGAATTTAGGAATTTGATGATCTCATTTGCCTGATTTGGTCTATCTCCTAATTCTACTCTAATCTTTTCAATGGCTTGTTTGCTCCTTTGGACCAACTCGTTCTGCTCAAACATGATTTGGATCATGGGCCAGATTTCATTTATGGACTTTGTGATGTCTGTCCATACATTTTCTTTGACTTCAGCCAAAGTCTTCCCTGCCACTATTTCCTTTTGGAGCTGTTGTAGTTCCTTCTTGAGCTGCTCAGTTACCTTCTTTTCTTTGGATAGGCTGGTTTGGAAAGAAGTTTTGATTTCCTAGAGGTTCTCAACTTCCTTCTTCAGCCTGCTGATTTCTGTCTCTTGCAGGTTCATTTTCTCCATGGATTTGGCTAGATCAGTTGTCCCTTCCTGTGGTGTCACTGGTGTTGTGGATGGGATTGTTGTTACTGTTGTTGTTCTTGTCCATGAGATTGGGATAACAGTCAATGTAATGGCTTCCATAGACTTCAACTGCTCTTTCTCCTTTAGCAGTTTCTCCATCTTTGCTTCCATTTCTTTGAGTTGGGCGTTCTGCTCCATGAGCAGCTTAAGCATTTCATCCTTCTCGCCTTCCTTCTCTGCTATCTCCTTAGCCTGTGACTCCTCTGTGGGTGGGATTTTCAACTGTTTCCTCAAGGAGGCAATGTCTGCATTTTTTTTCTTTATCATATTGTACTTCTCGAAGATGCTTAATTTGGGCCCAGTCTTGCTTGGTTGAGTGTCCAGGGGGGAACCTGAGGATTTCTTCGGAAATACTGGGGTGATTTCCTTATGAATGACCGTCCCGATGGGTGGAATGACGGGTTTGAACACCATGGTAGGCGTGATTTATATCTCCCTAGTAGGGCTGGGAACTGTGACTGTCTTGGGCCTCTTTGTATGTAACTAGAACTCTTTAGACGACACCTCCGTGACAGGCGGAGATGATTCCTGTCGAGGCCTTTTTTCCTTAGGCACTTGTGGTGTGGAAGTTGGAAGTACAGTGGTCAGGGGAAACTGTTGTTCCACTTCGACCAAGGTGTCAGGCATCCACACTGTCTGATTGGCGAATTTCTCAATCTCAGGCTTGAACTCGTGAACATACGAGATGTTTTTATTTTTTCCTGCATTTCTGAAATGATCCCACATGGATCATAGTGCCATGGGAAACGCATAAAGAATTTCATTTCTCTCAACATTCTGTCAGCTTCTTCCTCGGTGCCTCGACCATTGCAAATGAAAGAGCCAATTTGCCCCTTGATCCGCAACTTCTGTTTTTTCTTCAGGGATACAAAGTGGATGTCATGTGAGTTCATGATCTGCCTTATATACTCTAACGCAAAGACTATTACCGGCTTTTTACTTTGGCAGCTTGTAGGGTGCCAATTCGCACCTGAAATCTCTGATCTCGGTGTGGTTTTGATACAGGTACCAGTCCCCTGTCTTTGCGTTGTCCGAGAGATGCAAAATTCTCTGGACTTCATCATTTATTTGTGGCTTAGGCCTGCCACTCAACATGCTTACCACAGGGTGGTAAAACAGATCAATGAATGCTTTGAAGTCGTATTCTATAGAGTTACGCTTCAACAAAGAGGTCCATGCTGTGACTGGCCGAGGCCTTCCATCTGCGTCCATTTTCTGCATAGAAAAAATGAATTTATCGGCTTGATAGAAAACAAACATGTAGGCCAATATGGACGAGTATCTAAGCATGCCCTCCCTGCCAAATTTCACGAATTGTTCGTGAATATTGTCGGCTAAGAAGGTACTGAAATCAAACTATGTTGTAGGTTTTTCATCATTGGAGAAAATGGATAGAAAACCCAGGATGGGCTCATCTACCCACTGGTCGGAATAGTAACCTAACAGAGAACAAAGAAAATAAATGACTTGGTTTCCCTTGGTGGAGAACATGGATGACGAGTAAGGTGGATTGGTGGAAGGGGAATGAGTGGAGGTGGGAAGGAACAACTCGAATATTTGAGCTCTCTAGGGAAAAGTCATTTTTTGATACAACTCTGTAAGGATATCTAGGTTGAAAGGAGAAGCAGAATCGGCACGGGGGATTTACATCATTTGGTCAATGTCTTCGGTAGTGATGAAGAACAGGAAATATCCGGATGAGGAGATAACGAACCTCTAGTCGGGAATATAATGGGCTTGGCATTTGAGGGTGAATTCTGGGAAGTGGTGGATCTAGGGAAACAGGTACAGTGGCAAATTGGACTCCCAGAGTCCAATTTCATCGCTCTAGTCCAAGAACAGCTCCCAAAGCCATGACTGGAGGTCCAAAAAATCAAATTCACACTTGGTATTAGCGATCAACCTGTCTTTGTCAACCAATGGGATTTTTTCCAGGTCGACAGGAGGAGGAAGAAAAGGATTATCGTCTCCTTCCGCTGGTCTTGGCTTTGGTGCCATCTCTACGACAATACCTGAAATAAACACGATGTTAGTGGGGTCGACTGACTGAGGATGAAGGTGAAGGAGAAGCAATGGAGGCCTAAGAGGTGAATTTTTCTGGCACGATGGACGAATAGTGAATGAAAGGGGAATAATAGTAGTTTTATTAAAAACTGGGGTCGGTTGGACGCGAGAGATAGGTCAACAGGATAATGGGTATGTTATCCTGTAATAAATGGGCAACTGACCACTTGGGGGTGAGGTGGCATATGACGGTGGCCAAAACTTATAGACAGGTGACGTGGAGGCTGGTGATTGGAGGTAAAAGTCGCAATAGGGGGCCGGTCATGAGTGAAAAGGAAAAAGGACTGACAACAAGGGCTGGCAACAATTATGAGATGAGACATAACTTGGGAGCAAGCGGAACAAGTGGTAGCAGTGGAAGATGACGTCCCTGAGTGATGGAGGCTGTCAGATGGCATATGGTGAAATGACTTTGGGACCAATAGGTTTATGCCACCTATGACAAGGGGCCCATCGGAGGGAATATTCATTCCAGACCCCCCCCCCCCTTTGATTAAAAGCATAACATTAGGGGGGGTCCGGAAACCTTTTTAGATCGTTGGTATGCTCTCCCGTTTCCAGGCCGCATATCTTAGCATGCTCTTTAATAATCATTCTAGACCCCCCCTCTCCATTAAAGGCAGAATAGACGGGGAGGTCCGGAATCCAATCAGGACCGTGGATTCACACGCTCGTTTCTGGACCATCCAGATCTGCGCAAATCTTATCACCAATTCCGGACCCCCCCCCCTGGTTAAAAGAAGTGCGATCGGGGGGGTCCAGAAAGCTCTGTGCACCGTAGATCTGAGTGCCACGATCAGGACCGTCGAAATCTGTAAGGAACATAAATGGGGGGTGGAAAAGCGCATGTGTTGGGAAAACTTTAGGATAACTGTATTTTATGGGTTTTTCCCCCAACTTTCAAATAGACACCACCAAAGGGCTTCGACCAAACTATTCTTAGGCATTTGAGACATGGTGTAACATTTTTCATCGAGCTGGTTTAATTGGGGTGAAACAAATGAAGTAACTAACCTACATGCTAACCTATCTTCCTAGGACAATTAACCCAGATTAAACTATTGGGTTAAGAAATTACTCTACCTATGGGCTATCTGACTAGGATTAGACGGTTTGGTCAGATTTATTCACTACTCTATCAATATTAAATTTAAAAATAACTTGGCCATGCTTGAAAGGTATGGCCAAGTTACTATTATTGCATGGGGCTTTTATTTCAATTCTTTTATGCCCTCTTTTTCCTTCTTTTCTTTCTTTTTCTTTTTTCTTTTTTCTTTTTTCTTTTTCTCAAATTATTTGCAGAATGAAAAATCATTTGTCAACAAAAACACTGGATACAGATAATATCCCAGTCACCAGTTGATTCCCATAATTTATGGGGTGATAACAGAATCCGTATGTGAATGAGTATGCTTCATGGCCTCCTACATTCTCTAATACCTCATATATGAAAGGGGTGGGAAAAGGTTCATGTAGGAAAGAATCATTCAACTTCCTCAGATAGACACATATACTTATGCCTCCTTTCTTCTTCTCTTGAACTACCATAGGGATTACCCATTCATATTCTTCCACTAGTTCTTGTTCTTTTAAAGATTAGTTTCAGAAAACAATATGATCACAAAGCAAAAATAACATTCAACTTAGAGAATAAACGTCACCAGTGAATACACCCAAGAATCCTGTAAAAGTGCTTCCTTTTATTAATGGCAGATCTCTTAAAAAATGTTACAGTCTGATAGCGTCAGGGTGTAAAGATCAACAACCCCCAATACTTCGAAAGGTGAAGTATTTATAATTCAAATTACAAATGTTCCTGTCATAACTGATCAGGACGTGCTCATTCTATTTTTAGTCTAACTAATTTAACTAATCAAAACTGCTTGATGACTTGGTTCAACTACATGTGGAATTTCTGGGGTAGGCCATTGGCGAGGTTCCTGCGTAACCTCTTCTGACTGGACATGTGACTGGACCTGGACAACTCATCTGCTAATCGAGCAAATCGCAGAGTTCCTCCCATCTGAGATGACTAGGCACAGTGATTTTGAGCAGTCTCTGATACACTTCATCCATTTCCGTATATTTGGTGAAAGTGGGCTTAGTGAGGAAAATGTATCGAATCTCATGTTGGATACTGATGTCCAACTAGAGAGCATCCAGGAATGCTTTGCCGGTGATGCTCCCTTGTATGCCAGAAAATTTTGAACTATCTTTAGACACTTCAGACAGTCTCTTTTTGTAATCGGGGAGTGTCATCAGTTTATCATTAATAACGTTCAGACCTGGGAGACCTTTCTTCTGGAGAGTCTTGATCTTGCTGAAGAATTTTTGTACCCCCTGGTCCATGATCTGAAACTTTTCTTCTAGTTGAAGCAATAATCCCCTCTTGGTCAAAACTCTTTTGACCTCAAGGATGGTTTCTATTCTGTCCTCGATCTTCAAATCTTCTAGCTCTTCTCAGGTTTTAGAATTTAGGAATTTGATGATCTCATTTTCCTAAGTTGGTCTATCTCCTAATTCTACTCTAATCTTTTCAATGGCTTGTTTTCTCCTCTGGACCAACTCATTCTGCTCAAACATGATTTGGATCATGGGCCAGATTTCATTTATGGACTTTGTGATGTCTGTCCATACATTTTCTTTGACTTCAGCCAAGGTCTTCCCTGCCACTGTTTCCTTTTGGAGCTACTGTAGTTCCTTCCTGAGCTGCTCAGTTACCTGCTTTTCTTTGGATAGGTTGGTTTGGAAAGAAGTTTTGATTTCCTAGAGGTTCTCAACTTCCTTCTTCAGCCTGCTGATTCCTATCTCTTGCAGGTTCATTTTCTCCATGGATTTTGCTAGATTGGTTGTCCCTTCATGTGGTGTCACTGGTGTTGCAGATGGGATTATTGTTACTGTTGCTATGCTTGTCCCTGAGATTGGGATAGCATTCAATGTAATGGCTTCCATAGACTTCAGTTGCTCTTTCTCCTTTAGCAGTTTTTCCATCTCTGCTTCCATTTCTTTGAGCTGGGCGTTCTTCTCCATGAGCAACTTAAGCATTTCATCCTTCTTGCCTTCCTTCTCTGCTATCTCATTAGCCTATGAGTCCTCTGTGGGTGGGAGTTTCAACTGTTTCCTCAAGGAGGCGATGTCTGCATTCTTTTTCTTTATCATCTCGTACTTCTCGAAGATGCTCAGTTTGGGCCCAGTCTTTCTCAGCTGAGTGTCCAGGGGGGAACCTGAGTATTTCTTCGGAACTACTGGGGTGATTTACTTATGAATGACGGTCCCGAAGGGTGGAATGACGGGTTTGACCACCGTGGTAGGCGGTATTTCTATCTCCCTAGTAGGGCTGGGAACTGTGACTGTCTTGGGCCTCTTTGTATGTAACTGGAATTCTTCAAACGACACCTCTGTGACAGGCGGAGATGATTCCTGTCGAAGCCTTTTTTGATTAGGCACTTGTGGTGTGGAAGTTGGAAGTACAGTGGTTGGGGGAAACTGCTGTTCCACTTTGACCAAGGTGTCAGGCATCCACACTATCTGATTGGTGAATTTCTCGATCTCGGGCTTGGACTCGTGAACATACAAGATGTTTTTATTTTTTACCCACATTTCTGAAATGATCCCACATGGATCACAGTGCCATGGGAAACTCATAAAGAATTTCATTTCTCTCAACATTCTTTCATCTTCTTCCCCGGTGCCTTGACTGTTGCAAATGAAGGAGCCAATTTGCCCCTTGATCCGCAACTTCTGTTTTTTCTTCAGGGATACAAAGTGGATGTCATCTAAGTTCATGATCTTCCTTATACACTCTAATGCAAAGATTCTTACCGACACATACTTTGGCAGCTTGTAGGGTGCCAATTCGCACCCAAAATCTCTGATCTCGGTGTGGTTTTGATACAGGTACCAGTCCCCTGTCTTTGTGCTATCCGAGAGATGCATAATTCTCTGGACTTCGTCGTTTATTTGTGGCTCAGGCCTGCCACTAAACATGCTTACCACAGGGTGGTAAAACAGATCAATGAATGCTTTGAAGTCGTATTCTATAGAGTTACGCTTCAACAAAGAGGTCCATGCTGTGACTGGCTTAGGCCTTCCATCTGCGTCCATTTTCTGCATAGGAAAACTGAATTTATTACCTTGATAGAAAACAAACATGTAGGCCAATATGGACGAGTATCTAAACATTCCCTCTGTGCCAAAGTTAACGAACTGTTCGTGAATATTGTCGGCTAAGAAGGTACTGAAATCAAACTATGTTGTAGGTTTTTCATCATTGGAGAAAATGGATAGAAAACCTAGGATGGGCTCATCTACCCACTAGTCAGAATAGTAACCTAACAGGGCACAAAGAGAAGAAATGACTTGGTTTCCCTTGGTGGAGAACATGGATGACGGGTAAGGTGGATTGGTGGAAGGGAAATGAGTGGAGGTGGGAAGGAACAACTCGAATATTTGAGCTCTCTAGGGAAAAGTCATTTTTTGATACAACTCTGTAAGGATCTCTAGGTTGAAAGGAGAAGCAGAATCGGCATGGGGGATTTGCATCATTTGGTCAATGTCTTCGGGAGTGATGAAGAACAGGACGTCTCCGAATGAGGAGACAACGACCCTCTAGTCGGGAATATAATGGGCTTGGCATTTGAGGGTGAATTCCGGGAAGTGGTGGATCTGGGGAAACAGGTACAGGGGCAAATTGGACTCCCAGAGTCCAATTTCATCACTCTGGTCCAGGAACACCTCCCGAAGCCATGACTGGAGGTCCGAAAAATTGAATTCACACTTGGTATCAGCGATCAACCTGTCTTTGTTAACCAGTGGGATTTTGTCCAGGTCGATAGGAGGAGGAAGAAAAGGATTCTCTTCTCCTTCCGCTGGTCTTGGCTTTGGCGCCATCTCTGCGAAAATACCTGCAATAAACACGATGTTAGTGGGGTCGACTGACTGAGGATGAAGGTGACGGAGAAGAAATGGAGGCATAAGAGGTGATTTTTTCTGGCACGATGGACGAATAGTGAATGAAAGGAGAATAACAGTAGTTTTATTCAAAACTGGGGTCGGTTGGACGCGGGAGACAGGTCAACAGGATAACGGGTATGTTATCCTGTAATAAATGGGCAACTGACCACTTGGGGGTGAGGTGGCATGTGACGGTGGCCAAAACTTACAGACGGGTGACGTGGAGGCTAGTGATTGGAGGTAAAATTCACAATAGGGGGCCGATCATGAGTGAAAAGGAAAAAGGACTGACAATAGGGACTGGCAGCAGTTATGAGATGAGACATAACTTGGGAACAAGGGGAACAAGTGGCAGCAGTGGAAGATGACGTCCCTGAGTGATGGAGGCTGTCATATGGCATATGGTGAAAAGACTTCGGGACCAATAGGTTTATGCCACCTATGACAAGGGGCCCACCAGAGGGAATATCCATTCCGGTCCCCCCCCCTTTGATTAAAAGTAGAACATTAGGGGGGGTCCGAAAACCTTTTTAGACCGTTGATCTGCGCGCCCATTTCCAGGCTGCAGATCTTAGCGTGCTCTTTAATACTCATTCCGGATGCCCCCTCTCCATTAAAGGAAGAACAGACGGGGGGGTCCGGAATCCAATCAGGACCGTGGATTCACGCGCTCGTTTCTGGACTGTCCAGATCTGCGCAAATCTTATCACCGATTTTGGACCCCCCCTGGTTAAAAGAAGAGTGATCGGGGGTGTCTGGAAAGCTCTATGTGCCGTAGATCTGAGCGCCACGATCAGGACCGTCGAAATATGTAAGGAACATAAATGGGGGGCGGAAAAGCGCATGTGTTGGGAAAACTTTAAGATAACTGTATTTTATGGGTTTTTTCCCCAACTTTCAAATAGACACCACCAAAGGGCTTCGACCAAACTATTCTTAGGCATTTGAGACATGGTGTAACATTTTTCATCGAGCTGGTTTCATTGGGGTGAAACAAATGAATTAACTAACCTACATGCTAACCTATCTTCCTAGGACAATTAACCTAGATTAAACTGTTGGGTTAAGAAATTACTCTACCTATGGGCTATCTGACCAGGATTAGACAGTCTGGTCATATTTATTCACTACTCTATCAACATTAAATTTAAAATTAACTTGGCCATGCTTGAAAGGTATGGCCAAGTTACTATTATTGCATGGGGCTTTTATTTCAATTCTTTTATGCCCTCTTTTTCCTTCTTTTCTTTCTTTTTCTTTTTTCTTTTTTCTTTTTCTCTTCTTTTCTTTTTCTCAAATTATTTGCAGAATGAAAAATCATTTGTCAACAAAAACACTAGATACAGATAATATCCCAGTCACCAGTTGATTCCCATAATTTATGGGGTGATAACATAATCCATATGTGAATGAGTATGCTTCATGGCCTCCTACATTCTCTAATACCTCATATATGAAAGGGGTGGGAAAAGGTTCATGTAGGAAAGAATCATTCAACTTCCTCAGATAGACACATATAATTATGCCTCATTTCTTCTTCTCTTGAACTACCATAGGGATTACCCATTCGTATTCTTCCACTAGTTCTATGATACCAGCTTCTAACATTCTGTCAATTTCTGTTTTGAATTTCAGTTTATAAATTAGATTTATTCTATAAGGTCTATGTCTTACAGATCTATCCTTAGGTTTGAGAGGTATCTTCATTTCTCCTGGCTCTCCATATATTCCTTTCATCTCTGTAAAGGTTGTTGGGAATAGGTCCATGTACTCTTACAGTAACTCTGTTATCCTTTCTATTGTTGTTTCATCCCAGTAGTCTCCAATACTGGCCATTTTGGGATTATCATTTATCCCAATATTTACTTTCTTCACCTTTATTGGCGCATCAAATTCTTATGATTTCAGGTATGGGCACTCCACCTCTCTTTCTCCTTCAATTTATGTAATTAAAATGTTGTGTGGGTCATGTTCATCTAGTGCTTCTTCTTTCACATGATAGAATGACAATAGTTCTTTTATTGTATGTATGTTTTGTTGTTGAAACTTTGTTATAATTTCAACCTCTAGTTCCTTAATAAATATCACCCCTCTGATTTGTTTGAGTGATGAATCGATGTTGGGGTTCTCATTTTCAAATGAGAAAGTGACTATAAAATTATGTTGTAATGTTTTCCATTCTGCAGTTCCTCTATGCAGTTCCTGGTCTACATACCAATCTTCTAGAATTCCTTCCAATGTGTGAATGAAGTGATGAGGCCATTATTCTGGTAGTGTCATTCTCCATAGTGTTATGCACTTATCCAAGTGTTATGTTGGTGTCCCTTTTCCATCATATCTCTGAATTTCATTTCTTCCATGTTATGCATTGAATCTAATGCACAATAATTGCTTACATTGGTACCAGTCATTATCTGTCTCTTTGTGTGCACCCCACCATCTTGTAGGTGTTTCCTTGAGTGTTATGTCCAGGGATAAGAGCCTCTAATTTTCTAACACTTCATCTTCATATCTTGTTAGGAATTCTTCTAAGTCATTCACCCCATGAAAACTAGGAGGTTCTCTTATCTCTGTACTTACCCATCTTACTGGGTCTATTCTTGCGCACCTTCTTGTGGATACTTCATGTAATCTCTATTGCCAATTTTCCAACCCTATATCTGAGTCTGAAGAGCATGATGTGATACTTCTCCAGCTGAGTACCCAATCTACATTTGGATTGACATAATATTATTCACATGCGGTGGTTCTGTATAACTGGTTGATTTCCTCCAGGTCTAAGAAAGTGGGTTCTACAAACCTTTCTCCTTATGATGGGTCTAGTGGTGAAAAAACTCTGTATTCTCCTAACTCGAATGCCATCTTACTTGTCTTCAAATTGATTATGGCTTGTTTGTAAAATGCCCAATCCAAGCCAATAAATGTTGGGTAAGGTGTTGTACCATCCACTATTTCTATGAATTCAAAGTATACCTTAGTGCACACTCCATCTAAGTCAACTATGAACTCTTTAAGTCTTCCAATTGGTAGAACCCTGTGTTGATTTGCTAGTTCCAACTGAACAAGTGAATATCCTAATGTGGGTTCTCCCATACATTGCCATGTCTTCTTGGGTAACACATTTACCTCATATCCTAAATCTAGTATAATATCTCCCATGTTGAAGTCTCCAATGTTGGCATTCATTATGAATTATTTTTGTGTTCTTGTCCTTGTATGCAGATGATTAACCATTTTCTACTCTAGCTTCCCCTCTACCTCTGTGTTGCATATTTCTGCCATATTTTGTAATTCTTTAACAGATGATGGATCATTTAGTATTTTAACACAGGATTTAAAAAATCCTTTATGTTACTTACTTGTCCTAGGGGCTGTGCTTCATTAGTGTGATCCAGTGATGAAGGCATATCGTATGTTGGTATGTCCTGAGTATGCTATGTAGTTGATGTAGATTGCTTCAAGAATTCTTTTCTGGCTTGCTTGAATGTCTCCTTTTTGTTCTATGCATAAAAATGAATTTGCGGTTCAACATTCTTCTTCACCCATTGGTGTTGTGTTGGATCTTGTCTTACTGCATCATCTCCTATCTTAGCTCGTCTGTGCGTAACTATATTGATATTTCTTCCATCATCCCTTGCTTCTGCAGAAATCCATTGAACATTCTGATTGTTCTAATTTCTCTTTTCTTGAATCTTCCCCAATAGTGTCGTATAGTTGTTTGTGTCATGATCTGATGCACAACAATACATACATGTCGTAGGTTGAAGTGGAAATTCTCTTACATAGTTTCTTGGTTGTTGATAGTTATGACGTACCATCGGTCCTCTGCCTCTTCCAAATTCTCCTCTACCTCTTCCTCCACCTCTGTAGCCATCTCGATATCCTTGAGAGCCATTGTATTGAGGCACCTGATTATACTGTGTGATATTATATCGTGGTTGTGTGGTATTATACTGTGGTGCGGTGTTATATTGGGCTAGTACTTGGTTAAAATGTGGTGCAAATTTCCCTGTCATCATTTATGCTTGCACCCTATAGGTGTATGATGTTCTCTCCCTCATCGGCTCCATGGTCCTGTAATATTTGTCATCATGGACCACTAACTTGCAAAAGTTGCAATATGAAATCTTAGGCACTGTTTGGTATTTTTACATCAATGGAAAATGATATGGATCATTCCCTCGTGTATTAAATATCTCACACCATTGTTCTCCTGATCAAAAAGGGTTTGGCAGTCATGTTTCCATGTACTGCATGAAACTTGGGAATTCATTCTTGTGGTGCCCTTTTTTCCTACATGTGGTACACCAAACAAATTTTCTTTTTTTGTTACTCCTATTATGGTTTAGTTGAAATGTTAAATTATTGAGTTCCTCCTTCAGTTCCTCTATTGTTTGATCTATCTTGTGATATTGGTTCTCTTCTAGTTTTAGGCTTCCTGCAGAGCCTCTACCTGGGTATGAAACTTATGTTGTCTCAAAGGGTATTTCTAGTGTGATAGTAGTGAATTCACAAAAAACATCCTATGTTGTATATATTTCATGACATACTTCATCTTTCCCTTCAGTCATTTGAATCTCTGGTCAATCCCCCACACAAATTCTCCTAGTTTTTGTCTGATATCTATCATCTCATTCATGTACTGATCCTATGATATAGGCTTCCAAAATTAATTTATTATCAACTTCTGGATATCTACAATCGTTCTGGTCATTCCTGGCGGACTGTTTGAAGATAATATGATGTACCAATCCAGTGTCAGTCTCTTACTATGATAACTATTTGCAAAAAATATTTATCCTCATCCGTGACCTGTTTTTCTTCCTAGATCTTCTAAAAAATGAACAAGTTCTTCTCAGGTTCCTCCTATGCTTCTCCCTTAAACTCTGTTAACCTAATGGTGGGATTATTTCATGCCATCTTGAATGATGAACTACTTGTTTTTTATGTGTTATATTCTTTGCATAAGTAGTAGTGTCGAGAAATGTGACACCTACATCAGGAAATGTGTCATGTATTTAGGTGTTTTTTTCGACACATGGTTTTTGCCAATGGTTTTCTATTTCCAGTTAAGGAATTAGGGTTTTGGACTAATCCAGGTCATTGGGTTAGGGTTTTGGATGTCGTTGGCTCCTATATGTATATTGTATTATAAAAAATGTAACACAATGAATGGATATAATATATGTTGGTTTTCCCGATTTGGGTTTCTAGGGAAAAAATCTCTGTGTAATGTTTGTATTTTCCATTGCATCTTTTCTGTTCTTTTCTGAATATCTGTTTATAGTAGACATTGTACAAGGTTAGAATTTACATATGGTATCAGATTTTTATTGTCTTCAGGGGGACGCCTTTTTGGTCAAGGGTTTGGCTTAGGACTCTGATAAGCCTTGTTATAGTGGGAGATCCGCGGTATTGTTTTTTAGGTGAAAATAGATGGAAAGAAATTCGAAGATGGAGATCAAGAATTTTAATGGGAAAAGATTTGAGCTGTGGAAGTTCAAGATGGAAGATCTGTTGGTGTACAGAGATCAGTGAATCGTGGTAGATCCAGGTACTGCACCTACAGGAAATTCTGCAGATGACTGGAAAAAGATGGATCGGAAGGCAAAGAGCATAATTCAACTGTGTCTCTCTGATTCAATATTACTGAATGTGTTAGAGGAAGCTACAACCAAGGATTTATGGGAAAAGATGGGGAAGTTGTATCAGTCTAAGTCCCTAGTAAATAAACTATTTCTAAGAAAGAAGTTGTATAACTTGAGGATGAGAGATGGAGACTCGATGGCAGAGCATTTGAATGCCTTCAATACTATGGTAAGTCAATTAGTATATGTTGAGATTAAAATTTCAGATGAAGATAAATGTTAGTAGCAAGAGGACGTTCCCAGGAAAGAAATAGATCTAATTTCTCAAGTGGGAGATCTAAGTCTAAGGGTAGATCTAAATCTCCTGGAAAGTTTGTAAGGGTATGTTGGAGGTGTGGAAAAGAAGGGCACTAGAGGAAGCAGTGTAGATCCAAAGTCGAGAAAAAGAAGGGATACGAAGAATCTTCTTATACAAAAGAAAATACCTCCAAGGAAGAAGGAGGGGATGTGTACTTGGCCTCTTCAAGCACAGATGCATATCATGAGGCATGGTTGATTGAATTTGGTGCATCCTTTCATATGACTCCCCATAGGGAGTGGTTCTGCGAATATGAAAAGTATGATGGAGGTAATGTTTTCTTAAGCAATGATTCGACAACCAAAATCATAGGAAGAGGAAGGGTCAAGTTGAGACTCATAGATGGAAGGATTAGAACACTTCCTAGTGTTCTGCACATCCTAGGTATGAAGAGAAATTTGATTTTTGTAAGAAAAATGGAAGATGCAGGGGTAAAAACAATTTTTGAAAAGGGAACTTGCAAGATGGTTCGAGGAGAAATGGTATTGATGAAGGGAGTTTGGTTTGGAACTCTATATAAGATACTAGGAAGCACTATTAGTTATGGGTGTAATAGCTCCATTGTTCTTGATATTGGAGTTGAAGAAGAAAGAAATCCTACATTCTCTGGAGAAAAGGTTATGTTGTGGCATCAAAGATTAGGGCATATTGGAGAGAAGGGTCTTCGACTACTACATGGTAAAGGTATGGTTGAAGGTATGTCTAACTACTCTCTGGATTTTGATATCTGTGAACTATTTCTATATGGGAAGAAGAATTGAGTAATATTCCCGTCTGGTGCAACGAGGGTAGAAGGAATTTTACAACTAGTTCACAGTGATGTTTTTGGACCTATGTCGGTCCCATCATTGGGAAAATCTGTGTACTATGTCTCATTTATAGATGAATACTCGAGGAAAACTTGGATATATTTCCTCTGGAAAAAATATGAAGTCTTTGATAGGTATAAAGAGTTTAAGGATCTTGTTGAGAATCAAACAGAGAAAAGAACTAAGGTGCTGAGAACAGATAATGGCAAAAAGTTTTGCGGAAATGAATTTGAATAATTCTGTAAGAAGTGTGGTATAGAAAGGCAGAAGACTACTCTATATACACCTCAGCAGAATGAAGTTGTATAAAGGATGAACAAAACGTTGATGGAAAAATCAAGGTGCATGCTCAGTGGTGTTGGGTTAGGGCAAGAATTCTGGGCAGAGGCAGTGGGTAATGCATGTTATCTGGTCAATATATCACCTTCATAAGCATTGGGTGACAAGACTCCACAAGAGGTATGGACTAGTAAGGAACCTTCTCTCACACATCTTAAGGTATTTAGCTGTGATGCATATGTTCATGTTCCAAAGGAAAACATGAGTAAGATGGATAAGAAGGCTGGAAAATGTATCTTTATTGGATATAAAGATGGTCTCAAAGGTTATAAGATTTGGAACCCAGAAACTAAGAAGGTAGTGTATAGCCAAGATGTGGTATTTAGATAAATGAAGGATGTTGTTAAACAGGAAGTCCTACCAAGTAAGGAAGAACCAGAGAATATAAAGTTTGATTATAAAGGATGATGAGGCAGACTCTACAAAAGAACATGAATCAGAAGAAGAAGATCCTCATACTCCACTATTGAGGAGATCAGATCGATAAAGAAGGCTATCGGAAAGGTATAGTCCATCTAATATTCGTTAAAAAATTTCTTTGTCTATTATTGATGATGATCGTAGAACTGTCAGGGAGGTAGTGGATTCAAAGGATGAAAATATCTGGAAAATGGAAATGGAAAAAGAAATGGCATATTTGGATAAGACCGAGGCTTGGGATATAGTGGAGTTGTCAACTAGAAGAAATCCCATTGGCAGAAAATGGGTATTTAAAAAGATGCTGAATGCAGAAGGAAAAGTGGAGAAATACAAAGCTCAGTTAGTAGCAAAGGGTTATTCCCAGGTTGACGGAATTGATTTTGGTGAGATTTTTTCTCTTGTTTCCAATTTAACCTCTATAAGATTTATGTTATTTGTTGCTACTGCATTTGATTTTGAAGTATAAAAAATGGATGTAAAGACAACATTCCTGCACGGGGATCTGGAAGAATAAATATTTATGAAGCAACCAAAAGGTTATGCTATGAAAGGAAAGGAGGAGCTGGTATGCAATATGAAAAAGTCCCTATATGGTTTAAAACAATCACTAAGGATGTGGTATAAAAAATTTGATACTTTAATGTTGGGACTTGGCTTCACAAGAAGCAAAGAGGATCACTGTGTGTATTCTAAATTAATTGGTGATCAAATTATTTATTTGGTCTTGTATGTGGATGACATGTTGCTGATAGGAAACAACAAGGAGATTATCTAGGATGTGAAAACTCAGTTGTCCTCTAAATTTAACATGAAGGATCTTGGTGCTTCAAATTTCATTTTGGGCATGGAAATTAAAAGAGATCGAAAAAAGAGGAAACTTTTGTTAAATCAGAGAAATTATGTCGAGACAATATTGCATTGGTTTAATATATAGGAATGTAAACCGGTCAAGGTTCCTATTCCTATTGGTGTAAATTTATCTACGGATCAGTGTCCCAAGACACATGAAGAAGAGGAGGAAATGTCTCATGTTCCATATGTGAGTGCATTTGGTAGTTTGATATATGCAATGGTCTGTACTAGACCGGACATTGCACATGCAGTGGGAGTTTTAAGCATGTATATGTCAAAACTAGGGAAGGAGCATTGGACAACAGTAAAAAGGGTTTTCAGGTATTTGCGTGGCACTACTAGCTATGGATTGTTCTACGAAGTAAGATTGGGATTGGACAGAGTGGTCAATATACATGGCTTTGTGGATGCAAACTAGGATGGAGATTTTGATCATAGGAGATCTACAAGCGGGTATGTGTTTAACCTGTTTGGAGGAGTAATAAGTTGGATGAGAAAAAGACAGGCTGTAGTGGCACTTTCAACTATAGAATTTGAATACATGGAAGCCACTCATGCAAGTAAGGAAGAAGTATGGTTACAAAGATCGTGTTCAGGTATTGGGTTGGTACAACAAGATGTAAGGATAGAGTGTGACAGTCAGAGTGAAATTTTTCTGGCTAAGAACCTTTCTTATCATTCAAAGACAAAGCACATTGATGTTCAATATCACTTTGTGAGATACATGATTGAAGAAAACTAAATATCACTGATGAAGGTGGACACTTTGAAGATTGTTGCAGACTCATTAACAAAATCTGTGAGCACTGAGAAGTTCTCTTGGTGTAGAGGATCCATGGGAATTATTGCCATGGATTTTTGACTATGTAACCCTGTAACCCCCTGTATGCAAAGAAAACAACAAGTGGGATAATGTTGGGTATGTGTTATATTCTTTGCACAAGTAGTAGTGTTGGGAAACATAGCACCTACCTTGGGAAACATGTCATGTATTTAGGTGGTTTTTTCGGCACATGGTTTTTGTCGATGGTTTTCTATTTCCGATTAAGGAATTAGAGTTTTGGGTTAGGGTTTTGGATGTTGTTGGCTCATATATGTATATTGTATTATAAACAATGTAACACAATGAATGAATATAATATATGTTGGTTTTCCCAATTTGGGTTTCCAGGGGAAAAATCTCTGTGTAATGTTTGTATTTTCCATTGTATCTTTTCTGTTGTTTTCTGAATATTTGTTTACAGTAGACATTGTAAAAGGTTAGAATTTACACTACTACCTCCATGCAGTGTATATCCTTGATTGATTCTTCCTGAACTGGCTCCCACAGTTGTTGCTCCCCGTGTAGATGTACTTACTACTATGTTTCTTCCACTAAAATTCGGTTGTCTAAATGATGGTGTTATTTCTGGTGTATTAGTTGCACATGGGTTTATGGGTTCCACATTGACACTGATATGGATAGGAGTTCTGCCTTTGTTTCTTTCCCTTGGACCTCTTTTCTTCCTTTCATATGTCACATGCAGTATTTCCTCAATCTGTTCCACATCCCAAATATCCTCTACCTATTCTTCATCACTTGGAAAATCTTCACTCGCGGCCATGGCTTTGTTCTTATTGTTCATCTTGTATTGGTAGGGTGCTCCACTACACATTATTCTAGCTATTTCCATGATCTTCTTGATATGGTCTTCCTCCATCATGATTGGGTCCAAGGCCTCCTACCTGATATACCTACCTCTAGGTCCCTTCGATAACTCTTTCTCTGCTGCGCTGTAAGACTTCGCGGTATCTACTGCAAATTTTATGATAAATCCTGCATCAATGTTGTCTAACCATAAATCTACTACGAACATAAATTTATTGTCAACTTTTTGTAACTATGTGATATCTACAGAATTCCACTCTAGCTGTCTGATCCGATTTGTAGGGTGGTTGTCTTCCAACCTCAATATCCACTCCTACAACACATGTAGGAAATCACAGAAAAATATTTCATGCAAGTTGTTAAATACATACTTGTCCAAATATGTGTGTGGTGTTAGCTTCAGGTTTATGTTATCTTTCTGCGCAAATTCCATATCCTTTGTTTTCAACCAACTCTCAATCTCTTCCTTTTTTGGGTTCCATGGTCTAAAAATCCCCTTTTATATTATCATTCTTTTAGTGTTTCCTTACCAGATCTGACACTCTTTTCATGATTCTTCAGAATATCTCATTCAATCAATCCCATTATGGTCGAACCACAAACATAACCATTTGTTGGTTTTTTATTCCCTCTAACTACCATTATTTGGATGACCCAGGTTCATATCTACTATTATTTTCAAGAAAACTCCCTAAAACTATTGGCCCTCCTGGTAAACCAGAAGGCAACACAACGCACATAATTGACTATGCAGTCTCACCTGAGATAGTTCTTATGAGTGGATACAATGCTCAGGTGCTTGCAGCATGGGAATGAGTGAGAATCTAGGATTACAATCTATGATGTTCATTTGTTTACTCTAACATTCATCTTATCTTGGATATTTTGTCTTTCTTATTTATGCATGTAAAATAACAGATCTAACTAAGTCATTCATGGATTTGTCTAATATCTAATTATGGATAGTAAAGGAAATACTCAATATTCAATCACATAACACATGATCTATCATGGTTCACCCCCTCTTGGGATACATCCACAAAGATTTGTCTGCTCTTCTATTTTATTATGGTGTTTCCAAAACTAGAATGCCTCTTGCATTACAACTCTCCATCAAACATGTCGAGATATACAGTGAGGTAGACTAGATCACACCGGGCTCCCTAGTATATGATCTAACCCTCTAGATATACCTTATTTCCTCTCATCGACTCAACAACTTACAAAAGAAGATCATATTTTACAGACATTCTCGATCATAACGAAAAACCTGAACCATAACTAATAACACTCTATTTATACATATTATACATACTTTCATCTAACCTAGATCTCCTAAGTACCTATTTATACATATTTTCATCTTACCATCCATTACATCCTCTTACCAAAACCGTAACCCTATCATGTTTAGGTATTTTTGCATGCATGCCTTGCATGATTTCCTCTTCTGTATGAGTGTTTACCTTCCATGTGATGCTTGTCATGCCAACTATCTTTTCCCTATTCACGCTTTATTCTTCAAAATTAGTCTTTACCCCAAAATGGGCCTGTGCCCAACACCAATGCTAAGTACAAGCAACGCCATGATCAACACCGGGTACCACACCAGTTTCAAGTGGGAGACAAGTTCTCATTACATTTTCAGAAATAACACCTTATAGGGCCCCATTGGAATCTCTGCCCACTTTTCTATGGGTCTTACACTATCACCAAGGTTGTGGATATAAATGTGTATGATATCAACACTCCAACCTTCCTTGAATTGCATCCAATGTTCAATGTGGACCTCCTTCAACCATATTTTCCACCATTATTGTACACCTCAAATATCGTAGAATAGTTGAGACCAACATATCTCAACCCCGACTCCATGGAACATGCATCCACTGATCATATAGTGGACACACAGGTCAAGATAACTCACCAACAAAGTATCCAACTTTATCGGGTCATCAAGGTAGGGAAAATCCTCCACCAAGGAAAGTGGCTCACCTAGGGAAAAATTCAGCAGAATTTTTCTCACCCGATGGAGGCACTCAATGCAATGGAAAGAATTTATTCCTAAGGGGGGAGGACTGATCCAAGTGGATATTGGTGGCCAACCACCTATTCCAACTGGATCCTATTGACAATTTTTAGTTCAACACGTTCTTCTATAATTTTTTGTAATTGTGAGTTCTACACTTCCGAGGCTATCTGAATCCCTACACAACTTCCAAGTGAATATTAGTGTCCACCCACCTAATCCAACTAGATTATTTTGGATGTTTTCATGTCAACACATCTTCCTATACTTCTAGGGTCGTTTTTGGGCCCTAAACAATGTTTTTTTGTCTTTCCATAGTCAAACTATACATGGAGTCATAGTTTGATAGCATAATGTGTATTTATCGAAAACACCTTTCCAATGGGCTATCACACGCCTAAAATGGAGGTTGTATGCAAAATTTATGAACCCGAGAAGTTGAGGTACCAAGTTACCCATCGAGGACCTCATAACTTTCGGTGTTTCATCTCCTAGGGTAAGGTTTTTAGATGTCTAGGGTTTTGGCATTCATGAGTAATGTTAAAAATCTCTCTAGAGCCTCATTGCTATCATTCTTCTCAAACATATCCATGTAGAAACCACATCTCTTCTCTGAGATAGCTACCACCATTCGAGAAAGTTGTTTTATGTAACATCCTCGGCCACCCATTCCGAGGCATGCTACACGAGTGAAATCTTTTATTCTCTGCTCAACATACTGTAACATACCCAACGTCCAATTGATCCATGTCACATAAAATTTTCGAACTGCATGCAATTAAAACATATGCACACATAACTCTTGCTGAACTTTATATATAAAACGTAAACAGACAAATACATTTTGCAAATGCACAGATTCATACTGAAATAACATTAAACATAAACATGTATCATATACATGAAATACCCATAATTATAAATACATTTATAACCACACATATGATAAACCCATAAAAACAAACACGCAAATATTAACACAACATGTAAATTTATCACACAATTGACACTTATCTTGGTAAGAATGTGTTGACAGCCAAATATTCTTGTCAAATTTTATCATGGTAAAAGTTGTCGTCAAGGGATACAATTTTCTGTAGCTGCCTCCATTTCCTTACAAACTTTTTTTTATCATCTTTGATTTTGGAAAAATTCATTGGACTAGTTGTTTGTATGAGTTTATTATTTTTCATATCGTTCTCCTTGTTCAATTTCATGACTGAAAGCATGAAATTAGAACAAGTTTTGGTTTGAGTGGTCATCATACAGTTGTGGATTTTTCCTTTTGCAAATGGGACTACACCTAAAGGGAATCTATATTAAAGTTTCTAAGCCTATATTTTTCATTTGTTGATCCATTACCATAACACTTGAGTTATCCACCTTGGGAGACATGTCTTAGTCATTTCTATCTTTGATTATATGGTTTTTACATTTGACATATGCTTGATTGTGTAGCTAGAAGAACTTTGGGTTAATTTTAAATATGAATCCTACTCCTAACAGTCATATCACGATCTTGTCGTCCTGGTACAGGACTGTCACACTTAACTTCAAATATCATCCTTTCATCCTGCATAGCTCAGGCCTGCATTCATTGTTGCAAGAGGTAAGTTTTGGTGCTTTGGGTTTGGTTTTCATTTCATGGAGTGGTTTCCTATCTTGCACATCCTCTGGTTACTACCCACTCAAATCTTCAGATGGTTGTTATGGTAGCCTCCTTAATCCTTAGATATCGGGTTCCTCCCGATTATGCAGACCGCATCCTACTTTTCATGTGTTGGAGAACACATCCCGCCTCTTGCTACACTTTCTTTTTCTATGTGAACATATCAATGGTGTCCGTCGTGAGAATTGAGCCCAATGGTTCGCAAGCTCTCCTATCTCATGACAATGTCGTGGAAGACATTATGGCATATGGCTGGGATGATTTCATCAGATGGTTTGAGGGGTTCAAACTCATTGTGCCCCAAGCTTTCGCTTAGACTTTTGATGGCACCAGGGATAATATTTTGGATTTGCAGCTATATGTGACTGAATTTTCCATCACAGAAGCTATAGGACTATCCTAGGAGGGATATAGATGGTTTAAAAACACCAAAATCAAAGGTGTTCCCTGGAATTTAATTATGACGTCCAAGAAATCATTTTTTTGTCCAAAAGGTACACCAATTGCTCTCTTCAAATCCCAATGGCATGGATTTCTCTTAATTCTTAAGAAATTCATTACATGTGAAGGTAGATATGGCCTGGTATTCTTGTATCATGTCCGCTTGCTTATGGTTTTTTTAGGTTTCAGTTTGAATATGTCATTTTATCTATTGAGGAATTTGCAAAAAATGGTTAAGTTCTATCAAAGATAGAAACTAAACCCTCAATCGAGCCTTTTCCACCATTTCCTCATCTGAATCCTTGTGGTTTCATATCAGTCTAAGACTGGGGACAGTTGGATAAATTTGTTGTTTAGAAATGATTTTACCCTACCCAAAAATGTAATAGAATCACCTCTTCATCTCAATGAAAACCCATGTCCCTTTCAATCTAACCCTGCTATCGAAAACCTATGTGTTAATCCAAAATAAGGCCATGCATCCATAGATCAAACCTATTTTTCTATCCATAAACCATCAAGAAATAAGCCACGATGTGATTTCATTTCTAGAAAGTATTTGGAAGAAGTTCTAGATGATTTAAAGGATAGAGTTTCTATTTTTCCTATTTATGAGCCGATCCAGGTTGTTTTAAACGAATCAATTGTCAAGAAAAAGGGTAGGCCTAGGAAACAGAGTAATCCAGATGTGAATTTTGCAAACAAGATACCAAGCTGAGTCATATTTAGAAATTTGAGAAATCATAAGCATGATCATCAGAGATCAATTCCTGTGATTGAGGTCGATGCTCATTTTTTTGAGGATGAGATCAATAATTTTTTTTCTCAAGAGGATGTAGATGACGGGTTTCTGGGTAACAATATCAATACTGATTCAATATAGTTCGATTTAGTTTCTAATCTCCCACCGTTCCTAAAGAAACAAGAGTGTCTCTATGGTATACAACATGATCTGAAGAAAATCACAGGACATACTAAATTGCCCTCTGGAAAACAGTCTCAACCTATGCCTACCATAGAACTAGTTCAATGTGAAAACGATTTTGATTGGATTGACCGTTATTACCGGGATGCCCCCTATATTCAAGCCCAATTGAACCAAATGGTAGCACAAAACTCTTTGCTCGAGAGGGAGAATGAATACTTGAAATACTTTTTTCAATCAAACAATGACAGAGCAAGCAAGAGGATTAAGCAGCCTGGTAATGTGATTATTAAAAACTCAACAAATTTCGACACCATCATAAATTTAGACTTATCAGATGTTTCTCTATCAAATCTTGGAAATGGTAAATATTTGTTTTGATTTTGTTTGAGAAACAATAGATAGATTCACTTTTGGTTTTATTTTTATTTTGAGACTAGCTATAGAATTATAAGATTCTGTTGCCAGTCTATTTTAATTTTTTTATTTTTATTATTATCTAAACTTTAATTTCATTTTATCATTTCAGGTAAACAACACGTTATGATGCTATGTTTAAGGAAAGGGAATCATGGTTTAAGCGTTTAATAGATTAGTGATTTCCTATTTTTGAAAAAACAATGTCATTAATGTAATTATTTTTTATGTAAAGACTCCTACAGGAGTATCCTTTTGTTATTCTATCTCTGTATAACAAACTTATTTTTAGGGATCCTCCTCTATCTTGTATGATAAGAGGTAACTAATCCAAGACATGTTTAAATATCTTTTGTTTCTTGGTGTTGAGAAGACAGTTTTTTCTGGACCACAAAATGGACATATGATTTTGGAAGTGATATGATAAAGCAATTTGTTGTTGGATTTAGACCTGTGTAAACTGTACAATGTTTGTTTCATTGTATTCTCCTATTATTTCTATGTTATGAAATGTCACTTATGTTGATTTAAATTTAGTCGTTTCTTCATATGATGTTTTATATCGTTGATTATTTAAATGTTGTCCATTATTTTTGATATTAAATGGTTGATAACATCACTACCCAGGATTGTGATTTCTTTCGTTCTTAGCTATTGATTATCTTGAGGTCACAGGATATATAATTTTTTATTTTTCTGTTGTTATTAATTCACTCCAAACTATGAAACACTTCCTTGAATTTATTCAGGAAGTATTATGATTGTTCCTGTCATTGGTTTCCACTTAATGCAGGACAAGCAGAATCTCACACAACACAGAGAGATAAACTTAGTTTGTTGATCAGCTAGAGGTTAGTTGATGTATTGTTTTCTTTTGTTTAAAAAAGTTTGTATATGAATGAAAAAAGATTGAATTATTTTGACGTTAATTATCTTTGTCTATTTTCTTGTTATCATTACAATCATATTCATTAAGTGTTTAGTAGTTTAATTTATTTTTAAACATTAGAAAGAATTATGTTCTTACTTAATCTTGTTTAGAAACACTATCACAAACATTTACTTTCTCAATATTTTATGAAAACCTTGTAAACTGTATATAAAATGTTTATAACCATTTGTATATTCATATTCTTAGATGAACATTTGTAATTAGTGTGTTGATTGTTAGAATCATTTTTTTTAGTTAGTTGATTTTCTTTAGTTATTTTTAGGACCCTAGTTGGCTAACGAAGTCATAAAACCCATCAGGTTAGATCATACCAAATGAATTGGGTTAAGTAGACAACCCCAGACCATATCTAACCTTCTTGTTGATTGTGTGTCATAAACACCTGTCAACAAATGAGGCTAGAAGGAGGGCCTCTAACTCATTTATGGAACGTGGAGGTCGCAAGATTCCCCCAAACAATTGTTCTCCTATCATAACGCATAGTCGCTCAGACAATAATGTGACACTTGATCTAGCTACTACCTCAAATACCACCTCTAAGATTCCCATCGAACCAGTGACACCAGTTCCTCAAGGGACTGTTGTTCAATAGATTGTTCACCAATCGATCATAAGAACTTAGAGTGCTTTATCTCGAATATGAGAACCTATTATACAACTTAATCAACCCCTTGATTTCAAAAATATTCAAGAAAGAACTCAAGACATTGGCCTTCCTGAAAAACCCTTAGGTGGTAATATTAAAAAACCTTTTGAAGAACTTATCCTTGCTACTGGAGGATCTGGTATCCCACCATCCCCACCTGGTTCTTCTCCACCTTCTTCAAGAGGTGAATCTTCAGAAAAAGGTAGTTCTTCATCTGAACCATCTCAACCTTTGACTCCACCAAATCCCATGGAAAACCATGGATGTACCTGGACCCCAACACCTTGGCTCGATCAAGATACCATGGATGTACCTGGACCCCAACACATGTTGATTAAACATCTAGAGAAATGGCTGCCCAAATTTGATCCGGATTCGAAGCAATCAACTGAGGATCACATCAATAAATTTATGTTAGATGTTAGACTCCGGAGTGTCGAACAAGAAGATGTCATGTGCATATTATTCCCTTAGACTTTTTAGGGGACTGCCTCCACCTGGTATTTTGTGCAACAACTTCAAACCATGGAAAACAATCTCGCCAGACCTTGGCTCAATCAAGATACCATGGATGTACCTGGACCCCAACACCTGTTGCCTAAACATCTAGAGAAATGGCTGCCCAAATTTGATCCGGATTCGAAGCAATCAACTGAGGATCACATCAATAAATTTATGTTAGATGTTAAACTCCGGAGTGTCGAACAAGAAGATGTCATGTGCATATTATTCCCTTAGACTTTTTAGGGGACTGCCTCCACCTGGTATTTTGTGCAACAACCTCAAACCATCGTCTCTTGGGACAAGTTTGAAACCTATTATCTAGAAAAATATGGAGATGATAAATCTCCAGAATTCTTGGTAATGGAACTTTCTAGTTTGAAGATCAACACTAAGGAAAAAGTTAAATACTTTAAGCAAAGATTCCTAATGCAGAAAAAAAATCCTTGTAGATTCAATACCTGCAGAAAATATGATTGTTTCATATTATACTAAGGCCCTGCACAACATCATAGCCATATGGGTTAAAAGGTCCAAAAAGAACACATTATTAGAAGCCTTTGAGGAGGCAGTCCTGATTGAGAAAGACATTTTGAGCTTAAAATATAGTGTAAGTAGTGAGACTGAAAAAACTTCGTCTTCCTAAAAGAAAATAGAAATTCTCATGAGGTCTCCTCAAATTTAAAATCAACAAGATACATTAGACCTGGAGAGTCTACAGAAGGATTTCCAGAAATTATCCAATTAGGTTGTAGAATTAAAAATATCCTCCGAGGAGGCATCTAGAAGTAAAGGAGGTTTTAGATCACCTTTTAGAAAACCTTTTCCTCCAAACCGGCCAAACTCGACCACAAAAGGTCTAAACTTCGAAGGTCTGCAATATTATTTGCAAACAATATTGGAAGCACATGAAAACTTTGTTTCTTCTCCTCCTAAAAATCATGATGATATAGGTGAGGAAGAGACATCTGAAGAGGAAGAATCATCTCCTCCCATTTCCGGGCACTTGTTGGACAACATCTTCGAAGAAAATTTTTAAGATGTCCATCCTTATAACACTACGAGTAAAACAGAAAACAAACCTTCACCCGAAACAAGTAAAAATGTGACTTCAAAAGAACCAAAACAAACTGAAACAAGACAAAACTCTGATGCCCCAGTTTTACAGTACAATTTAGTTGAAGATATTAAAAAATTAAGGGCAAACATTTCAGTTTTTGAATTGCTGAAATTTCCACTTATCGTATAGAAAATGCTCCAAACCATTGCTGAAAATCATAAAAAGAATGATATTATCAACAATAAATAAGAAGAAACTGACTAAAACAAAGATAAATATGTACCAGGTAAAATATCATCTGAAAATCAAGATAAAAGGGACACGTCAAAAAATACTATAGAAAATTTAGATTAAATTGTTTTAGGTACAAACATAAAAAATCAACAGAATTTTGTTGTTTCCGCACGAAAAAATGTACCTCCTTTTTTATTACCTTTCAAAATTTTCAATAAGAATGTACATAACTATATGGTTAGGTCTATCACCTCGTCAAATGTGATGTCTTTGTCTGTATGTCAGGAAATTAACACCGAGGTAAAACTTTTTGATTTAAAGATCATTCAGTTAGACCGAACTAATGTTAAAATTATTGGTGAACTTAAAAATGTGTTGATAAGATTATCATCCAAATGCCCAGGTTCACCAAGTAATTGATGTTATTGTTGTTGACATTCCTGAAGTATATGGTTTGTTTTTGAGTAGAGATTGTTCAAAACAGTTACATGGATATTTTTCTATGAACTGGTCTCATTTGTGGCTGCTAGAAAAATGGAAAACTCAATCAGATCAGAAGTAATAGAGAAAGTTACCTCAAGTACATTGTTGTTGTGGTGGGAAATCCCCATATGGACTAGAATTTAGGGTTATATTATGCATGCAGATAAGACTGAAAGAATCCTACTTTCTACCGTTGTCCCAGACCTAATCCCCATTTCTTTTAAGAAAACACATGGTTAAATGAACATACCTTATTCTGGACATTCGATGTCGATCCTTCTTCATGCTTGATCACTTGTTAGAAGCTATCCTCCCAAGAATGACCTGCATACAAAGCAAGAAAAAAACTCTACATGCATTTGTTCGACAGATTAATGGGTTAGAGATTCAAACATATATTCACTAAACTATGAAGAAATCATATAGTGGGACGGGAAAAACATTTCTTTATTATTAAATTTAATGAATCAACTTACAATGTCGAGACCGGCCACCGCTCTGTGAACCTGATCCTGGGCTCCTCTTCAAATGTCCTCCAATTTCTATACTCTATATCTCTCTTTATACAAGTATGGCTAAAGGGTTCGGACAATGGGAATGTGCAATTGGGAAGAGTTTCTTTACTATTATTCTCCTCCTCCAAATGGGACCCCTAACCCTTCTTTTATAGGATAGAAGAAGCTAGGTACAAGTAGGTACCCTTTTTTCATGCTTTTGTAGGTACACGTGGGATGTTTGAGGTAAGCTAGCATGTACACGCGTGCAGTAAAGGAGTAGGGCACGTGGGCCCTTGTAAAAGAGGTTTTTTAAAGAGTTGTTCAGTAGTTTTTTGGAAAAGAAAGGATCTGAGATGGCCTGATGCCAGGTAAGAATGCATGGTGCAAATTAGAGTTATAAAAGATGCCCCCTAATGTGTGAGGTCAGACGAGCATATGATGGCCGAAATACATTACCAATCTTTACTGATGTGCCAAACAAGTGAGCCCAGGAACCAGAAATCGGGAGGCATCGTCTGCAAAAAATAACAATTGTCTCACCGAGGCAGGCATACCTATGCTCGGGATAGAATAAACGTGTGGATACCAATCAAATACATTGTCGATCCATGTCATATCACTATATAAATTGCAGCTGCGAACAATACACAGTGGAGCTACATCTCGAAATAAAAAATATATACATGTAGAGTATCCATCTTCTCAAAAGTTGATAAGGCCTGATGGTGGGAGATGAGGTCATCAGAGCTCGAGCAACAACTTCAAAATATTCAAAACTCGAGTAGGAGTGTATTATGAGTGTACGAGTTCAGTACCCAGAGGTCTTCGATGGCTCGTCGGTCATGGACTAGAGAATCTTGATGATCAGAATGAAGGCTTCATTGATTTCAAAAAAGGACTTGATTGGACGTTTAGGATGGCCAGGTATGAGGGAAAGAGACAAACTGTAGAGGGGTCAAATCAGGATTGGTAGAAACTTCCCTTGGACAACAACATGACAGATGATGATACTTAGGCAGCATGGAATTAATCATAAGTTTATGAAGCATGAGGCAACACAAACTCTCCATATGTTTCGAAGAATAACTAAACAGAGGAGGACACAACTCTATGTAGCGAGAAACAAATTCCTAAGTTCGTATTACATCCCATAGATTGATGAACAAACAGACAGATGTGCTTTATCCAAGGGCAACTTATTGTGCTGCCAATAAAGAAAATACTTTTCCCTTCCTCTTTTTGGGGTATATTTGATATTTTGTCTTTTTCAATGATTTTGGAAAAAAGAATAAAGGAATGTTACGTTACAATGGAGGAACGAGTGTTACAAACATACAAGTTCAAGGTGCAAGGACAATATTGATGCTCAGAATAATGATACTCAGGAAAAATCCTCCGGGGGCTAAGGGTGTTAAGACGTAGAGGCAAAGTGCTACAAGGCTTGCGTATAAGGTATGCTTCAAATGGTTCAGTTGGGAGCAACATCGAGCCGACATTTAGACCAAAGACATAGGTATACAAATGCGGTTAACAAAACACACAATGGTAACATCCTTCGATGTAAGTTTAACGAGCTCAAAGAAGGTAATCTTGGTGGTTTTTCATATTTAGGGAGTCTGAAAAAATGTAAAAGGAGACTCCTTTGGGCTACCTTTTTCGAAGGTAGTTTAGTCGGTTCGAAAAAGGGGTAAACTAGCACCAACAAGAAATCTATTCAAAACCATTTTAACGAGTGTGATAAGGACAAGATCACTTGACCATTTTTTCATTTTTAAGGAGTCTGAAAAAATATTAACTATGGACTCTGTCAGGAATGTTCTTCTAGACCATTTTAACGAGTGTGAAAGAATAATGTCACTCGACGATCTTTTCAATTTTAGGGAGTCTGAAAAAAGCTTAACTATGGACTCTATGGGGATTCCTTTTTCGTAAATTTAGTCCCTCAGGCCCGAAAAAGGGTTAAAATGATACTTGAGAGTACTCTTTTAGAGAAATGAAGTTCCATAGAGTATACCTTTGTTCGTACAGTTGACCCTCCAGACCAAAAAAGGCGTAAACTATCACTATACAGATGTGACTTCAAATTTCAGTTTAACGAGCGTGAAGGGCCATAAGATCGCTCAACAATATTTTCATGTTTAGAGGGTCTGAAAAAGGGCTTAAAAGAAGACTTGTAGAGGTTACTTTTCTCAGTTAATCTGGATGAGATCGAAAATAATAAATGTAGTCTCGCTGGATGTTTCTTTCGAATCTCAAAGCGAGCTTGAAAATCGACAAAGTTAGCTCATGATCAACACTTTGTGGGTCGATGCCAGGTATCTCCTCGGGGGAGCAGTATGCTCCGAAGAAAATATTGTCTACGACGCTAGGGGTTTTGGGGATATTTTTAGGTACCGTTTTAGTGATACTTGCCATATTACCCTTGGCATAAACATCAAGAGTAGCCAAGGGATTGATAGGACAACACCTATCTTCAGTCATAGTCAAAGTGAATTCCCCTGCTTCAATTTGGCTTAACTCTCGAAGGAAGTAAGATCTGTGATGAAGATCGTCCCAGGGTTTGTCTGGACTAGTCATTGCCTCAATGATTGCTTCTTCAGAGGGAAAGATTGAGTCTAATGAATCGGTGTCAGTGAGAGAACCCTGAGCCCAAACAGGCTCTAGAAGTGGATCGAACTCTTGTGTAGGAGTTGGATCTGTATTGGCTGAAGTTTGTTGGACTGAAGAGTACGCTACTTCAACTACGGACAAGGGAATGGACATGCTTGTGTGCCTTGTCCCATCCATCGTGGCTGATGGGGAAGGAAGTATCCACGGATCGTCGAAGTAAGTCGTGCTAAACGACGAAACTTGAAAAATATCAGCCTTATTGTGAGTGGATATAAAATTGATATCGCCTTGAGGGGGCGAGTAAGCGAAGGTACCCATCAAATATCAGAAAACACCAACCCCTACATTGACCACCCCTGGTTGAGGATTATCAATAATCAAGACCCTGGATGCCTCCAATGAAGGGTCAGGTCTGGAGAAAGACAATTGATCGATGGTCACAATCCAACCCTTGTGTGGGAACAACAAGAGCCGGAAAACTGTAGCAACCACAGCTTGCATGGCATAAGTCCAACTCCTCCCTAACAAGTGGTTATAGTCGAGGGGCACATCGAATACCTCTGCCTCGACACACATGGTCTTTCCTCCTAACTGCACCAGAAAAGAGGGAATGATACCATGTGGTTGAAATGAATGACCATCGAAAGAAGTGAGAAGAGTGGGTGGCGGACACAAAACAGGCTGGCCAATGGCCTTCCAACATGCCAATGACATAATGCATGTTGAGGCACCCTCATCAACCACCATGTGGAAAATATTGTGAGTACAAGTTTTCATGGGATAAGCCACTACTATATGAAGCACTACATGGTATGGCAGATGAGGTTTTAAGTCAGTTGTATCTAGCATGATGGTACCCAGATTACAAGTCTCGGTAGATCCTAGAGAGGTTAGCAAAGCTTTCCTCTGGGAAGGGAAGCTTTGGAGGACCTCCAAAGAGGAAATCACACAAGGGGTTTGAGATAAATTTTCCACCACATAATAGTTCTGGGAGACCCTTGCATTTGGGTTATGAGAAACTTTTTTGAATTCACCTTCTAGGATGCATGTCATTCTTTTGCCTAAAGTATTCTCAATATGTAGAGGAAGAGATGGGAGTTAAGCTTCTTTTCCCTTCTTAGAAGTGCTTGGTTTACTATAGTCATGCGCTCTAGTCGATAGAAAAGAATCACCCTTCACCATATATACATTCACGGATCCAGGGTTGTTCAAAGATGGAGAGGGTCCTTGGCTACCCCCTTCTGTGCTTGTAGAGGCTTGTGTTAGATTTTTCCCATGTTGAATTGGATTGGTTAACACAGAAGGTTGTTTCTGCATCACAAACTTTTGGGCTCTTGCAAGCCAAGGACATAGATGGGTCGGGTGTTCTTTCGCGCACAAGTTGCACTGATACCTCACCTTTCGTTTTTTATTATTTCCCCTGCTAGCATTATCAATGGGTTTCTTATCCCCCTTACCCTTATTTTGTTGTTTTTTATTTCCTTCAGGCTACTGGGTGGCCTTTGCATTAGTCGATTGCACTATGTGTACATCCAATGTTTTGGTAGGGGGAGCAACCAAAGCAATAGTTTGGTTGGCCGCTATGTGTTGTATAGACAATTGCTGCAACTGATTCGTCAGTTGCTCAACGGGTGTTGCTTATGATGAACCAACAATATCATTGGCATGTGGTCCAACTCTCTGTCTGGTTTTATCAAGTATTGAGCGTGGTGCATCTGGCAAGATCTCATATGATAAACCAATTTGAGAATATATTAGCTCAAGTTGTTGAGCTCTCATGATGACATCTTCTTCAGAAAATACTCCCGACGTCGCGACATCTTTGGATAACTATGGGACCAAAGAATTAAGGAACCAATCAAGTAGGAATGCTGGTGGGACTGGTACCTTAATTAAACTCTTTTGGCGTCTCCATTCTCGGATGTGATCAGAGATATGGTCTACTTTTGTTTGTGAGAAATTTGCCAGCAATTTTGTGCCAACGTTGTATCTCACAGGTAATTGGAAATGGTTTAGGAAGGCCATTGCCAAGTCACCAAGGGAAGAGTATCTTGAGCGGTCGATCTCAATGTACCATTTCGTGGCACACCCAATGAGAGTACGTTGAAACAATCACAACTGTACGGAGTCATCTTTCAATGAGTTGGATGAGCACCAATGGTGGAAGGTAGTCACATAATCGCCTGGATCTTCGTTAGTCTTGGCCTCTAACTTTGGTATGTCCAAAGGAAAATTCGTCGGCATAGGAGGCCAACGTGGATCATGACAGATAGGGTCATTCAACAACCTTGTCAAATCTGGTAAATGAAAGGTTGCCGAGAAAGGTAGTTTGGGTTGTTGGTGATAACCTAGGAAAAAGGTGCCTGGAGTTTGACTGGCACCAGGTTGCCAGGAAAAGTTTGACTGCTGGCTTAGGTTGTGGTAAAAACCATGGCCATGACCAGTGTATGGATTCTGCATGTGAGGAGACATCATTGGTTGATTCCCAAAATAGGATGTAAATGGATGGGCATGCATTACATTCGAAGGACTTTGGGAAGGGTTGCCCCATGCTGACCCCATGGGGATAAGCATAGTACCTTGTCCGGGGTTCCATTGATTGCAGAAAGAATTTCCCCAGATCGACATTCTAGATGAGGGAACAAATCCCTGCCTATAATTCCAAGGCCCTGATGCAGAAGAAGTTCTTGGGTTTGCCCCCTGTGTGAGAATAGTACCCTGCATAGGAATAGGTTGTCTGAAACCAAGGTTTCCCCCAGTCGGGAAAGTAGACGACGAGAAGGAATTCTTACAAAACACATCGAACAAATAAAATGGTGTCAAACCTACTGACATATTATGTGAAGGTGGTCCTTGACTCCCTGCTCCAAGTAAACTATGGTGTGCAGGTGGCCCAACGGATTACTGATGCGTGCCACCAAGCGAAGGGGATGAATGAGGTATATGACCCCCCCTGTAAGGGAAATATTTAAAAGGAGCAAGAGTGCCCCCCATGTGGCCCTGCAGAGGAGCGTTAGAGCTCCCTGCCCCTAGACCTGAAGTCTGTTAAGTGGAGTAGGAATCTACAAGACTTGTACCTGAACTAGGCATCCCGCATGAGAATAGAGGGTTTGTCGCACTTGGTGGAAAAGGGGTTGTGGCCGCCGCCATAGATGGGATCGGACCACTGTGCGAGGTAGAGGCACCCAAGACCATGGTGGCTTAGACCAATGATGGTGGGTTAGGAGGTGGAAACTCTCCTGTGGTGACAATCGAAGTGGGAATTGAAGAATTTCCAGAAGGTGTAACAACATTTCTTTCAATTGCTGTGTGCGACACTATCTGGCACTCATAAGGATGAACCACTACGATGATGGTTGCCGAAAGATCAGTGGTTGAGGTTTCAACTAGACCAAAATCTTGCGCTCCAAGGTCTAATGGTCGATTCCTCTATATGTTGTTTGGGAATGATTTCTTGTGACCCGGTCACTTCAAAAGACCCTTGTTGGTATAGCTTTGGCCTTAGTGGTGGCGGGGGTGGCTCCAGTGTAACCGGTGATAGGCCAAGAAGCCTTCATGACCGGTGAAGCTTATGATCTTCTACTGTGTGAGAATAATAAAGACACTCTTGGGCTATCTATTCGTTCAAAAACAACACACACTAAAAAATCCCTACAAGATAAGACAAGAAAACACTAAACTAATTGGAAGAACAGTTACAACAACCAATACTAGAGAATCTTACCGGTGCAAGTGAAAATCGAACATGAAAGAACCCTCTGGGTATACTCTACAAAGTGTGTCTTGATGTCTATCCTAGGTACCGAGTTATACCCCCACAATCACCTGTGTATGTCCCTAAGAATATAGGCAACTAGGTTTCCAGCGCGCGAATAATCACCAGGCGGGTACAGTTGAAAGTTGGGTAGACCACAATGAGTAGGGTATTGGGCCTGAAACCTGTCAAGGGTATCGAAAGAAAGTTGTCCAGAAAACAACTGAGGACCTCGAATAGATTTGAGACCCTCAAAGCTCTGTGGAAAATGCAATCGATGGAATCCAAAAACAATCCCTCAATATGTGTTCTCCACTACGATTGGTCCAGCTTTGGAGGGGTTATCTCTGCTACCTTTCCGCACACAACCTCTTGTTTATCCCTTGTGTTAGAGGGGGGTCCTGGATAACTTTCACGATACTGAACTTTGACACTCCGTAAATCAGACTCCAATGTTTGATTTTAATTTCCTTGAAGAGTTTCCTCTCCAACCTAATTCAAGGCCCTAACCCTAAACTAGTTAGTTGACCCTACAAACATAAAAGTATAAAGAATTTTAGATTTAGTGTTAATTTTTATGGCTTGTCTTACGTCAAAGGCTATGAAAGTGAAACTAATGATGTTTGAAAGACAAAAGGAAAATGAACAGAAAACTAGAAACAAAAACTTTTCTTTAAACAACTTTTCAAACTTAAAAATTTATCTGAGATCTTTGAACAACAAACTCAAAGCAGGATTTCACTCGACTACGAGGTACTTATGATCTAAGTAAACTATCAAGAACTTATGAAAGAAAATACTTTTCCCTGGTTACTAAAGAAAAACAACACTTTTTAACCAATCAAAAGAAATTAAAAGTTTTTTTTTTATTTGAATGCTCACAAAGAAAAAAAGGAAAAATACCAACAAGTCAAAACCAAGAAAAACTTTCTGGCCTAAGCACAGAGCACAAAGAGTCATGTCAAAAATCACACATAAGAAAATTTTAAAAATGGACTCTCACACTTATCTAAAAACCCTATGAAAGAAAATTTTGAGGAAAACTTCTAAATGAAAAAAAAATCTATTGTTGTAATCAAACCTAAGTTACTGACCACTATGACAGAGACCCAAAAAACTAAGAGGTATAGCTCTTGTTAAAGGAAAGGATGACTGCCTCACCTTCAACAAAAACTTCTCCTCAAGCACACAACTTATAGTTCAACATGAAGCGTGTGCATGCGAGCTGTGTAAAGTCAGAGCACTTGTACAAGCGTGCTAGCCTTATACAGGCTGTGTGTATCTCTAAAACTCTGAAACAAAAACAAAAATCCAAGCAAGCCAGCCTAGGTAGAGATTGCTGGTACTGAAAACCAGAATCTCTTGAAGACTTAGATACTCACTTTAATAGAAAAAGAAAACAAATCAAGGAAAATTTCATAGAACAAACCAATCCGAGGTGAAACGTAAGATACAGACTGCAAGCAACAAAGACTAGAAAGAGTTCTAGAAAACCCCTGAGAAGGATTACTTCTGACAGGGAAGAGGATGACTGCCTCAAAAAACATTTTGGAATCATACACACTACTGTTACTTCTTCATCTAGTGTTTACACGTGGGCTATGAGAAAGTAGGGCATGGGTACATGCATGAAGACCTTATGTAGGCCACGTGTACCTCTGTGGGTCTCGAAAAAAATACGGTCAAGCAAAGAAACATAGATAGCTGGTATGGAATATTAGAATCTCTATTAGCTCAGACTTTGCAGAAACTTCAAAAAATGGGAAAGAAAACTAGTCTTTTAAATATACCCAAAATATTCCCAGGAACCCTAGAGATCTCCTGAGTATGGTGGCCAATTCTATTGTGGTGGGAAATCCCCCTATGGACTAGTATTTAGGGTTATATCATGCATGTAGATAAGACCGAAAGAATCCTACTTTCTATCGTCGTCCTAGACCTAATCCCCATTTCTTGTAAGAAAATACATGGTTAAATGAGCATACCTTGTTCTAGACATTTGATGTCAATCCTTCTTCACGCTTTATCACATGTTAGCAACTATCCTCCCAAGACTGACCTGCGTACAAAACAAGCAACAAACTCTACATGCAATTGTTTGACAGATTAATGGGTTAGAAATTCAAACATATATTCACTAAACTATGAAGAACTCATATAGTGGGACAGGAAAAACATTTCTTTATTTTTAACTTTAATGAATCACCATACAATGTTGAGACCAACCACCACTCTGCGAACCTGATCCTGGGATCCTCTTCAAATGTCCTCCAACGTATTTGCTCTGTATCTCTCTTTACACAAGGATGGGTAAAGGGTTGGGACAATGGGAATGTGCAATTGGGCAGAGTTTCTTTACTATTATTCTCCTCCTCCAAATGGGACCCCTAACCCTTCTTTTATAGGCTAGAAGAAGCTAGGTATTTGTATGAACCCTCGACCATGCATGGCCGGGAGTTTCAGTTAACTCACCCAAAGCTATGTGTTTCATCGACAACTTTCCTTTTTTCATGCTTTTGTAGGTACACACAGGTTGTTTTAGTTCAACTAGCGTGTACATGCATGTAGTAATGGAGTAGGGCGCATGGGCCCTTATAAAAGAGGTTTTTTAAACAGTTTTTCAACAGTGTTTTGGTAAAGAAGGTATCTGAGATGGCCTGATGCCAGGTAAGCATGCATGGTGCAAATTAGAGTTGTAACAACTATGACGTATTTAAATGACGCAAATGAGCCTTTTATTACAGCTGCAAATTCGATTGAGATGCAGGGAATGAATACCTTTTTCAATAATTTCATGACTGAGATTTCCTCTATTACCAATCCAAAACAACAATCTGAACTAACAACCTATACTCAGGAAGCAACTTTGCCAAGTACACCGAACATTTCTAATGTCAAACAAATCTAGTCCTTATATTTTGATCGATCTAAATCCCAAGAAGGGGCAGGTGTTGGGTGTGTGATTATCGATCCCACAGGCAAAAAAACATTTATTGCCTATCTATTAGAGTTTGAATGTACTAACAACATAACACAATACAAAGAACTTCTACAGGGACTAACGAAGGCATTGGATACAGAAGTACAAAAATTGATAGTATTCGGTGACTCTGAAATCATAGTCAAATAGGTAAGAAATGAAATACATTGTTTGTCACCACATTTGAATAATTACCAAACTAAGATATGGGGATTAATACACAAATTTATAGCATTCAATATACATTCCATTCCTAGGTCGAGTAATTCAGAAGATGATTTACTAGCTAATGTTGCTTCTAAATTATTTCCTGTTGAAGGTCTTTCTCCTAATGCATCTTTGGTCGAATTGTTATTTAGGCCATCAATTCCTGACAACACAACAAACTAGTGAGTATTCTATGATGATCAATAGATAATCAATTTTTTACATATGGAAGACACCTTCCACGATGCAGTAATCAATGAAAGCACTACTAACGAAAACCTCTGAGATTTCATGGTAATATCTGATCCTCGATCTGTAGAATCATCATACGAGTTGGTAAACTCTATCCCCAAATCTGTTTTTAGATTAGAAAATTTTTATGACCTACATGACAAGTTTAGAGGGGTAGTCAATTTCAAAACAAATAGTTCCTCATTGTTGTATGAAATTGTCAATTTAGGAACGCAAGATCATCCTCAAAATATCAATCTGGGAAAAGGGTGTTCTGAACAATAAAAATAGGATTTTATAAAATTGTTCAAAGAATTCAAATATGTGTTTTCTTGGACATACGATGATCTAAATTTTTTTGAACCAAACATAATACAACATGTAATTCCTATGAAACCACAAACCAAACCGTTTCAACAAAAATTGAGGAAAATGCCTCCTAAATTAGAACCCACCGTAAAAAAAGAAATAAATAAATTTCTTACTGCCAAGATCATTTTTCCTATTCATCACACTGAATACTTAGTCTTGGAAAGGAATAAGAGTGGAGAAATTCAACTTTGTGTCGACTTTCACAATTTAAGTCGAGCCTCTAATAAAGACAATTACCTTGTTCCTCCAATGGAACAAATTATGCAACAAGTATCTGGTTCTGAAAGATTATCTTTATTATATGGTTTCTCAGGTTATAACCAAGTAATTATGTCTCTTTCGGATTAGCTGAAAATCACTTTTTGTACCCCATGGGGCACCTACACATACATAAAAATGCCTTTCGGATTGCTAAATGCTAGTGCCATTTTCCAGAGAGCAATGGACATTGATTTTTGTGGCCTTATTAATCAGTTAGTTATGGTCTATATAGATGATGTCACTGTCTTTTCCAAGAAAAAGAAAGACCACTTGTCCCATATTAGGGCTTTGTTAGAACAATGTCGCAAGTTCGACATTATACTCAATCCTAAAAAATCAGTCTTTGCAGTAAAACAAGGGAAATTGCTTGGGTTTATAGTTTCTAAATATGGAATGGTAATTGACCCTGAGAGAACCCAAGATGTTGCTAACCTTCCCCCACCTTCTTCCAAAAAGGCCATATAATCCTTTATGGGTAAAATTAATTTTGTCAAATGATTTGTTTCAAGTTTTTCTGAGATGGTTAGACTGCTACAAAACTTGATAAAAAAGGATGTCTTATACAAATGGGGATCACAAGAAGATCAAGATTTCAATTCTATTAGAAAAACCATAATCGAAGCACCTTCCTTGATGAGCCTTGATTTTTCCCAGGATTTCACATTATATACTTTTACATCTGACAGATCTTATGCTGCTATGCTTACATAGAAAAATGATGAAAGTAATGAGATATCCATATCATTTATGAGCTCTTCCTTCAAAGGAGAAAAACTAAATTACCCAATGGTATATTAACAAGCATACATTGTTTTTAAAGCTGTTATACATTTCAGGTCTTACCTGTTAAAATCTAGGATAAAAATTGTTGTTCTTTACCCTGCTGTCAGAAATCTGTTAGTGAATAAAGAGATGGGAGAGAAAAGGGCAAATTGGATGACATCACTTCAATAATATTACCTTGAAGTAGTACCTGAACAAATCGTTAGAGGTCAAGGCCTTTGTAAATTGGTAGCTGATTCAGTTGAAAAGTCAGAAAATCCAATAAATACATCAACTGTAAATCAACAGAATGAAAAACAAATCAGTTGTGCACAAACTATGACCAACTCTTGGTATGCGAATATCATATTTTATTTGCTGCATAGAACTGCTTCTCGTAATCTTGACCAAAAAACAAAATATCACTAAGTCTTAAGTCTGCATATTTCCAATTAATTAATGATATATTATTTCGAAAGAATTTTGACAATGTTTTTCTGCGTTGTTTAGAAAAAGAGGAATATGAAAGGGTGCGGGCTGAACTTCATTCCGGTGATGCCGAGGGTCATTTTGGTGGAGATACCACTTCCCACAAAGTGCTAGTGGGTGGCTACTATTGTCCTACCTTTTTTAAATATGATCATACTCTGTGCCATAAGTGTATAATCTATCAAAAGGCTGTCGGGCGGGTGAAGAAAGCCACTTTCATTTGCAGCCTATTACAACAGACACACCTTTTTAGAAATGGGGCCTAGAAATTATAGGACTAATCAATCCCCCTTCCTCAGAAAAACATAAATACATTCCCATGAAAACATACTATTTCAGGATATGGTCTGAATCTTTACCATTAAAAGTGGTCAATACGAATCAAGTAGTGTCATTTATGAACTCCCATATCATCACTCGATTCAAAATTCCTGAATGTCTGGTTTTTCACAATGCTTATTATTTTACTTCCCTAGATATGAATTCTTTTGCTCTGGAAAAATGGATTAAACTAAAGTACTATGCTAGCTATTACCCTCAAGGGAACGGTTTTGCTGAGTCAACAAATAAGAATCTGATCAAGATTATAAAAAGGACAGTGTTCGAAAACCACAAGAATTGGCACAATGTGTTGTAGAAAACACTTTGGGCTAATAGGGTAAATCCAAAATCATCCATTGGTAATTCTCCTTTCTTCCTCGTTTATGGAAGAGAAGCCATCCTCCCCCCTCATGTCTTTCTTCCTTCTCTGCAATTGTCGTAGAAAGTTCAAGAAGAGGAGNACAAAAATTGATAGTATTCGGTGACTCTGAAATCATAGTCAAATAGGTAAGAAATGAAATACATTGTTTGTCACCACATTTGAATAATTACCAAACTAAGATATGGGGATTAATACACAAATTTATAGCATTCAATATACATTCCATTCCTAGGTCGAGTAATTCAGAAGATGATTTACTAGCTAATGTTGCTTCTAAATTATTTCCTGTTGAAGGTCTTTCTCCTAATGCATCTTTGGTCGAATTGTTATTTAGGCCATCAATTCCTGACAACACAACAAACTAGTGAGTATTCTATGATGATCAATAGATAATCAATTTTTTACATATGGAAGACACCTTCCACGATGCAGTAATCAATGAAAGCACTACTAACGAAAACCTCTGAGATTTCATGGTAATATCTGATCCTCGATCTGTAGAATCATCATACGAGTTGGTAAACTCTATCCCCAAATCTGTTTTTAGATTAGAAAATTTTTATGACCTACATGACAAGTTTAGAGGGGTAGTCAATTTCAAAACAAATAGTTCCTCATTGTTGTATGAAATTGTCAATTTAGGAACGCAAGATCATCCTCAAAATATCAATCTGGGAAAAGGGTGTTCTGAACAATAAAAATAGGATTTTATAAAATTGTTCAAAGAATTCAAATATGTGTTTTCTTGGACATACGATGATCTAAATTTTTTTGAACCAAACATAATACAACATGTAATTCCTATGAAACCACAAACCAAACCGTTTCAACAAAAATTGAGGAAAATGCCTCCTAAATTAGAACCCACCGTAAAAAAAGAAATAAATAAATTTCTTACTGCCAAGATCATTTTTCCTATTCATCACACTGAATACTTAGTCTTGGAAAGGAATAAGAGTGGAGAAATTCAACTTTGTGTCGACTTTCACAATTTAAGTCGAGCCTCTAATAAAGACAATTACCTTGTTCCTCCAATGGAACAAATTATGCAACAAGTATCTGGTTCTGAAAGATTATCTTTATTATATGGTTTCTCAGGTTATAACCAAGTAATTATGTCTCTTTCGGATTAGCTGAAAATCACTTTTTGTACCCCATGGGGCACCTACACATACATAAAAATGCCTTTCGGATTGCTAAATGCTAGTGCCATTTTCCAGAGAGCAATGGACATTGATTTTTGTGGCCTTATTAATCAGTTAGTTATGGTCTATATAGATGATGTCACTGTCTTTTCCAAGAAAAAGAAAGACCACTTGTCCCATATTAGGGCTTTGTTAGAACAATGTCGCAAGTTCGACATTATACTCAATCCTAAAAAATCAGTCTTTGCAGTAAAACAAGGGAAATTGCTTGGGTTTATAGTTTCTAAATATGGAATGGTAATTGACCCTGAGAGAACCCAAGATGTTGCTAACCTTCCCCCACCTTCTTCCAAAAAGGCCATATAATCCTTTATGGGTAAAATTAATTTTGTCAAATGATTTGTTTCAAGTTTTTCTGAGATGGTTAGACTGCTACAAAACTTGATAAAAAAGGATGTCTTATACAAATGGGGATCACAAGAAGATCAAGATTTCAATTCTATTAGAAAAACCATAATCGAAGCACCTTCCTTGATGAGCCTTGATTTTTCCCAGGATTTCACATTATATACTTTTACATCTGACAGATCTTATGCTGCTATGCTTACATAGAAAAATGATGAAAGTAATGAGATATCCATATCATTTATGAGCTCTTCCTTCAAAGGAGAAAAACTAAATTACCCAATGGTATATTAACAAGCATACATTGTTTTTAAAGCTGTTATACATTTCAGGTCTTACCTGTTAAAATCTAGGATAAAAATTGTTGTTCTTTACCCTGCTGTCAGAAATCTGTTAGTGAATAAAGAGATGGGAGAGAAAAGGGCAAATTGGATGACATCACTTCAATAATATTACCTTGAAGTAGTACCTGAACAAATCGTTAGAGGTCAAGGCCTTTGTAAATTGGTAGCTGATTCAGTTGAAAAGTCAGAAAATCCAATAAATACATCAACTGTAAATCAACAGAATGAAAAACAAATCAGTTGTGCACAAACTATGACCAACTCTTGGTATGCGAATATCATATTTTATTTGCTGCATAGAACTGCTTCTCGTAATCTTGACCAAAAAACAAAATATCACTAAGTCTTAAGTCTGCATATTTCCAATTAATTAATGATATATTATTTCGAAAGAATTTTGACAATGTTTTTCTGCGTTGTTTAGAAAAAGAGGAATATGAAAGGGTGCGGGCTGAACTTCATTCCGGTGATGCCGAGGGTCATTTTGGTGGAGATACCACTTCCCACAAAGTGCTAGTGGGTGGCTACTATTGTCCTACCTTTTTTAAATATGATCATACTCTGTGCCATAAGTGTATAATCTATCAAAAGGCTGTCGGGCGGGTGAAGAAAGCCACTTTCATTTGCAGCCTATTACAACAGACACACCTTTTTAGAAATGGGGCCTAGAAATTATAGGACTAATCAATCCCCCTTCCTCAGAAAAACATAAATACATTCCCATGAAAACATACTATTTCAGGATATGGTCTGAATCTTTACCATTAAAAGTGGTCAATACGAATCAAGTAGTGTCATTTATGAACTCCCATATCATCACTCGATTCAAAATTCCTGAATGTCTGGTTTTTCACAATGCTTATTATTTTACTTCCCTAGATATGAATTCTTTTGCTCTGGAAAAATGGATTAAACTAAAGTACTATGCTAGCTATTACCCTCAAGGGAACGGTTTTGCTGAGTCAACAAATAAGAATCTGATCAAGATTATAAAAAGGACAGTGTTCGAAAACCACAAGAATTGGCACAATGTGTTGTAGAAAACACTTTGGGCTAATAGGGTAAATCCAAAATCATCCATTGGTAATTCTCCTTTCTTCCTCGTTTATGGAAGAGAAGCCATCCTCCCCCCTCATGTCTTTCTTCCTTCTCTGCAATTGTCGTAGAAAGTTCAAGAAGAGGAGTGTCCTCCTCTAGAAAATTGGATGCAGGCAAAACAAAAATTGGATCAACATCAACAAATTGTAAAGAGTTGGTTCGATACAATTTCATCCTCTAAAATAAATTTTAATGTAGGGGATTTGGTCCTCAAATGGGATACAACGCACGAGAATAAAGGAGAACATACCAAGTTCCAAAACCTGTGGCTGGGGCCTTTTGTGATTTATTAAAAATTGGGTCCTAGTTATTTTCAGATACACAATTTATAGTGACAGCTAGACACTTTTCTAGTGAATGGACAATCTCTAAAAAAGTATTTCACTTGAGAAAATTAGATCCACCCCCTTGTAAATATTTTAATTTTTTTTTTTTGGTTCTTTTTATTTTGTGTGTTTTGTTTGTGTTTTCTAGAAGATTATTTCTAAATCATCAATTCATTATTGAAGGGAATTGTATCTTTCATTCGAATCAATTGATAACAATTCAAGCATATGAACAATAATCCCTAAACTCAGATAAATGAAGGTAAGTTTCCATCCAGTCTGTGTTCTCAGTTTTTCATTAAAATCACAGGAAAACATGATTATCTTTAAAAAAATTCTAATGTCGTCCCTGTTTTAATGAGAACAACTCTTATGTCTTCCCCATCCCGAAGATCATTTCTTTACTGAAAAATATTTGTCCAAATTATGATGAAAGTCACAAGAACATAAAAAAATTTCTTAAAGACCGATCCTATCATTGTCTGGGTATGAGATCTTCAGTATCACCCCAATCTCTTGATGTCACAAAGTTTCTCAAAATATTATAAGAAAATTTAGAGAGTTGGAAGCACTGTAATGTGTGGGAATTGTGTGTAAACCCGCCAGGATACTGAACAGGTTTGCTAGCAGTGGGTAAATGCACAGATGATAACAAGACAACTTTGACGGGGTAATGAAAAGGCCTACTGGAAGCGAAGAAATGTCAGGTTCGAAGATCCTCAAGTATGTTTTGAAAATTAGATCAGATGTTAGGATGATTTTTTCACAAATAGACAACTCTTGGATGGGATATGAGTACCAGAGTGGGTTAGATGACATCCCTGCCGAGGCTATAGATATATGCTATAAATAGTGGCCCTATCAATGGTATTGGAGCTATCTATATAAACATCATTACCCCTATTATCGAAATGAGATATCAGATTACATTTTTGGACAGAACTTCACCCAATAATATGACTGTGTTATTTTTCCGAGTTATTGTCAAAATTCTTGATCTTTCATTTAATTGTTTCTAATAATTATTGTTGAGTCATATGTTCCCTGATGTAAAGCTTGGATGATGTAGATATAATTGCTTCGCCCAACGTGTCGCCATTGTTGGTAGCGAAATATTCTTGTCAAATTTTACCATGATAAAATTTGTCGTCAAGGGATAAAATTTTCTGTAGCTGCCTCCTTCTCCTTACAAACATTTTTTATTATCTTCGATTTTGGAAAAATTCATTGGACTAGTTGTTTGTATGAGTTTATTATTTTTTCTACAGTTGTGGATTTTTGTTTTTGCAAATGGGATTACACCTAAAGGTCATCTATATTAAATTTTGTAAGCCTATCTTTTTCATTTGTTGATCCATTACCATAACACTTGATTTATCCACATTGCGATAAATGACTTCGTCATTTCGATATTTGATTATATGGTTTTTACATTTGATATATGCTTGATTGCACAAATAGCATAACTTTGGGTTAATTTGAAATATGAATCCTACTCCTAGCAGTCGTATCACGATATTGTTGTCCTGGTACATGATTGACACACTTGCCTTCAAACATCATCCCTTTGTCCTGCATATCTCAAGCTTGCATTCATTGTTGCAAGAGGTATGTTTTGGTGCTTTGGGGTTTGGTTTTCATTTCACAGAGTGGTTTCCTGTCCTGCGCATCCTATGATTACTACCCACTCAAATCTTCAAATGGTTGTTATGGTAGCCTCCCAAATCCTTAGATATCGGGTTCCTCCCAATTATGAAAACCTCATCCTACTTTTCGTGTGTTGGAGAACACAACCCACCTCTCTCTACCCTTGTTGTTTCTATGTGAACATATCAATGGAGCCCATGGTGATAATTGAGCCCAATGGTTCGCAAGCTCTCCTATCTCATGATGATGTCGTGGACAACATTGAGGAATATGGATGGGATGATTTCATCAGACTGTTTGAGGGTTTCAACCTCGTTTTGGCCTAAGATTTCGCCCATACGTTTGATGGAACCAGGGATAATATTGGGTATTTGCAGCTAGAGGTGACTGAAGTTTCCATCGCATAAGCTACATGACTATCCGAGGAGGGAGATTGATGGTTTTAAAACACCAAAATAGAAGGCATCCCCTGACATTTACTTATGACCTCCAAGAAATCATTTTATTGTCCAAAAGGTACACCAATTTCTCTTTTCAAACCCCAGTGGCATGGATTTATCTTAATTCTTAAGAAATTCATTACATGTAAAGGTAGATATGGCCTGGTCTTCTTGTATCATGTCTTCTTGCTTATGGTTTTTCTAGGTTTTAGTTTGAATATGTTGTTTTATCTATTGAGGAGTTTGCAAAAAATGGATAAGTTCTATCAGAGACAGAATCTAAACCCTCGGTCGAGCCTTTTCCACCATGGACTCATTCAAATCCTCATGGTTTCACATCTATCTAAGACTGGGGACAGTTGGGAAAATTTTGTGTTTAGAAATAATTGTAACCTACCTGAAAACGTAATAGAATCACCTCTTCATATCGATGAAAACCCCAGTCCCTTTCGATCTAACCCCACTATCGAAAACCTATGTGTTCATCCACAAGAAGGCCATGTGTCCATAAATCAAACCTCTGTTTCTATCCATAAGCCATCAGCCAAGAATCCACGATGTGATTCCGTGCCCAAAAAGTCTTGGGAAGAAGTTGTAGATGATTTAAAGGATAGAGTTTCTACTGTTCCTATTCATGAGTCGATCCAGGTTGTTTTAAATGAATCAATTGTCAAGAAAAAGGGTAGCCTTAAGAAAAAGAGTAATCCATATGTGAATTTTGCAAACAAGAGACCAGGCCGTCTCATATCTAGAAATTTGAGAAATTGCCAGCGTGATCATCAGAGCTCAATCCCTGTGATCAAGGTCGATGATTGTTTTTCTGAGGATGAGATCGATAATTTTATTTCTCAAGAAGATGTAGATGATTCTCTTTTGGGTAACAATATCGATACTGATGCAATATAGTTCGATTTCGTTTCTAATATCCCATCGTTACTAAAGAAAAAAGAAAGTTTCTTTGGTATACAACACGATCTGAAGAAAATCACAAGACAAACTAAATTGCCCTCTGCAAAATAGGCTCAACCTCTGCCTACCATAGAACCAGTTCATTGTGAAAATTGTTTTGATTGGATTGAGCGTTATTACCAGAATTTCCCCTTTATTCAACCCCAATTAAACCAAATGGTATCATGAAACTCTTTTCTCGAGAGAGAGAATGAAGACTTGAAAGCATGCGTTCGATCAAACACTTATAGAGAAAACAAGAGAATTAAGCAGTCTGGTAATGTGATTATTAAAAACTCAACAAATTTCAACACCATCATAAATTCAAACTTATCAAATGCTTCTCTATCAAATCTCTGAAATGGTAAATATTTGTTTTGATTTTGTTTGATTTTATCCTGTTTGAGAAATAATAGATAGATTCACTTTTGATTTTATTTTTATTTTGAGACTAGTTACAGAATCGAAAGATTATGTTGTAATAACCGTATTAATTTAACATCAATTAATTCCATAAACTGAACCAGTAACTTCTACTTGATTTCAGAAACTCAGTAATTTCTCATAAATTCAACACATACGCATATAAATTTATCAACGAATAATAATTTCATAACAGAATAAAATAAATACGTAATTTAAAATACCTTTGTCTGATGCTAACCCTCCGCTTATCTTGTTGACCTTCCTTCTGCTGCCTTGCCCAACTTGAAGCCACATACCAACTCTTCCCAAACCGTGTTTCCACCCTACCAACTAGGATAGCTTCCTAGCTCCAGGATACCATATGGATATCCTGGCCCCCATGCCCAAAACCCCCAGCAAACCGGTGCCGCCTGTACTAATCCTTCCCGACTACAGAACTCAAACTCTCCTGTGAAAATCCAAGAGAACCCTTCCAAAAACAAAACCCCTGTAGAATGATAATCCTCCCTTCTTTCGTAAACCCCCTCGGCTCATATCCCTCCTTCACCGCCCTTTCTCCTCATTTATTTTCTTATCCATTCATTCATTGCTTATCCGTTTATTAATGCTCCTTATCTGATTATTAATGCTCCTTATCCCCTCCATATACGTAATCCTTTAATTTAAACAATATAATTTATCAACCCTTTTAAATTTATTACCCTTTTCATTCAATGTGATAGGTAATTAATTTAATTAATTAATCAAAATTATAACAATTAATTAATTAATATTATTATGCCAATCTTTGTTTAGTTAAAACCATGTTAAGACAATTAATCACCTAATTAATTTTTCTTAATAATCCCTAAGAATATTTTCAACTAGGGTTGTTACATACACCCACCCTTCAAGAAAATTTGTCCCGAAGTTAAGGTATCTTATGGTACAAAGGAAAAGAAACATGGTTCACACATTCATAACAATTAACCGACATTATCAGTAAGTAAGTCAAGAAACTCATACATACTAGTGTATATGTACAAGAAATGCATGTGTAGCTAGTACATACAAGTCTTGTGCATGTACTAATAATCAAAACTATCATCCTTTAGTAATTTATGTATGCATCCAATCCAGTCAGCAAGAATAGTCTTTTATAAAAGACAACAAACCAATCAATTGTTTGAGAAATCCTTTAATTACTATTATCCAGTTCAACAATTTTTATTTAGACAACTGTGGTTTAGTTACGTAATTATGAATATTCATATATACACATTTGTTTTTGAAGGGAAAACATTAAATTCCACCATAAGAAAAATCTCCATACCTTCTAAACTATTACTACTCATCCTTCCTCCCTATCCTACTTCCATCTCCATTCCTATCCTTCCTCTGCTAGACTATCTTGGAGCGTCAACTATATTGACCTAACTCCAAATAGAACCCATAAGCAGAAGTGTCGCTATCTCGACCAAGCTTCCCTAGAAGCCATTTGACAGTCATCATCACACATCTTGGGGAGCGTGAACTAACACCGTCCTCCCATGACTTCAGGTTTCAGAGGATATACGGTGGGAAATTCCTCCACCCCTCCTAATCATAACTAGGGTCCACACCCTACAAGGGAATATACAAAGGCACCATGTTTATGGGGGTTTTGTCACCGTTTATTCGGTTTTGGGCAGTTTCATCACCTGAAATCCTGCACTGGTCCACATATCATAGAAATGCATCCAAACCAATATAATTTCACATCCAATATTCATACCATAATGTTTCTTGGCTAGTGGTCATGATATCCACTTCCATCATCTTTATCCTTTGGCTATTTCATATCCCATAACCTGCAGATTAGTCTATAACACAAACTCATACATTTCTATGCATTATCATCATGTAACTACATACTATTATCATTTTAATTTGTTATCCCTATACCGATAAATTAACATCAAAGTTTTTCAGTTAGAAATAGATCTCATAATATCCCATAATTCAATTTTGACACCCATTTATAAGATTACCATTTACCCAAAATAGATTGCATCATATCCACATCATCCTAATAGAATTTAAACATTCATTAAATTCACATTCTCACAATACGTCGCATCATATACATCATCATTAATAACATTTAAACATTCATAAAATTTACATTCACATAATAGATCGCATTACATACATCATCATCACTAACATTTAAACATTCATAAAAGTTCATACATTTAAATTTTAAGTGTATCACTTAATAGTTTCATTGTGACTAGAAAATAAAGTATATAGGCCTCAGGTAATCCTGGATGTCTAAGTCAAAAGGTGGTGTTACATACACCCAACCTTCGAGAAACATATTCTCGAGGTGGTCAAAAAACTGAGGGATAGTCTCGTCATAGTGTCTCAACGTCTTCCCAAGTAGCAGATCCTGGACAATCCTTGTCCCACTGAACCTTAACTTGGTCTACCAGACGATTCCTGAGTTGTCGGACTCTACGGTCCAATATGCGTAATGGTTCTACCGTGAGGGTTCCCATGTCTGATACCTGCAATTCCTTCCAATTTAGTTTATGTGATTCATTAGCAACATAATGGCGAAAACAGATACATGAAATACATTATGAGTTTTATGCAAGTGGGGTGGTAGTACGAGACGATATGCAATGGGTCCAATATTCTCATGGATTCTGAACGGTCCTATAAATCGAGGTGACAAACTTATCCCTTCTCGATCTGTATGGTACTCTTATTAGGCCTGATACGAATGAAAACCTGGTCTCCCACTTCATAACTTCGGTCAGTCCTGTGTGCATCCGCATAACTTTTCTGCCTATCCTGTGCTTCCTTTAGTCTTTGCCTAATCTGAATCACCTGTTCCTCCATTTCTTGAATCAATTCTGGCCCAACTGTTACTCGGTCTTCTAGTCTATCCCAACTCAATGGAGTTATGCATGGCCTTCCATACAAAGCTTTGTAGGGTGGCATTCCGATGGAGCTATGAAAACTATTATTGTAGGCAAACTCTACCAAAGGTAGGTACTTCTCCCACTGGGTTTGATTATCCAAGACATACATCCTGAGCATGTCTTCCATGAATTGATTTACTCTCTCAGTTTTCCCATCTGTTTCAGGATGATAAGCTATTCTTAAGTTCAACTGAGTCCCCAATGCTGACTACAAACTTGTCCAAAACCTAGAAGTGAATCTGGAATCCCTATCTGAAATGATCTTCTTAGGTATCCCATGCAAATGGATAACCTCATTTACAAACACACGTGCCACATCAGTGACATCGTAAGTGTCTCTAACGAGAATAAAATGAGCACTCTTGGTTAACTTATCCACTATCACAAGAATGGCATTGTGTCTATGAGATGTGAGCGGCAACCCCACAACAAAATCCATAGAGATGACTTCCCATTTGGACATAAGAACATCATGTGGTCGTAGGAGGCCTACCGGGTGATGGTGGTCAGCTTTCACTTGCTGACACTCTAGGAATTTGGCGACGAAATGGACTACATTGCACTTCATGCCTACCCAGAAGAAGAGCTTCCTCATGTCTGCGTACATCTTCTTCACACCTGGATGCACACAATAAAGTTCTCTATGGGCTTCCTTTAGTATGATTCTTCAAATATCCCCATTTTTAGGGATGTACATCCTTCCCCGATATATTAACAGTCTGTCAACTTCCAGACTATATCCTTCATACTTTGGATGTAACTACCTCCTACTCTGGAGGTTTGAAGTAACCTTTAAATACCAACTGTCTCCTTGGAGTCATGTCAACACATGTTCCCTTAGATTGAATTTTAAGGGTACCAAGGAGAAGATACATGGTCTCCTACTCAAGGCATCTACGACCACATTTTCCTTTCCCTTGATGTACGAAATACAAAAATCGTACTCACTCATAAAATCACTCCATCTCCTTTACCTATCATTCAAATCTCTTTGAGTGAAGAGATGCTTTAAACTTTGATGGTCCGTTTTAAGCTCAAAGTTTCGCCCCACAAGATAGTGCCTCCAAATTTTCAGAGCTAGCATTATAGCTGCCAACTCTAAATGATGATTCACGTATAACTCTTCGTGTTTCTTCAACTTCCTTGACGCATAGGCTATCACTCCTCCATCCTGCATTAGCACGGCCCCCAACCCTTGCTTCGAGGCATCCATGTAGACTGTGAATTCCTTTTCCATATCCGACACTCATAGAATTGGCGCACTGGTTAGTAACCTCTTAATCTCAATGAATGCATTATCACATTCTTATGTCCATTCATACGTGACCCCCTTGCGTTGCAAAGTGGTGATGGGTTTCACTATTTTTGAGAATCCTTCCACAAATCTCTGGTAATAACCTGCTAGCCCCATGAAGCTTCTCACCTCATGGGCATTTTTCGGCACTGGCCACTCCATAATGGCCTTTACCTTTTCTTGGTCCACAGAGATTCCTTCGCCGAAAATGATATGACCTAAATAGTGAATCTCTTTCTAGAAGAAGGAACACTTCAACATCTTCCCAACAATTTGTTCTCTCTAAGGCAGGACAACACTACTCGCAAGTGTTCCTCATGTTCTCTTTCATTCTTGGAATAGATGAGGATGCCATCTAGAAAGACTTGTACAAATCGATCTAAGTACTTCTGGAATACGTCGTTCATGAGGCTCATGAATACTATTGGTGCATTGGTCAATCTGAAAGGTACTACGATAAACTCGTAATGTCCAAACCAAGTTCGAAAGGTAGTTTTTGGGATATCGCCTTCCTTAATCCTTAACTGATGATACCCTAATCGCAAATCGATCTTTGAGAATACCGATGCTCCTTTCATCTGATCGAAGAGGTCATCTATTCACGACATTGTGTACCTATTTTTCACTGTAGCACGGTTCAAGTCCCTGTATTCTATACACAGTCATAAGGATCCATCCTTCTTCTTTACAAAATTTACTGGTGCACCCGAAGGTGAGACACTGGGTCTTATTATCCCTAAGTCCAGTAACTCTTTCAACTGCATTTGCAATTCACAAAGTTTTGGTGATGTCATCCGATACAGAGTCTTGGAAATTGGTTCTTCACCAGGTTTTATCTCAATAGTAAAATCAAGCTCCCTCTCAGGAAGTAACCCTAGTAACTCATTCGGAAAAACATCCTTAAATTCTGACAATACCGGGTACTGATCCAATGAGGGTCCCTTCGATTCAGTCACTGCTTCAACTACATACAATCGACACCCTTGTCTCAAGCATCGCTTAACCTTCATAGTTGATATAAAGCGTAATGACACTTTTCTTTGTACACCCTGGATCTCTACTGGTCTTCCTTCATCGTCGACACAAAGAACCCTCTTTGCGAAACAATCTACCAAAGCTCGATGAGCTTCTAACCAATCCGTTCCAAGGATTAGGTCATATGCCCCGAGAGCAGTGACGTATACCTTCAACCTAGTAGTACACACTCCCAGGTCTACTATACAATTATCGACACTAGGTCCTACCGCTTTTTTTCCCCCCAAAGCCATCTCGACTTGTTTAAATTCATCGTGCTTGTAGACTGCCAAACGACTCTTTTCTAATGAAGATGGTTAAATGAAACTATCCGTCGCACCAGAATCAAACAAAATCTTAACATTGATATGATTTAGCGTACCTGATGACTCCACCACCGTGGATTGATGTTCATCCTGGCGATTATTAACCACTGCATAAATCTGGTGGCTGCTACTTGATCTCCCCATTGGTGCCTTTCCGTCTCTATGCACAAATCCAGATTGTAACTCTGGACAGTCACACTGGTAATGGGGTCCTCGGCACCCCCAACAGGTAACACGATATTGAACCTGTGCACTATTATGTTATTGTCTCTGAAATGAGATCCTTCCCCTGGAACCCCTGCCCTTGCTAGCTGTTCCTTGAGATGGTCGTGGAACTGTCTGCATCATTGGTGATGAACGAGATGCTACACTCGCTTCCATTGAAATCTCTGCAGCTACGGTCCTTGGCGCGACTTGTTGCCATATGGAGGTGGCCTTGAGCCTCCTCCCCTGGGAAATGTCCTCGACGACTACAGGCGCGAGTCTTTAAGGATTGTAGAGTGGCTTTCAAGCATTGGAGCTTAGTGCTTGGCTTTGACTGGTGAAATGGAATGAAAGGGCTCGACGATTGGCTCGATGAGTTGTGTGTACGGTCTCATTAGCTTGGTGCTTCGATAATTGGAGATTATTCTCCAGGATAGTACTTTGCTACTATTGATAATTAAACTATTTATATGTGAATTTATTTGTAAAAGTGATATGTGTGGCGTGTTGGTGTTAGTGCTCTTCTTAAGGCTTGGGCTTGGTGGGTGGTCGTGGGTTCAAAACCCATGGACCCCAAAACATTTCAAATTCCTTTTATAACTTTATTTATTAATTTATTAATATTATATATATATATATATATATATTCTATTTAATTATATTAGTTTTAAATATTTAAAACTAATGTTTAAACTTTAAACATCTTAATAGATATAAAATATATTTAAACCTTAATTTTATCCTCATTTTGTTTTGTTAATAATTAATAAAAAAAAATTACGATTTAAACCATTGAAATTTAAA
>ML789535.1:211035-229213 GCA_009831015.1 Picea engelmannii
GGATCTGATCCAATCATAATGCCAGGTATTTCTCAGCCCGAACTCCAGGTCTCAAGCTGGGCCGATTCAGAAGATGAAGAAATCCCTGACTCAACTAATGAAGAAGGTCCCCCTCGTCCGAAGGAAAGACACCCTCTTCGAAGAAAAGAATGGCAGATAATGACAAAAAGGAAAAAACAAAAAAACTTTCAAGACAAAAAGGATGTAATGACCCGTAGTCGAACCGGCTCCCTGAAATAATGCTGAAACACAGTGCTGGCCAGAAGCTGAAACACCGCTGGAGTATATGCTGAAACACCGCTGGAAGCTAAAACAGTGTTGAGTCATATGCTGAAACAGTGTTGAGATAGATGTTGAAACAATGAATGGAGTCTCGGCAATTAACTTTATACCAGTTCTTTTTGAAGGCGTACAGGATCTAGTTTAGTTCAAAAGTCTAGACATAGGATGGATAAAAAAGACTGGCCCAAAGAAATTTGAGACCATTTTGTAACCGATTATGTGGCTAGACCACCCCATTAATATATTCTATAACTGTTTCTGTAAAAAAAAAAAAAAAGTTCTTCAAGTTGCATTTGCAACTCCTTCACCTCCGATGTACTCATTTTGTAAGGAGTCTTTGACACTGGAGATCCTCCAGACATTAAATTTATAGAGAAATCAATATCTCTATTTGGGGGTAGTCTTGGTACCTCCTTGAACACATATTCAAAATATTCCAGGACTACATGATCTTCCAAATTTGGCACCTTATCTTTAAGTGTCTCCTCTATATGTGTTGCAAATATTTGACACCCTTTTCTGTAACATTTCTTCAGCTGCAATGATGAAATTTCTTTGATGGTTACTACCATGGGAATTCCCTGCACTTTCCTTAGGTTCCCTTCCTCATCCAAGCAAGTAAATGCCTTGCTATGATATTCTAAGGTAGCATGATGCTAGTACAACCAATCCATCCCAATTAGACAATCATAGGAACCTAAAGGCAAGATGTTCAAATCTTCCCTGGTGTTCAGTCCATTCATTTCCATAAGACATGACTTAACCATCTCATTAACTTTTCTTTTGACTACAATATCTAGTTGCACCAACCAAGAGTTTCCATTCTTGATTCTTGGAAAATGCAAACTTTCCACCATATTAGGATCTATATAACTATGACTAGCTCCTGAATCAATTAAAATACTATTGGTTTGGTTGTTGATCATACCTTCCACTTCAATCATATGTGAATGATACTATGTTTTCTTGTTGTCTAGGGCTACATAGATCTTTGGTAATTTTCTTCCCATGTCCTCCACTATTTCAACTTGTTGTACATTGTGAACAATCCTATCTTTTTCACCTCTGTGAGGACAATCTCTGAACATATGATCTCTTTTACAACCCCAACATTGAATAGGTGGCTTTCTTGGCCTTTGACCCCTTATCTCAGTCGTTCTGGGTTTTCTAGAAGTTGGCTATCCCTGAGGACTATTTCTGAAGAATAGTGGTTTAGTTCCCTTCTTCCTCTGATCCATCTTGAATTTACTTTTGTCTTTCCAAGATTTTTGGAAATTTGGCCTTGCTTTTTGTTGTTCATATAGGAATTTATCTTGAATTATGGTCTCCTCCATTGTCTTGGTATAATCATACTTTATTTTGTCACCGATGAATGATGGCAAGCCACTCAAATACCTTTAATCTTAATTGTCTCATCCTTGATGAAAGAGACATACTTCAACAGTTCTAAAAACCTTCTTTCATATTCATCTATGGTCATGCTCCCAATATTGAGTTCAAAGAACTCTTTCATTTTCTTTTCATAGTATCTCTTAGTCAAGTATTTATTTTCAAAATAATTCTTGAATTCCTTCCAAGTAACATTTTTCTCCTTAATGTGATTCGCCTGCACAAGATGATCCCAACACATGAATGCCTTTCCCTTGAGTTGATAGATAGAAATTATTTCGTTTGCATGAGAAGAATAATTATGAAATTGAAAATACTTTATCATGCCCAACAACCATGTCTCTGCATCTTTATCCTTCTTGTGTTGACCATCAAATGTAGGAGGTTTGATTTTGTTCATTTCTCCTGGTAGCGCATCCGCCCCAGACCTCTTATGATTCATGACAGCGGATGGAATTAAGCTGTTGTGTTCCCTCTTCTTGGAATTCCTCGGGGAGTGATGGTGATGCATGCTAACACTTATTGTTCTTCTTTTCTCATCAGGATACCTGTGACTTCTAGATTTGCTTGAGCCACTCTCCTTATCCAATTTATTTTCTATTTTGTTCAAGTTATGCATTAAATTCACATTGAAGTCATCCTACTACTCCTTGTCTCTCATAAGCCTTTCATTATCAACTTTATGGCTTTGGACATCCTTCTGCAAATTTTTAATGGTCTCTACCATATTCATGTTTTCATCCCTTCCTTTTCCATGCCCATTGGAGTTTGTTCCTTCAATGCCCAAATGAACATCCATCTCTCTAATCTCATCTCCATGGATGTAAGTCCCCTGCACATATTTCATTCCTATGGACTCTGTGCTAATCCTGATATGATCTTTTTATTGTTAACTCTGCAAAATGTGTAGCCAACAAAACTTTGTCAGGTTAACTGACTCACAATTTCATGAAAAATATGAACCATTCTGGTGCAATAATATATCAGAATTGTTTCTTCTGATTTACTAAAACATTGAATGCATAGATCAATTTTCTAGGTGAATAATTATATTATACTATCCTATACCTTTCCAACGCCTTCTCTCATTCTAAATTCCGAGTCTTGAGCAGAAATTTATGGTTATTTGAAAATTGCCGATTAATTTTTCTTTTCACTCTTCAACTTGGCGCAACTCTACGCTGTAATTATGGATTTTCGCACCTACTACTTTGGATTTTTTGTAGGATCTAAATTGGGTTTCTTCATATACATATTATGGAAACTCTTTCCAAGTTTCACCTTTTTCTGGGTTCTTGGATGCTAGCTACAACTTGCTGAAGTTCTAGGCCAATTCATGTTTTTGGTCTGGAATGCTACAGGTACCTTATTTACCATATTAAACATATTTAACATGACCAAAAATTTAATTTAGATCTGGTAATATATTATATGGTTCAATATATTTCCATTGACTATTATTGTGCCTCAATCTGATTCCAGACAATAAAGTTATGGCTCTTTGAAGCTAGTTGGGTCTTAAAATTTACCCTCCACTGTTTGTGTTGTAACTTTATCATAAAAGATTCGTTTGATGAATGGTTTACACCATTAGAAAGATCTATTTGATCTATTTCATTTTAGATACATATACAAAGTGTAACTTTAAACAATATATTATTGTGGTTTCTGAATAAAGGCCTCAAAAATGCGTTGCAAAAAGATGACATTCAAACAGTATAAAATGTTGTAGAAATTTGTTGGTTTTCTATTGTTGTTCACCCTCCAAATGACCTTGCACACAAAAATTTCAACATGTACACCCATATTTAGAATTCTCAACAACAACATAAGATAAATCATGCTTTGTGCGCTTATAACCATTGTGCATCACTTCTTTGTCGTGCTAATAACTGGTGCACACTACTTTTGTGTCGCACGCCAATATCCACTGTGCAAAAATTTGGTTCTTGCACTATTACCTGTTGCGTGCAATTTTTGTATCGCACACTGATATTCCACATGAATTTCACTCTATGCACTATACCATGCCAAATTTTAGTACATCCCCACCACACACCATTAACTAAATTATCGCGCGACAACATATACTCACATTGCGTGCACACCAACAAAATTTCTTTGCACTCTGTCAATACTACGCACACCACACACGCCATTAGTATGTGTGTGCACACCACACACACCTTAATATGTGTATTCACACCATGCACTAATATTATGCATGCGTCACTTAATCCACACCGCGCAATGCTGCACACCAACATTTTTTCGTGTGGGATGAAAATTTAGCGTGTGCACCAACATGCCAATATCTTTCCACACTGCGCCCAAATTTAGTGGATGCACCAACACACCAACCTTTTTCTGCATGGAAGCAAAATTTAGCGCATGCTCCAACACGCTAATATTTTTCTGCGCAACACCAAATTTTAGCCCGCTTACCCGCACACCAATATTTTTCCGCCCAACGCCAATTTTTAGCACGTGTACATGCACGCCAATGTTTTTTGGCGTAGTGCCATTATTTACATATCACAAGCTCTTCACTGCGCATCATGCATTTTTAGTGCGCTCACTTGTGCACATTCATTTTTATGTGCATCAATTCCTTGTGAATTCCACTGCAGAAATTGGGGCTTTTTCCCCAATTTACCAAAGACATTCTGCAACTATTAAATTTGTTCAATTTCACCCCGATAACACCATTTCAACGTATGAAACAACAAATCATTGTCGTTTGACATTTCTGGGATGAATTTTTCTCAAACTTAATTCACAAATTGAGAATTCTTAATTACTAATCTCGCTCCATCTGTCATGGCTTCACTGTAACTTCAAATTCGACCAATTCCAGGTCTAAATTTGCTAGAAAAGATATTAAAACAATAATATCTCACCACTTGGCTGAATTTCTCCATTTTATTTTCAATTTAACAACAAAATTTGGGGCTTTTCCCAATTCCACACAATTGTTGTTACTTTTTACCATGGACGCTTTGCAACTTGGAATTTGGCTATTTCAAAATCAATCCTCTGTGAAATTTCAATTCAACTCAACTTGTTCGGCCCATCCAGGCTTAGTGTTGAAAATTGAAGCTTTGATACCATATTGTAACATCCCTGTCCACACATGTTGAGGCATGCTACACGAGAGAATGCTTTTATTCTCTGCTCAACATATTGTAACATACCAAACATCCAACTGAGCTATGTCACATAAATTTTTTGAACTGCATGCAATTAAAACATATGCACACAAAACTCTTGCAAAAATATATATATAAAACGTAAACTGACAAATACATTATCTAAATGCACAGATTCATACTGTAATAACAATAAACATATACATGCAACATATACATGAAATACCCATAAATATAAAGACAATTATAACCACACATAGGATAAACCCATAAAAACAAACATGTAAATAATAAAGCATCATGTAAATTTATCACACAATTGACACTTATCTTAGTAAGAATTTCACCAACTGCGTGTAGACCTTCCACGAACCTCCCAAACTTATACCACACTACTCATCACTCTCAGCAATGGGTCACCCCCGAGTTGGGGATAAACTCCACCCAGGTAAAGGGATTCCTAACCAGGCTAATGGATCTCAGACAACTCGAAAGGCTCTATCATAGGTGCCAACTCAAACTAATAGCCTACAGTCCCTCATTCCCCACATGCCTGTCCCATCCTAGGAAGTGTGCCCCTTATCTTCTCAAGAGTCCTTCGACTACTCCACTTCCTTTCTAGGCTTCAACAATAGGCCGGACATGAAGTCTTAGAGACCTGTAGCTTTAGTTTATCACCTTTGGAAAACAATTCCCAACAATTCTCTCACCTAGAGAGAAATTTCTCATGGGCATGACAACCTACCTCTTCAATATCCCATGGACCTGACAACCCGCTTCTTTAGTGCATCTCCCTATCTAAACAACTACAAAAACATGTATGTTTATGGATACAAGGTCAAGTATAGTGACTTGAAGGTACATAATATAACTCAATGATTGTGTGAATGGGATCATGGTTGAATGATAGAAAGACTCCGAAAATGAACTAAGTCCAAACAATATGTATGCATGTTCCCAACTTGACACTTGTCATGTTGGGAGCTACTTTGGCCCACTTGGCCCCATCCTTAGAAATTAGGATAAAATAATTATCCATACTTTATACTTTAAGGAATATTAATATAATATTCCTTTTTGGCTTAACCTCCCTAGCTTAGCCCATTTTCTTAACTTTTGGCCCCCTCCCTTTCCCTAACTAGTGGAGTTTACTCCCCCATACTCTTTTATCATGGTCAGTCTGTGCGCAACACTGTATTTTATATTAATGAGAAACATATACAAAAATAGGTGCACTTGTCTTTAGCATCTAGGCTCTTTGGCCTAATACAAACATAATCCTCCTAGCTTATAATAACTGGCTCACCAGCCTATAAAACACAACATCAACACAAAGGCTCCCTAGCCTCAAAATCATGTGCACTTAAGCTATTGCATGCGATATCCAGGAATGTGCGCACTTCATCATTTTAGTCCGCAGTACATGTGTGCACTATTCCATGAAAGGTGCATACAAAAATTCTATCAAACAACTCACCAGCTTACATGCATTTGTATTTACATTTACAATAGGGTTTGGCCTAGGGATATTACATTTTCGGTTATGTATTTTTAAAGTTTCATCCTATTTTATTTATTCAATAGAATTTATTGTTCACTAGATATATGTTGTTGTTCTTATTATCTATCTTTTATTATATTCATTCTATTATTCTTTTCGTTCCGCTCATAAATCTGGATCAGTGTCCAAATAGTCAGGCAAGTAGTAGGAAGTTTGTGGATTATGTGTTGAGGAGTTGGCCAGATCTTCTAACTCACCGTGGTGAGTGCATGACATATTTATGTGGTTATTATGTAGTCAATGCAGGGATGCATTGTGTAAATGCAACCATGGGTATTGGTACATCGATTGTTATTTTATTTAGTAATTAATTGTTGCATTATGAAAATCTTGTGGTGATGAAAATACATAATGATGGATAGATTCAATATATTAATATGAATACTAGTTGAAAGTGATTGAATTGTTGTTTTCTACAATGTCAAGATCACTTTTTGGAGATATTAAAATTGTTACAAGTAATATTAATAATTATTGAATTCATTTTGGTGAATGCATGTATATATTATATAACATACAAATGATTATACTAACATCTGAAATGATGCATACATTGTTAACTCATGAAGTTGAAAACACTTAAGGAGTTGTTAGATTTTGCAACAAGAAAGTTGGAGGTTAAAGTAGTTACATAATGATAAATTATGGAAAATCTCTATCATGAGAAGATAGTGATGTAAATATTGATGGATAGAAGAAATAAAATATTGTATGATAATACGTGTGTAGAGAACGATGGGTTCATTCTGGTTAATAGTTGGATTAATATAATTGATTGAATTGTTGTTGTAAACAATTCTGAGATCCCTTTATGAAGTTTTTTGTAATTGTTTCCATGGAAATATACATATGTATGATATTGACATTTGTTTTGGGTCGAATGAAAGTTTGAGGAAATTGTAGGGAGGATGGTCTTGGATGTGGTAGGGATGCAAGCCCATACACAAGACAAATTATTGTTGCTACAAGAGCCAAACATGATGAGCAGAAAATCCATGCCTAGAAATTTTATTTTTCTATATAAAACAAATTTGAGAAATTAAAAGTTACAAATTGTTACATGATTATTATAACAATTGGTTTGGTTGATTCAATGTTGAGAAAATTACAAAAATAAGGGTATTGGGTATGGCATTGTTGTAAGCCATAATAAATATTTATGTATACAACTACAAGAGATAAACTAATTATGAGTTGGAAGATCATGTGTGGAAACTATATTTTCCTGTATAAAATAGATTTGACATTTATGATTGGAATTGTTATAACAATATCTCATGATGAATATATTTTTATAATAAAAATGATATGTTGGCTATCGAAGTTGGAAGATCATGAAAAAGAACACTAGAGGGAAATCGAGCTCAATGATGAAGGCATGGAATGAATAAAGTCTGATGGACTCGTTACAGCTAGAGTTCTGGAAGTCACAACTATGAAACTTATTGGATGAGTGCACTGGATCCCTAAAGAGAAGTGGAATATCATGAGAGACTATATTGAAAATAAAGGGGTTCATTGCTTTGCGTTGTGTAGGATGAGAGGGAAGAAGAGATTGTTGGTTGGAACTACTGCCAAAAATATAAATTTTGAAGATCATTATACATTTTTTGGGTCAGAATTCCTATGTATACATGTTTAATTTAAGGTCAAAGTGCCTATGCATATACAAGTTGGTTGGATTTCCTCTATGGATTAAGGCCATAGGGACTATATTTGTAATGTTAATAACATTGGAATGGTGTTGTGCATTGAGGAGAGGGCCAAAATAAGGGGAGGGGGATGTAACACCTCGGTTCTAACCCTTATGAACTATAGTGTATTATGTAATTGTGACTTAGGCTGTTGAGAAGGTAAAGTTAAAAAGGGGCTAGAGTTCCTAGGAAATGTAATACATCTACATGTATTAATAAAATACATTGTTTGATTCCAAACAAACAAGGGAAAAAGAGACATGGGGCTATGATTCCACGAGAGAAGGGGATTAAGGGGATAAGACTTTTTCTTATATTTTATTTAATCATAATTGATTTTATGGAGAAAAGAGGGTTACATGAGATTATTGGGAGGAAGGCCATGTGGTTCTGGTTTTCATGTAATTTTATAAAACCTTCCTATGGGTTTTTTTGGGGTTTCTCTTGGTGAAGCATTTTTCATTTTCTAGAATTCCTAATTTTCACTTTGGTTGAATTCATGTGCTCTTGGAGGGAGAATGGAAATGAATGGATGGAGGATGAGAGCCATTGGTATATGGATGTAATATAATATTGATCATTCTAGGAGGGAGTGGATTCTTGAGTGCATGAGATTGATGGAAGTTCGAAAAGAACTATTCACAGCTGGGAATCCATGGAGTTTCCAGCAGGGAAATTTCCTGACCAGTAGCAGTGGAGCCCTGGAGAGAAATGGGGTAGCCTGAGGAACTGCATGGAAGAGAAATTTGCTCATTTATTTTGGTTGTGTAGGCTGAGGGGGAAAAATAGATGAAAATTTGGATTTATTGTGTGGTTGGGAAACTTAAGAGCTAGTTAGCCAATTGTTGCATGTTTTAGATTTGGCCTAGGACCCATCCTTGTGGATTCATATCCCTGACTTGGGGGTAACCTATTGTTGAGAGTAAATGAACAATAGTGTCTATGGTTCATAGGAATTTCCTTGGTTTGCAACCAGTTGGTGAATGTTTTTTTGAAAAGATAAGTTCTCTCTATGTTTTCTGTATATTGTATATTTTTTTGTGTATTTAATTATCTTTGAGATATGTATTTATAATGTGTGTTTGTTGGTTTTGTGCATGGAACGTTGTTTATTTATTTTATGCTATAGCATGGATATTGATTAATGCATGTGGGTATTTCATGCTTGAGTTCCGATTAAATTTTATTAGAATTCGAGATCAGTTCAGAAGCGATTTTTTGGAGTAGCGTGGCCAACCTATGGGTGGTTGGGTACGATATAGATTAGCATGGAAATTTTGAGGGTGGCTAGGTATATTACAACCTATTATTACGTTACCACTATCATAATAATTTTCAAGTGCTTCATCCCCTACATGATACTTTCAAGAAAGTACACGCATATTTTCCCTTTCCGGATATTAAGATAGTGCCCTGCAAATTGAAAGTGTACAGTTAAAATAAAAACTAGAAAATGTTAAAATTCTCTAATTTCATATCACTTAGAAATTCATTAATGTTCTTACTAACTAAGGACATAATCCTTTAATTTCCTTGACAAGGAAACAACTCCAATGACATATTGTATGATGGGGTTGTGTAATAATTAGACACGTCGCCTAATTAAGTCAAGCCATAGGGAAGTTGCATTGGTTCCCCATCTTTTGATTTCTTCTAAAGTATTTTCAACACTATGAGAACATTGATTTGGCTTTCCTTTCCCGTCACTTTTTGAAGAAAAAATGTATTTATTGAACTCTCCTATATCACATAACCCAGATGCATATTTAAATAGCTACATTATTCAACAAAATAATGCATTTTATGAAGAAACAAATCAATGAAGGGAGATTTTATCATGTCAAGATAAAAATATTGAAAAAGTGTTCACACGAATGACCATAAAATTAGTTCAATGTGTTACGCATAAAAATTATTCATTACGATGATGGCTTAGTGTTGTCATTACCAAATGTCACAATTGTTTCATTTCACCCACAAGTGTCGCAAATATCATATTGTCATCTTGTTTATGTTGTGTCTCATAAAACATTATCAAGAACACTTACAAGACACCTCAAAAGACTGGTTTTGAAGAGGAGAAGTCATTTGAAAAAGAGTACAAGTATTTTTCTATTGAAGAACCCACTTAAAAAACATTTTTGGAAGGAAACGCTCCCCTATACATTATCAAGGAGCCCTGACACTCTGTGTCCACATTATCACTTTTCTATCTTGGTCATAGGGGTATAGTATCCAAGAGGAAATCCACTTGTCCGTAGGGGGATTCTCCTGTAGCAGCAATTGGCGACTCCACTCGGGATGGAATCCTATTTTCTTTACTTGGTTTGTCCCTAACATTTTACCACATTTAAGATCAATTTTTCTATTTTTTTATGATCCATTAGGCTTCTCCTACCTTCACTAGCATTTTCACCATTTTTTATGCATTTTGGGTGATGCTTTTGCAACTTTTGGATATTTTTTTGAGTTTCTGGGAGTATCAATGCCCCTATGTAGGCCATAACAGAGCACCAATGCTCCCCTAAAGTGTCTTAGGGAGCTTTGAAACACTCTGTGCACCCTTCTGGGGGAGCGCTAGTCTCTTTTTGAGAGTTTTTGCCTTCTTTTGCTCAGTGTTTTGCAACCTACTTTGCAGAGCTCTTTACCCAGAGTGTGTGGTTGGTTTGTGAAGTTGTTTGGATTTGGTTTTGATGGTTTTTGATTATTATAGCTCTCTATTGTCTTTATTGGAGCTTGAAACCTTTTTTAGAAATGCAAAATTGCCTTTTCTAGCTGCTTTTTTGACAGGACAATTTTGAGTGATTTCTCTTTCTCCCTATCATTTCTTGGATTCTTCTCTGCATTTTATTGTATTCCTTGAATGATTGATTGTTTTTATAATCCTTGATGGTATTATTTATTTTTAGATAAAGTTTCTACTTGTTTTCTTTCATACCTCACTGCCTTGAGTGCATGCTTTGTTTGTAGCCCTTTTGCTTCATGTCTTTTGCATCTGCATAGGAATCTTTCTCATGATTGAAAGTAGTGGAGCATTGAAGGTTTTGTATTTAATTTTTGTGTACATCATAATTAAACAAAGAATATAAATGGATTCTTGATTTTGGGTAGTGAAACTAGCTTGCATTTGAAGTAGCAGAATTGCATGCTTTTTGGCATTTTGGGACATTGTGCATCTGGAATGATGAATGTTTTCTCCTTCTTGTAGCATAGCTTTCATAGAAATGAAAATATTGCATCTTCATCTCTTTGTATAAATTTTGAGTCGATCAAAACACCATAGTGCTCATGCCATTTTCCTTTTGAGTAACAACAACCTTTAAAATAAAGCGCTAAACTAAAAATTGATTAGACATTTTTATATTTTCTGGTAGCAAACCTACATCAAATTAGTTGTAGGGATTTGGAATAGGTGTGAAAGATAAATTTCCAAAGATGCAAACAAACATAGAATATTGTGTTAGGGAGCGGTGAAATCCAATTGCTACATTTTTTCCTAGGAATCCCTTCTCACACAAGGGTCAAACCTGAGGTCTCATTAAGACTAGTAGAGTTACTCACCCTACTTTGTTGGTCTTGATGTAGAGATTGCATGTATTATGGGGGTTGCTTGAAGGTATACCCAAAATGATGAGTGGAAGCCCCTCAAGTTTATTTTGGTCCAGATACCCTGCCCTTGTGCATGGATTGGACTGTCGACTATTTCCCCAGGCATCATTGTTGTAGTTGGTAAACTTAGTGGCCTATCTCTTTAGGATGTTTACACAAGGTGACTGTGGAGGGGCAAGTTTTCATGGTACTTGGAATTGACGTTGGCTAGACTCACTCGGGATCCTTGGAGGGTATACCCACAACTATGTGTGGGATCTTGCACTAGGGTGTAATTCCATTAAGAAGGTCATCAACGTAACTTTTACAGTCGCTCTATCTCATCCCCTTCTTAATTTTTTCCCACGACGTTGGATTTCATCACCAACTAGTGTGGTCATTGTGAGAAGGTTTTTTTTCTTTCTTGTTTACTAGAATTTTAGTGTGTGTCGTTTGTTCTCCCTAGCAAAATCTAGGTTGGATATTTATTTTTATGGTGTCAGTTCCCAGAATGACCAATGAAGGAACCCCTTTTCCAAGGGAACCCTTTTTTTTCCTTCTTACAGAAACATTGGTCCTCCTTACTTCGATACTTTGAGCCTTCTAGGTCTCACAATTGGGTTACCGGTATGGTTGTTTTCCACTCCGGTGATCTCGAATGCAAGTGATTCTGATGTATTCACACCACCCACACATCAACCTCATGTCAGACTTTCTCCTTCTTCGTTTGTCAGGTCTCCTTCCATTTCTCCTTCTTCACCTAGTGAAATATCTAAAGCGAGTAGCTAGGTTGATAAGAAGAAGAAGAAATGAAAAGAGAAGAAGAGGAACCAGAAAGGGAACAATCCTCCAACTACATCAAATGTTGGATCCAAGCAACCAGCTATTGTTAATAGTACTAGGAGTGTTGACGAGGTCAAAAATATTAAAATGAAGAATATGAAACCCAAATTCCCTTGTAGTCTTTGTAAGGGTGACCACTTTCTAAGGGATTTTTCTGGTCTTCTGAAGGTCTTAGAAATGTGGTCATCCACATCACAGGCCCTTGATGTACATGATGGTGATGCCCCGCCAACTAGTGATGTTAACGTTGATAATAAGAAGAAAACTGTCAAGTTTCCTTGCATGTTATTCAAAGGTGATCATTATTCTCACCTTTGTCCTCGTATGGGCGAGGTTTCTTCTCTTTTGTAAAAGCTTGAACTTCCAACTGGTTTTCGTAAGATTTCCCCCAACCCATTATTAGTTGATGGAATGGTAAATCTGGTTCCATCCCCAATTAGGTTGGTTGATCAGGTGTTCAATCTAGTTTCATCCTTGGTTGAAACACTAACCCAAGTAGTTGATCCAATTCGATCATCGATCAGCCCCACTTTTCATCTGAAAAGTGAAACCTAAGTGATTGATCTAGTCCCGTCATTGGTCACTCCCACCCTTCATCTGAAGAGTGATAATGTGGTCAATCCCACTCCTCCTCTAATGAGTGTCAAAGTTGTTTCTCCGGTTACTTCATCGGTCAATCCCACTCCTCCTCTAAAGAGTGCCAAAGTGGTTGATCTAGTTCCGCCATTGATCGATCCCACTCCTCCATTGAGGAGTGCCAAAGTGGTTTCTCCAGTTAGATCATCGATCAATCCCACTCCTCCTATAAAGAGTGCCAAAGTGGTTGATCTGATTCCACCATCGGTTGATCCTACTCTCCCTCTAGAGATTAAACCCAATTCTACTGACATTTTTCTCGTTGATACAAAATCTATTGTGTTGAGGGGCATTCCTTCTTCTCTCGTGAAACCCACTCCAAGTAATGAGGCCATCCTTTTTGATTGGGGTGTGATAACTGGACCTCATATTCCCTTACACATTCCTTTCAAGATTATAGTACATGTTTTTGGTCGGGTCGTTCCTCAAGAACTGATAGACGAAGGTTTGTTCGTTAGTATTTTTTCCTCTAGGAAATATTTGGGTTATCCTCAGCTTGTGTCGATTACCCAGACTCTGTTTTCTTTTAACAGAAGAACCAGTCACCCTTTAGGGATCCTTCCCTAGTTTCCTATAACTTTGGGAGGAAAAATTGTCTTTATTGATGTTATGGTAGTCCAAGACCCCTTGGATTTCAATTTACTCCTTGGGAGAGATTATGTCTATGCCATGAAAGCTATTGTGTCCACTTTTTTTGTGTGATATCTTTCCCATGCGATGGAAGAATGGTGACTATTGATAAACTTTCATTTTTTGGCCCTAACTTGATCATCAACCCAATGACCTCCCTAACTGGGTCTTATATTGATTCAGTCTCACCCCTACCACAGGTCAATTTTGTGGTGTTGTCTCCCATGACTTTAGCTACCGATGAATATGACTTAGATCTGGTAGTTGACATGGTGATCTCTTCGGTAGGGTTATTGGAGCGTGATATCCTTACCCCTGACGTGACCCTCGAAATGTGTTACTTCTAGAGAATTCTTCTTCCATCTAGTGAAGATATCTTGGAAGCCATGATCGAGTTTTGTCCCTTTACATGGTGTCCTTTAAGAGCATTATCCTCTTGGAATCCATGATCAATAAGAGTCCACGAGCATAGTTTGTCTTCTTTGTGGAAATCTTGTTAAAAAATGAAACAGAGGCTACAAGCATAGTTTTTCCTCTCTATAGCAAGCTCATTAAAAAATGGAAAGAGGTCGTGGGCATAGTTTTTCCTCTCTGTAGAAATCTCATTAAAAAATGAAACAAAAATCTGGGGATTGAACCCAGAACCTTGAGCATATTTATTTTCCTGTGTCAAGCTCGTTAAAAAATGAAACAATCACCTCTCTCATCCGGTCCAATATTTTTACTAGATCTCATAGATGTCGAGTCGAGTCTTTCGTTAGGTCTCGTATTTGAACCTTCATTTCATCCACCTGTATCCTTTTTCTCCATATAGTACAGAAATTGGTGACAACCTCAAAGTTGATGAATGAATTGAAGCTTGGGGGGAATGTCTCCAACCTTTGATTATCATTCTAGAGTTAAACCACTAGATTTTCAAGTTAGGGGCAGAGTACCAACCATCCATGGGTATCCCTACCTTTGAAAATTATGTTGGGAATTTACAAGCATACATTTAATTTTGTTTCAAGCTTGTGTAAAAATGAAACCAATACTCATCTTAGTCTTTGTTCTTTATCATGCTCGCAAAAACATGAGAATGTAACCGAGTATACGTTTATCACTTTTTCGGACTTGTAACGGTTATACGAAAAAGGAATCCCTTAGAGTCGTCTTTAAGCTCTTTTCAGACTCTCTAAACATGAAAATATTATCGAGTGATATTGCTTCCTTTCACACTCGTTAAAAGGTTTGAAAGGGCATCTTTTGAGTGATAATTTATCTCTTTTTCGGCCTCGTGAGACTAACATTATGAAAAAGGACAACCCTAGAGTCATCTTTAAGTTCTTTTCAGACTCTCTAAACATGAAAAAGGACCGATTTTACCTTCTCTCGACTCGTTAGCCAATCATACATTGAAGGGGCCCATATGGGACCGAACCCTTACTTCCCCCAATTCGTTAAACAAAGGAATAAGGACTTATTGAAGGTGATTTATATCAAGCATGTGTCACCCTCCTCGATCTCGTTAAATCAAAAAAAGGTACTTGTCTATTTGAATGGGGGAAAAATTGAAGGAAGCAAGCCAAGGAGTTTTTGAGAACATTACAAGTAACTCTTACAATCACCCTTGAACATGACATTTGATCTTTGCACACATTTTTCCACTGAAACTCTACACTAAACGAATCCTTTGAGTTTTCTTACTCCTTTGGGTCACCCGATGAAAGTCACAGTATCCACTGCATTATCAAGTTTTGGTTCATGTCAAGTTTTCTGCTGTCATGCCTCAGTTTTCAAGGGAAGTATCTTCCTCAAAAGTCAACAATCAAAAATTACTGTTTCAATACCTGTGTCAGTCCATGTTCATTTGATCCACCAATTACATCTCTGTGTCAATTTCATATCGTCGATGGGGGATACACCAAGGCCTTCCTTCGACGAGTCTATTCCTATTGACATTACGACATTATCCAGCAGCTAGACTTAGAAACCAGTTAGTACCTTGGGACTTCCATGCCTCAATGGAAGGCCTCCTCGCGTCTGATAGTGGGTGTACATCATTGACCTTTGATCGGATGATTCCATGGATATTCGACTTCAAATCATCCATTCACATTCGTTGGAATGTACTAGAGTACCTTGGGAATCATTGACATCAATGGTGATTTCCCTCGCGCTTGTTAACAGTTTACCTCATTGACCGGTAATCAAGTGGTTTCTGCGATGTTCGACATCAGGACATCTATTCACATGGTTAGATTTGTACTACATCAAGATCATTAAGAAGACCCTAGGTTGATTCATTGCTCTTATATGTACTTTTCCCAGGTTGCGATGGAGTTTCTTTTGAACATTGACACATGTATTGTCGCATAGATCCACTTTGTATTGGTCATGGCTATGTCTTGTCGTCTCATAGATCCATTGTGTATACTTCATGGCTACGATCAGTTCAGGTCATAGGAGTATAGATCCACATTGTATCTTCAGTGGCTATACCTTTCTGTCAATATAATTATGGATCTGCAGTGTATTTTATGGCAGCCATACCTTGAAAGTCTTTATCATGCAAGCATAGGTATGTCTGCCTTGGGTTTGAAACATGTCATAATATTTGTTTGATGGTTGTGTGCAGCTTATATCAGGTTCTCTGAGTCCATACCCTTTCTTGAAAATGTCTACAAAGTACTTCAGTCATCAGTTCTCATCTTCTAACTTCCCCCTTTTGGGGACAATTTGTTACACATCAAAATTACTCATTACAATGATGGCCTAGTGTCATCATTACCAAATTACGAAAGTGTCACATTTCACCCACAAGTGTCGTAAATATCATACTTTCATCTTTCCTATGTTGTGTCTTAGACAACATTATCAAGAACACTTACAAGACACCTCAAAAGACTGGTTTTGAACAGGAGAAGTCATTTGACAAAGAGTACAATTTTGTTGCCATTGAAGAACCCACTCAAAAATAATTTTTGGAAAGAAGCACTCCCCTATACACTCTCAAGGAGCGTTGACACTCTGTACCCTCTTTTGGGGGAGCGTTGCAAAACTCTTTACCCCATTCTGAGGGAGCGTTGGCCTTTTTTGAGCAAATTTTGGACTGTTGAGAGAAATCAGGGAAGAATCCCCTTAATCTCTGAAGTTGGTTGGATTTGAATCTGAGGTCAAGGTTTGATCTTAGGGAAGATCCACAACTGAAGGAGAAGAATCCTCAACCTATACTAACTATCTCTTAAGTGGTTAGGCCTCTCCAATCCTATATAAGGAGGCCTCCTCATGGTGAAAGGGGAGACATTATAAGGCATCAAACTTATGATCTCATAAGGGAGATATCATTGAAGAATCATCATTTTGTATGTGGATTATTTGAGCAAGGGTCTGGACAAAGAGATCTTGGTGAATATGTTGCACCTACATCTATGATTGTAAGCATTTCACTTTGTTTTCATTAATATAAATCCGTTCTTGGCCTATTTCCTTTAAAGTTTGTGTACGTTTCATGAATTTGTTTCTCTTATAGAACCATTATGAAGCTAATCATGGTAGAGTAGGAAGTATGTCTCATTGTGGTTGATCATTGTATTGCAAGACCTTTTGAAGAACTTGGAGATCAACATCAGCCTGGATTGAGCAAGGACAAACGTCGGTAAAGGTATTTACCCTTTCTTCTTTCTTCTTTTTTGAATAGTTTAGCTTCATGGAAATGAATGTCAGTGTCCACATTAGCACGTTTTTGTCTTGGTCATAGGGGTCTAGTATCCAAGATGAAATCCACTTGTCTACAGGGGGATTCTTATGTAGCACAATGGAACTGAATTCTATAGAATGCATGAGTACATTGTGGGAGTGAAAAGACAGTTCTTAGATAATGCTGAAAATAACATGAAGAAAAAAAGAAACAAAATAGACTATAGTACAACCTCTCAATATACGAGGCCAAAGAAAAAAAAAATGTACCATAGTATAAGTGAGTGAGTATGTCCAAGATAGTGGACAAATCAAAACCGTATAAAGAGAGAGAATGAATGACATATAATTTGTAGGAAATTGTGAGTAGTGCTTAAAACAACCAAAGCAACAATACTCCCAAGGTGAATCACATCTCCCATGGGAAATATTTTTGCATGAGAAACTTATAATATCATAGGCAACCTTGGATAATTTTAAAAGGGAGATTTTGTTGTTTGAGAGAATTTAATGTTGAAGGTGGTTTGTGATTGTATTACTATCTGGACCTTATGATGATTAAGGCTACCGTGGATGTAAAACCATTGTTAAGCCCTAATATTGGCTCATTACCCCTTAATTGGGGCATATTAGATTAGTAATGCTATTTTATTTATGTCGACTTTAGGCCATTAGTTGTAATTTAGATTAGTAATGTTATTTTAATTATGTCGGCTTTAAGCCATTAT
>ML789536.1:0-23994 GCA_009831015.1 Picea engelmannii
CCATGACAAAACAATAATGAGTCATATTTACATCAAACACTATTGGGTCCATTGCCCAAAACTTTGTGCTATGGGTCTTTCTTCAAGGGTTGACATCAATGACAACCAACCTTAATCAACAAATCCATCTCTATCCATATTGTCCATGAATCTTCTACTCAACTTTCCATAATGATGACCCATATTTCATTGTACTATTCTGAAGTCTTCTCAACTACAAATGATCGTCAAATGTGTCCACTGATCTTCTCTATCTGCATACCAAACTTTGCATGTCTGGAACAACCTTTATTGATGATACCACTGCCTGAATACAACCATATACTTTTTCCTGTGTAATTGCCAACTAACACCTATGTGGGAACACTGCTTTCTCAATCGATCAATCTGTCATTTATTACTTCTACTATCAAACATACCTCAAATTGCTTGAATGATAAATCTCTGATCTATAGAGATGTTATCTAGACTCCCCCTATTCAACATACATATTTGTTGGGAGTCTCCAAGTCGGATGGATCAGAAAAATATCCACTCGGATGCAGATTCATCATCATATTCATTGGTAGAATCATGATATTTTAGAACTCCAACTTCTTTCTTTATGTCTGTGGATTCATCTTGCACTACAATTCTTGAAAGTACAATATCTTGAACCTATTCTTTATTTACCTGCTCTTCTTTTCTTTCACTTCTTCTCCAAACCTTTCTGTATTTTACATCTTCCTTTTTCTTTGTAGATTTGTTTTCATCTCGTATTATTGTCGATCTTGTGATCTATGGGACATGGTCTTTGTTAACATGTTCTACATTATGATCTTGTGTTCCTTGTGTTTCTAGTCTTATAACAAGTCTTGTGATTTCCGACATTTGTTCTTCTTTCACTTGCTCTTCAGGGACTTGTTCTTTATTCATGTGATCCTTTTCTTGTTCTTTTCTTTTCCAAACCTGGGTATATCTGATGTCAATTTCTTTGTTTATGGATGGCACTACCACGCTTCTAAAATTTAGAGCTATATGACCATAGTTGTGGAATTTGTAACATTCAATATTATGTGGGGCCACATAAGTATTTATTGCTTGAATATTTCATGCATGAGCCCTGCAATCTGAAACCTTATTTCCAAAGTTAGTACAATAAAAACAATGACCATAAAAGAAATTTACATACCTGGGAGTGAATGATCCTCTTTGTGGTGTAGTGCTTCTGAATTTTTGCATTTGTTGATCAGAATCTTCTCTTCTGTGGATCCTTTCATTATGGTTGAATCTTATTTACTGCCTAAATGTGGTAGGTCTTGTTGAATATGTACTTCTATTATACTCATTCTTGTTTGATTCGTGTTGACCATGATTCCTTCCTTTGAGTACTTCTGCATAACTCATACTCGTTTATTCATTCTTCTTTTCTGACAACTTGGAATGATTCTCTTCATTCTCTACTGTTGATGTGGATGTTTCTGTCTCTTCAACGTTCTTGTTGAGCTTGTCTATTTTAATTCTTAATGTGACAACTTATTCTTCAAGCTTCTCAACCTATTATTCTTTTTTCATTATCTGATACTTCATGACTTCTTCTATTCTCTTTGCTTCTTCAAGTTGTATTTTCAATGTAATTATTTCTTCTTTGAGTCTTCTCTCTTCTTGACCAAACTCTTCCTCAAGCTGGTTTAAACCATGGTTCTTTCCTTGAGATGATCTGTCAATATCTTTTCTCTCTTTTCCGATTCTTCCTTTTGTGCTGCTATGTTGTCTTCTAAACACTACTTTTGATCTTCTATATTTTCTTCAATCCTTCTGGCCTCTTCTAGTCGAGCTCTTAAATTCTTGATGACCCACTGAGCTTCTTCAGAACCTTGAACAGTTTCCTTTTGTTTCATCAATTCTTTCTTGAGTGACTTGTTTTCTTCTCTTTCTTTCTTTAGTTCATCTAAAGCACCGATCAATTGTTCTTCACAATTGTCTTCTATTTCAATTGGATTTTCTGTCTCATTACCTTCAAGGAATTCAATTTCAATATGTTTGTGGTTTTCACAATCAAATAAAAAAAACATACTTTTGTTGATTACATACTCTTCTTGTTCTTAATCTCTCTAACATGATGAACATCTTTCTTCCTGTTATGTACCTGCATCTTCTTTAGCATTCTATAACTCTACTATGGGTGAAGAATATATATCATGTAAATTATCCCAAAGTTCTTTAGTTGGTGAACATTTACCCACTTTGTCCTTAACTGAATCATATAGTCCTTCCAAAATGAAATCCATTGCCATTTTTTTATTCTTCTTCAATTCCTTCTTGGTTGTAGTCTTTTCTTTCTTTGTAGCATTGTATCATGTCACAACTGAATACCAAATATCATATCCCCGTGCCTCTAAAAAGGTTCTTGTCCTTATGCTCCACATCCCATACTTTAGACCACTCTGACCATCAAACATTGGTACTCCATTCTTAGTAAATTCCATGATCTGCTTCAAGTGGTTAAAATGTCTCTTGAAGGAACCGGCTCGGATACCAATTATTGGATTACTGAGAGGGGGGGTGAACAATAATGAACCATTTAAACCACTTATTAATCCTTTTAACCACAATGTATATTCCTTTAACTTATTCGACAATGTTCATCAGTTCACCATTAATATATTATTGCATCATAAAACATTAACATCCATCAATGCATAATAAACATTAATAGACACATCCACACAATGCAAAATACACCAATATTTTACGTGGAAACCCAATGCGGGAGAAAACAACATAATTATTTTCTTATATGTCTTTAAGAACTACATTCAAGGAAGAACTAACTTCCAATTCTCCAGCACCAACTGGAAGGAGGCTCCAACCCCCTAGTTTCTTAGGGTACAACCCGAGGGAAGCTCGTACTCCCCAATTCTCTGGCTACAACTAGAAGGAGGCCACAACCCCCTATGTTCTCTAGCTACAACCAAAATGTGGCTACAAGCACCTATCCTTGCCCCATCCAACCGCCCTGAAATATAAGTGTCAAATGATGAAACCACTACCACACTGTCACTGTGAGATATACCACTGTAAACCTATATCAATCTGTGCCAACCACCTGTAACCAACCTATACCAGAATTCATCCTGTACCAACAAATACCAACATGTACGCAACCTATATATGTTGCAGCTCATGTATGTACACAACCAGTCTATATTGCAACCTATGTATGTACGTGACCTGTCTATACTGCAGCCTATGCACACCTTCAAAAAGATAGGTTTTTCACTTTTCAGAAACTTAGATACTTTCTTGCTTCTGTCACATTAACCTACAACCTATCACAACTTGTAACAATAAACCTATAGCAATCAACCTGTACTATCAACCATGTACATCAATCACTCACACAACTTGTACCATCACAGGTGCATCAACTATGCACAACACATCCTGTCACCACAACCTGTCAAATCAACCTCATTAACCAAATCAGATCTACTCACCAAGATCAATCACCAAGACAACTCTAAAAAAAATGCACACTATCACCAAGATGTGCATCACCCAAGACTAATCTCAAACATGAAAAAGATGTACCAAGATCAAGATATTATTCTAAAAGTATACCAAGTCATATATGCCACATCATCCATAAACTATGTGTCAACAATACTACTAGAAAGTGCCTCTATCAATGTACCAAACATGTACCAATCATGTGTTACCAACACTACTAGCAAGTGCCTCTAACAATGTACCAAACATGTACCAATCATGTATCAACAAGTCAAACTATGAATCATCAAGATGTACCAACATCACCATACAATACACCTCATGTATGTGTCAACTCATCAACTATATGTCCCAACATGTATCTCAACCATGTACCAAAAACATATACCAATATAACCAACAAAAGTCCTCTATCAATACATCACACTATATATGATCCAAATACCATAAACCCTTACATCAAACCATCTGCCACAACCTCACTGTTATGTATCCTCAAGTGTGTACCAATCATATATCAAGACCACTAAAAAACACCTCTCACAATGTACCATAAGATATGCCAATAAAGATTACACATATATTAGCCATGTACTACAACATATATGTCTCAAAACCATTCACTACAACAAGTATAATGCATCAATAATACCTCTAGACATGTGCCAAGAATATGACTCAATAGGTCAGTGTTATACCTCTATATAGTATCACATTATCCATGATATACCTCATAAACAAAGTCTCATAACCTTACTGATAAGTACTTAATATAACCAACATTGTATTTTTGTAGATCTAGCTCATACCATAGGTGCCATACAACCAACAATATCTCTAGGGAAAATCCTCAATTTCCCATAACCATATCACATGTATACAACAATATCCAACTACACATAAGAATACGACATACCTTTTGAACCTCTAGATAGATATTTTGTACCTGATCACTGTAGACCTCCCCGTGAACTTGCTTTTAGATTCTGAGAAGTAGGCACTCTCAACAACTCAAGATTTCATGGATTTTTCCAATTGTATGTATCCTCCTTCACTGCCATCCCGTGTATGTACATGGCCTCTTCCACTGCAACCTGCGTACACCTCAAAACTAGGGTTTTTTCAGTATTTATACAACTCTGAAACTTTCACCGTCAACCCTTCTTGCTACTACAAACTTGCATAACTTCAAATGTATCAATGAATATCTGCAATAAACCTTTACAAAATAATAGATATTCAATGTGCTCAATATGTGTTAATAGGAGACCCTTTCTCTCTTATTTATACTCTCCAAGTAGCTTCCTCAAGGGGTCACCTTCTAACTAAATTTACCCAACTTCCTTCTTTTAGAGCTAACCCACTTCTAATCATTTGTCCACTTACAACCACTTTATCCACAAATAGTAAACTCTCCACTTTTAGTTGCAACTAAATTATGTTTAATTATTTTCTTATTGCAAAAAATTAACCCATGATTAACTCATAGTTATAACCACTTTAACTAGTAAACTTCTTCTAGGATCTTCTAGAATAAACTGACTTATTTGACCTTCTAGGGGCTTCTAGATAACTCATGAGGGTTCTATAACTTCACAAGGCCATAAATCTCTAACCGTGAGGAGTTATGTGGAGTTCCACATATCACCGGAAATGGAATGACATGTACTATCCATATAGAATAGTATTAGCTACAAATACACTGATACACATGCCTTTATACCTCAAACAAACTCAGGTCCCTTACCCATACCTTTGTGCTACCGAAATTCACTACCAGACTTCTCCAAGGGTTGAAATCAGTCTAAAATATCACTCTCTGAGGGTTGACATCAATGAAAACCAACAATCCAAACAAACTATACATCAACCTAAGACAACTGTCTGACAACTACTTTACATGAAATACATCTACCTCTGGACCAGATACCTCCTACACCACTAGGTCCTACCCCTCCCAGTTACGAACACCACTCTGAAGGTGAAAATTTTGGATATGATTCTAAGAACAACATGGATCACAATATGAATGTAATCATAGCATGAATGTATAAAGGAGCCTTAAACTTACCCGAGCTTATGCATGAACTGCCTCAACGTCTAGAAAGACTTTTGCCAAAGTTTGACCCAGAAAATTCTTGTTCCTCGAAAGATCGCATCGAGAAATTCTATTTAGCCATTTGAATCCTTGATGTCCGCCACAAATATGTGGTATGTAGGCTCTTCCTTTATACATTAAATAATAATTTGTCTACATGGTATTACAATCTACCAGTCGGATCCATAACCTACTGGGATGATTTTGAGAATGCCTTCCTCTTAAAGTTGGGAGATGATAAAACTCATGCAACCCTGTTCAGAGAAATGGTGGCTCTAAAAATGGAGAAAAAGGAGAAGGTAAAGGATTTCAACCAATGTTTGACTATTATTCAAAATAGATTTTTTGTTTATTTTTCTCTTTTTGAAGCCTTGATGGTATAATATTACACTTCGACATTACACCCCTCCATAGGTATGTTTGTTAAACGAGCTGGAAAAGTTACTTTAGCCTAGCACTTCGAAGAAGCCAATGAGGTTGAGAAAGAGATAATCTATTTGGGTAGCCATCCTATAGCCGAAGAAACCATAAATGTTGGGAAGAAACCTTTACTCTTGACCAAACCCCCCAAAAAAGAGCCCAAGGAGTTAGAAAACTGTTGGCAGCCAATTCACCTTTTTTATGATCTTATAAGCTGCCTACACCTATGTTTTACGAACATCATTTTATCATCACATTTTTTTAAATTGACGACATTTTCATTTCTTGCGACATTTACACATTTGTCTTCGTTAAGTTTTCACGACTGTAAGCGTGAAAACTTCTCTTTTCAAGGTCACATTTCGATTACTATCTGAATTGTCATGATCTTTTTATCGATATGCCTACTGCACTTACCTTTTGTTTATCGTTATGTGGCTGGAAGGACTTTTGAACTGTGCTCATTGGACATTCTTATATTGATTGCATAACTTGATTTTATTGAGTTTGTAAGGCATTGAGCATTTGGATTTACACTTTATATGATTTGCCTGATCATTGATTCTATGGAAATACATAGGGGTTATGACTAATTTTTTTATACATATATATGATATAATCCTTATGTTAATCCTTCATAACTTATTGGCTTGTCGACTATATGAATATCGTTGGGCATGTTGATTAAACTATTGATATCAGTTGATACATTGGCACATAGTTAAGTTTGGTATGGATTTCAATTTGACTATTGGGTAGATTAATAAAATCTTGGTATAACGTTGATCGCGCATGCACTTTCATTAATCGACCAAATGATATGACTGTTCACTATGCTATAATGGTTGAATTACTATGTAAATTGGCAATTGTACTTGGATAATGAATATTTTGCATGGTAGTGAATAACTCCACCACCTTCGCATGCGCGCATTTATGCTTACCTCTTTTGGCTCGTTCATTGTTGTTGGTTCGGGTAGCTCTGTTACTATGGGTGTTGGTGAATTCGAACCCTTCCCATACCATGCGTTCGGCTCCATGGAACCAGTCGTGAGATTTGAGCCAAACGGCCATCAAGCACTGTTGATGTTTGACAATGCCCGCCAAGATTTGGCAGACAGTGGATGGCTTACCTTCGTGAAATGATTTGAGGGTTTTAACCTCTGTGTAGCGCGACAGTTCGCTTCAACCTATGATGGCTGTAGAGACAAGGTCGGAGATGTTCAATTGGAAATTGAAGAAAAATTCATCAATGCTGTGACAGGGTTGCCGAGCCTCCTGTTGAATTACCCGACACTGTGACTAAGAGTGCAGAGGCCATTAAAAAGTCTATGAGCAAAAAGCACAAGGCAAACCTTACGACCAATGCCAAAGGGAAAAGGAATGCCCGTTTGATTTCATGGATGGCAAGGAAAAAGTCAAAACCCCTGGTTGAGCCAAACCCTATCGTCTTGAGTGTGGACTCCAATTCAGAAGTTGAGGAATTTTTGGCCAGCAAATACCCCTATTCGCAAGGTTTGTGTCATGAACCCCCTTATGAGTTTATATCAAACCTACCCCCCTGCCTGAGGAACGACCCTAACTATCCCAGCGTTAAAATGCCTAACGAGACCCTCAGTCATACTACCAAACCCTCGTCTGTTCGTGCAAACCCTATACAGCTGCCCTATGACAAATGAAATTCATGGTTAGAGCATTATTATATTGATGTTCTGATACTCCTATCAAGGATTCAATCATTGGAAGAACAGATTGCACTGCTAACCAGTCAAAAGGCCAAACTCCAGGCAGCTAATAAAAAACAAAAGATAATCGACTCCATCCTGTCTAAAAACTTGGAATCAGCCATGGCTGTTGTAAATTCCAAGCTGGCATGATCAAGCAGTCTCGTCGCTACACAGGTATGGAAAATTTAATATCATTTGTTTTTGTAAATAATCTAGTTTGATGTGATGATTTGAATTCTATTTTTAAATGACTCAGTCACTCATCCAAATGCCTCTGTCATTCGATGATCACCCTGTACATGGTTTTGTTTTGATAAAAATAGAAGGAATTTCGATTTGCTCATAGATTTTTAATGGATTCGAATGGTTATTCGTTTGGATTTCATTTGCTAAGTTTGTCTAAGTGAAATAATGAAATTAATGGTCTATTTTCAATTCAATTTTGTGCCCACTACCAACAGGAAGTTTTATGCTTAATTTAGAAAACGATTTTGCTTGGATTCGATTTCGTTATCATTGGTATGCTATCATTGGTAAATGTTTTCGGGAAGACACTTGTTACGATGCTGTGTTGTATCTTTGATTGTTTCCAAGTTAAGGAAAATGGCTCTGTTTCTTTGATTAAAACATTACGCTCGAATAACATTCACGCCCGAATTGGAAATGAGCCCGAATAGTAACAATTATGTGAAAATCTTAGCTAATTGATTCACTTTTATTCTAATTTGGCAAGTTTGTCCTATGAGTTGAGTTCAGATTATAATCGATACTCTGTATTTTAAATTTGTGAAATGAATTGGTCAAACCCCGATATAATTCGTTGGATTGAAACGATTGTGATTGAAATTAATCGATCCTATTTGCTTACTATGCAATGATCAACAATCGAAATCTATAACAAACCCTCTTTGATTAATCCTGTTATGATTTTATTATGAGTCAATTATCGTTTGGATTCGTTCACAGCCTAAATCACTTGCTATACGGTTATCATGATAATCCTGTTTGATTCACAAGTGAAATGATGTGTTTGTGATTTGTTCTATTTTCAATTGAATATCAAAATGATCTCGTAACAGAGGAATTCGATTTGTTGGGAAATGATTATGATTTTGTTTCATGTGATTTCATTTGCCCGATTTATGACTATAATCGAAATAGAGTATTGCTATCTTCGTACTCAGTTAATGATGTGGATCCTGTTTGAGTTCATAATAGAATATCGATTTCAATTTGTGACCCATTCTCAATATGATTGTTGATGTAAATTGAATATAATTTCTTACAAAGATTTGATTTAATTTCAATTCTGATTCTGTATTTTATTTTAGACTAGCTACAGAATCAGATGATTCTGTAGCTAAGTCTGTAGAATTAAATTTTTATCATTTTATTAATGAAAGAGTCTTCTAACTTGTCTATTTTGGGTCCTTTTCAGGTGCATTCGAATTGTATGGGATTTTATGGACAGTTTAGAGGATATTTGAAATATTTTGGTTTCATTTTAATTTCCTAGTCTAGTTGATCTTGGGAGATATTCCCAGATTATGTAAACAATTTGATAACTTCCACAGGGAGGTTTTACCCTGTGGAAAAACTTATAAATACTCATTATTTTTTTTAATAAGATCATCTTCATTCGTGGGAGAACAAGGATATGGAATTTTAATACAATCTAAGACAGAAATTGATGTTCTGCTACAACTTTAGCTTTTCATAATATCAATATTTTGTTTCATGTTTATGTGTATCAATTTGCATTTGGTTAATGACTACCTTAGCTATCTTAGTCTCTTGCAAATGATATGATTTAATCAATATAATCCATATCTGATTTATTCCAAGTATTTAAAAAACATAGAAATTGCTTGATTCAGTTTATGAATGATAGATTTCTCTTCTTCATCAATTGGATTATTAAGTATAAGTTTTTGTGTAACAGGTTTACCTAATTCCAGAGATTTATAAATCTTATAATTGTCATGATTTTTTATGTCTTGCTTGTCCTGTAAACCAACTTAAAGAGCATTGCAGCGTATCGTTTATGAGAAGCTTCCAGATTATTCGGTGCGAGTTTCCTTCCTCCGACCAGCTTCGAAGTCATCATACACAGGACAAACCTGGAGCGCTTCTAGGTCAGTTTGTTGTTTATTCACTTAGTTTATTTGTTAGTATTTTAGTTAGAGATATGTATAGTTAATATATTAGGTTGTTTAATTTCAATAACTTTTATCTCTTTTTTCATAAAATCATAAAATCAACAAAAAATATCTTTCTCTGTCCTAGGGAAGAAAGTAAATGAATTTTTCAGGTTTTATTCAAATCTGTAAGTTGTAGATAATTGTACATTTTGTGAATAAATAATATTTCTGTTAGTACTTAGACATTTAGATAGTTAGAGTTAGTATAGTATTAGTTAGTAGATTATATATAATAGTTAGTTTTAGTTTAGTTTAGTTTGTTTTATTTAGTTTAGTTTAGTTTGTTTTATTTAGTTTTAGTTAGTTTGTTTTATTTAGTTTTAGTTAGATTGGTTAGTTTAGATTAGTTTTCTCTTTGGTTTTCTTAGAACCTTAGAGTAGCTAACGGAGCCGCTAAACCCATCAGGGTGGTTCATTCAAAATGGCTTGGGTTATTAGACAACCCCGGACTGGTTCCACTCTCTCAGTTGACAGACGGTCGATTTCGCCTGTCAACAAATGGCGCTAGAAGGAGGGCCTGAACTAAATTAATGGCAAGAGGTGGTCGCAAGACTCCCCCACAACCTAATCACTCACCTATATTGACTAGAATCCATTCAAATGATAATATTCCCCCTCCAACAGCAACTACTTCAACCGACGATCTGCAGGTCACAGTTGAACCAATAACCCCTAATCCTATAGGTGGTGACATACAAGAGATTTTCCGTCAATATCTTATAAGAACACATAGTGCCTTAGCCAATATAAGGTGACCAAACCGTCCGTGGGGTCAACCTTTGGATTTATATGATATCAGAGAACAATTAGGTGACACTAACCTCACTGTGAATCCTTCAGATCCAATCTTAAATCCTGCTACAGGAGGATCTGGGATACCTCCTTCACCACCTCCATCATCTCCTTCCTCTTCTGGAGGAGATTCCTCGTCAAACAAAGGCAATTCACCTTCTCAGCCTTCCACACCCACTACCCCGATGGAAAATCAGAACAACCCCGCTAGACCCTGGTTGGATCAGGATGCTGTAGCCGTACCTGGATACCAACATCCTTTACCTAAGCACCTAGAGAAATAGCTTCCCAAGTTTGATCCTAACTGAAAACAGATAGCTGAAGATCATATCAAAAAATTTATGTTAGCCATAAGACTCCGTAATGTTGAACATGAAGATGTTGTCTGTAGGCTGTTCCCGTATACTTTCGAGGGTAATGCATCCACTTGGTACTTTTCCCAGCAACCCCATACAATCCTATCTTGGGAAAAGTTTGAGTCATGCTTTTTGGAAAAGTTCGGAGATGGAAAGCCTTTGGAAGTCTTAGTCATGGATCTTTCTAGCTTGAAAATGAACCCAAAAGAAAAAGTTAAAGATTTTAATCAAAGATTCTTGACACTTAAAAACCGAATCCCTGCAGATTCTATGCCTGCCGAGAGTCTTATAATAGCTTACTACACTAAATCTTTGCATCAAAGCATAGCTATTTGGGTTAAACGATCTAAGAAAGTGATGTTGTTAGAAGCCTTCGAGGAGGCCACCCAGATTGAAAAAGACATACTTAGTCTTAAGGACTCTTCTAGCAACGAAACTGAGACTGTTTCTTCTTCCAAAAAGAAGATTGAGATCCTCCCCAGACCCACACCAAGTAAAACACAACCTGAAAACTCTGATTTGGAAAACTTAACCAAAGTTGTCCAAAAACTGTCTAATCAAGTTATAGACTTGAAGAGGCCAACCGAAGTAGCTTCCTCGAGTAAAGGGCCCTACAAAACTCCTTTCCGAAATCCTTTTCCTACCAACTGACCTAATTTGACCACCGAAGGCCTTAATCTAGAAAGTTTGCAATGTGCTCTTCAAACAATTCTAGAAGCCCAAGATAACTTGATACCTCCTGACATTCCTGAGGAGGTAGTCAAATCAGAGACAGTCCAAGAAGAAGAGTCTTCTCCAAACATTTTTGGACACTTCTCGGATAGTATCTTTCAAGCCAACTTCGAGACAGTCTATCCTTACAACACTAGGAGTAAGACAACAAATAAACCTTCTACTGAAAATACTACAACTTCACCTCCAAAGCCATCTAAATTAGCAGAGACTAAACAAAGCAATGTGAACCCCAACTTAGATTATGTTGTTGTTGAAGATCTTAAAAAGTTAAGGGCTAACATTTCTATTTATGAGTTGTTGAAGTTTCCATTTTTGTTACAAAAAATGTTGCAAAATATTTTAGATAATGGCAAAAATGGTAATTCAATTGGTAACAAGGTTGTGCAAAGCAAAGTCCCTCAGAAGAATTCCACTAAAAATAATCCTGATCCTCAAGATAAAGGAAGTCCTCCTGTAAATAATGTTAATAATGTAAATAATCTAAATAATAAAGTAGTCTTAGAAAATGCGAGTAAAAATCCACAAGCTACTACTCTTAGTACTCGCAAGAATGTACCTCCTTTTCTATTAACTTTTGATATTTTCAATAGAAATGTGCACAATTGTATGGTAGACTAAGGGGCATCATCCAATGTGATGCCTTGGTCTGTATGCTAGAAAATAAACGCAGAAGTTGAACCATCGACTTTAAAAATCATACAACTTGATCGGACAAATGTCAATGTTATAGGCGAACTAAAGAATGTACTTATTAGATTATTGTCTAACCCCAAGGTTCATCAAGTTATTGATATAATTGTTGTGGATATTACGGAAGTGTATGATATGTTTTTGAGCAGGGACTGGTCGGAGCAACTACATGGTTATTTCGCGACAGACTGGTCTCATCTATGGCATCTAGAGAACGACAAGCCTAATAAAATCAGAGTAAACCGTGAGTGCTACCTCAAGTTCACGGTCACTGATTTGAATGATCCTAATGAACCATACACACCCCCTGCTGATTCACCTGAAGTACAAGGGATGGACACCTTCTTCGGCAACTTCATGGCCGAGGTTTCACCCATCATCAATCCAGAACAACAATCCGAGATCGTAGCATTTGTGCAGTCTGCACCTTCCACACAACAATCTCTTGAACCTGATGCAAATCAAATTTGGTCTCTGTATTTCGACGGCTCAAAGTCCAAAGAAGGAGCCGGAGCAGGCTGCATCATTATCGATCTGGCAGGTAACAAAACATTGATAGCATGTAGGTTAGAATTTGAATGTACTAACAATACTGCAGAATATGAGGCTTTACTGCAAGGTCTCAGAAAATCTTTGGACATGAACATTCAAAATTTAACCGTCTTTGGTGACTCTGAAATAGTGGTTAGACAGGTAAGATATTCTATCCACTGCCTTTCTCCGCATCTCAAAAGCTACCAATCTGAGGTATGGAACTTAATGATTAATTTTTCTGCTTTTAATATAAATTCCATTCCTAGATTGAATAACTCTGAAGCAGATTTACTAGCTAATGTAGCTTCTAAACTTCTTCCTGCAGAAGGCTTATCCCTAGAAGCATTCTCCGTTGAGCTATTGTTTCGGCCATCCATTCCCGATAATGTCACAAACTGGAGAGTATTTGACGATGATCAATAGATTATTAACTTTATGCACATGGAAGAAACCTTTCGAGGCGCGGCGATAGACGAGCACACGCACGATGACAATTTGCGTTATTTCACGGTAATACCTGATCCAAAATCTCTTGAAGCTCTATCGAATATGGTAAAATCGATCCCAAAATCTGTAATTAGATTAGAGAAGTTTTATGATTTTGAAGATAAATTTAAAAAGACGGTCAATTGTAAAACCAATAGTTCCTCGTTGTCTTATGAAAAAGTTAATTTAGGAACTAGTGAAAATCCTCAGTGCATTAATCTAGGCTTGGGATGTTCTAGACAAGAAAAAGCTGCTTTTGTCAAATTATTTAAAGAATTTAAGGATGTCTTTGCATGGACGTATGATGATCTTAAGACTTTCGATCCTAATATCATACAGCATGTCATCCCGATGAAACCCCAAACCTTACCCTTCCAACAGAAACTAAGGAAGATGCACCCTAAACTATAACCGACCATTCAAAAAGAATTGAATAAGCTCCTAAGTGCTAAAATAATTTTTCCTATTAGGCATACTCAATGGGTGTCCAACCTCGTCCCAATCCGGAAGAAAAATGGGGAAATACGACTTTGCGTTGATTTCCGAAACCTCAATAGAGCGTCTGACAAAGATAACTATCCTGTCCCACCTATGGAACAGATCCTTCAACAGGTATCTGGTTCCGAGAGGCTATATTTACTAGATGGTTTCTCCGTATATAACCAAGTCCTTATGTCTCCGCCAGACCAACTCAAAACTACCTTCCGTACTCCGTGGGGAACTTATGCGTATTGTAAAATACCCTTTGGATTGATTAACGCCAGTGCTACCTTTCAGAGAGCAATGGATATTGCTTTCCGAGGCTTAATCAATCAGTCCGTCGTAGTTTACTTAGATGATGTGACTGTATTTTCTAAAAACAAAAACGATCATCTAGCTCACTTACGAGCCGTCCTACTGCGATGTCGTAAATACGGCATCTCCTTGAATCCCAAAAAGTTCATCTTTGCAGTAGAACGGGGTAAATTGCTAGGATTCATTGTGTTTAGTGAAGGAATGATTATTGACCCCGAGAGGAATCAAGTCATTGCAAAAATCCCCCCTCCGACATCCAAAAAATCCATGCAGTCTTTCTAAAGGCCAGATTAACTTCGTGAGAATATTCGTCCCCAGCTTCTTCGAAATGGTCAGGCCTCTACAGAACCTGATTAAGAAAGACACCCAATATCACTGGGGACCCATAGAAAATCAAGATTTTAATTCCATAAAGAAGGCCATAATAGACGCTCCGTCTCTCATGAGCCCAGACTTCTCTCAAGATTTTACACTCTATACTTTTGCCTCTGACCGTTCCTATGCTGCCGTCCTAACTCAGAAGAATACTGAGAACAACGAAGTACCCATCGCCTTTATGAGTTCCTCTTTCAAAGGCACTGAACTTAATTACCCAGTGGTTGATCAGCAAGTCTACACTATTTTCAAAGCAGTTAAGCATTTTCGGTCCTATCTTTTAAAGTCAAGGACAAAATTCATTGTCCCCTACCCAGCCGTAAGGAACTTGTTAGTGCAAAAGGAGTTAGGAGAGAAGAGAGCTAACTGGGTCACTTCATTGCAGGAGTATGACCTAGAAATCACCCCATCTCAGATAGTGAGAGGCCAAGGGTTGTGTAAGTTGGTTACTGATTCAGAATCAGAACAGCAAGAAGAGAGCGATACGTCAGACCTAGGGCAAAGCAAACAAAGTCTAATCTATTGTGTGCGCAAAACCCAGTTAGTCCTTGGTACGATGATATAAGATTCTGTCTTGCACATGGATCAGCCCCCTGTCACCTTGACCCCGCCAAAAGAAGAGCGTTGAGACTAAAATATGCCTCCTTTCATCTGGTTAATGGTACCCTATTTCGTCATAATTTTGACGGCATACTGATGCGTTGTCTTGAAAAGGACGAAGCAGAAAAAGTCTTGCTTGAGTTGCATGAAGGAGAAGCTGGTGGTCATTTTGGTGGTGACACCACTACTCATAATGTTTTTAAGAGCCGGTTACTACTGGCCCATGCTTTTTAGGGACGCCCATGTCTTGTGTCGTAAATGTATCATCTGTCAGAAAGCATCAGGGCGGTTACAAAAACCAGCCTTTCCTTTGCAACCCGTCACAATAGATTCTCCTTTCTAGCAATGGGCCCTTGATATCATAGGTCCTATTAACCCTCCATCCTCGCAACAACAAAAGTTTGTTGTGACAGCCACAGATTACTTTACACGATGGTCTAAAGCTGTTGCACTAAGAACTGTCAACACCAGTCAGGTGACCACTTTTCTAAACTCGAATATTATCACCTGTTTCGGTATCCCTGATTGTCTAGTCTTTGACAATGCTTCATACTTTTCTTCTCTTGAGATGAGCGAGTTTTCTTTGGAGAAAGGAATAAAGCTGAAGTATTCTGCTAGTTACTACCCCCAGGGCAATGGATTAGCAGAATCAACAAACAAGAACTTGATTAAAATTATCAAGAGAACTGTGGTTGAAAATCACAAGAATTGGCACAATGCACTACTAAACGCACTGTGGGCTGATAGGGTAACGCCCAAAGCCGCTATAGGTAACTCCCCCTTTTTTCTCGTTTATGGCAGAGAAGCAATTATGCCACCTCACATTCTTCTCCCTTCGCTTCAGTTGTCACAAAAAGTCCAAGAAGAAGATTGTCCCCCTCTAGAAAATCAAATTAATACTTTGATGAAGCTGGAAGAGGTAAGAGCCCAAGCTAAGCATAAATTAGATCAACATCAACAATTGGTTAAAAGTTGGTTCGATTCTAATTCTACTTCTGATAGGAATTTTGAAGTAGGCGATCTCATCTTAAAATGGGACAAACCACACGAAGGAAAGGGTGAGCACACAAAATTTCAAAACTTATGGCTTGGGCCATTCTTGATTGCTGAAAAGTTGGGTCCTAGTTCCTTTCGATTGCAGAATCTTGAAGGGAATCTTGACACCTATCCAGTGAATGGCCAAGCCCTGAAGAGATATGTTTCTTGATTACTACCCTTGTATACTATGTAAATATTTCATTTTTGTTTCCATTTTCATTTTCTTTCTGTTTTGATTTGAATTTATCAGTTTGTGTTTTTGAAAAATATACATACCTGTACACTGAGCTATTCAGACAAAGATGATAGAAAATTTCTTTGATGAAATAACTTCTGAAAATTTGTACAAACATCAATGATATATTGCTGAAATTGATATCTGTGTTGGAAAATTTTGTTTACTGATTTCAATCTCTGAGCAAAGTTCGTCATGATCATCTATTATCTTTTTACGCTGTCCCTTTTCCGTAAAGGAATGACTCAAAAGATGTCTCCCTGTCATAGGAAGTTTTTTTGTAAATAAAACATTTCTGGATCTAAATAAAGGACAGTCCTAAAAAGAATTTTGATGAGGTCTGAAAAAATTATGTTAAAATATCAAAGTTTTCAGCGTCACCCCGCTCAAATATATATCTTCAAAAGACAAAACAAAATAAATTATGAATAAGAGCTGTGGGAAGTGCTTGTAAACCTGCCGAGATGCTGAATAGGTCTGCTGGCAGCAGGTAAATGCATGCATGGCACCGAGACAACTTAGCCGGGGTACTAAACAGGCCCGCTGGCAGTGAAGCAATGTCAGGTACATGAAATCTACAAAAAATATAAGAAACCTCTTTAATGTCCTTTATTCTGATCTAGAACTTCTTGACAGGATACAGATGTTAGAGTGGGTTAAATGGAAACCCTGTCGAGGCTATGGACGCCTGTTGGCAACAGTGGCCATGCCAACAGTATTGAAGATTTTATCTTTAATATCGTGGCTCGCTAATATTAAGATTGTTATTGGTTTTCATCTTTTGAAACACTGCTGAAAAAAATGGTTTATGATGATGTTTGTACGATTTTTCTGGTTGTTATTTTTGAGTCGGAATTATCTTTGCTGTCTTAATCTAAATTTGTACCTTTTGCAGAGATAACTGCTTCTTCCAGTGTGTTGCCATTGTTGGCAGCCAATTCACCTTTTTTATGATCTTATAAGCTGCTTACACCTATGTTTTATGAACATCATTTTATCGTCGCATTTTTTTAAATTGACGACATTTTCATTTCTTGCAACATTTACACATTTGTCTTCGGTAAGTTTTCATGATTGTAAGCGTGAAAACTTCTCCTTTCGAGGTCATATTTCGATTACTATCTAAACTGTCATGATCTTTTTATCGATATGACTACTGCACTTACCTTTTGTTTATCGGTATGTGGCTGGAAGGACTTTCGAACTGTGCTCATTGGACATTCTTATATTGATTGCATAACTTGATTTTATTGAGTTTGTAAGGCATTGAGCATTTGGATTTACACTTTATATGATTTGCCTGATCATTGATTCTATGGAAATACATAGGGGTTATGACTAAATTTTTTATACATATATATGATATAATCCTTATGTTAATCCTTCATAACGTATTGTCTTGTCGACTATATGAATATCGTTGGGCATGTTGATTAAACTATTGATATCGGTTGATACATTGGCACATAGTTGAGTTTGGTATGGATTTCAATTTGACTGTTGGGTAGATTAATAAAATCTTGGTATAACGTTGATCGCGCATGCACTTTAATTAATCGGCCAAATGATATGACTGTTCACTATGCTATAATGGTTGAATTACTATGTAAATTGGCGGTTGTACTTGGATAATGAATATTTTTCATAGCAGTGAATAACTCCACCACCTTCGCATGCACGCATTTATGCTTACCTCTTTTGGCTGGTTCATTGTTGCTGGTTTGGGTAGATCTGTTACTATGGGTGTTGGTGAATTCAAACCCTTCCCATACCATGCGTTCGACTCCATGGCACCAATCGTGAGAGTTGAGCCAAACGGCCATCAAGCGCTGTTGATGTTTGACAATGCCCGCCAAGATTTGGCAGACAGTGGATGGCTTACCTTCGTGAAACGATTTGAGGGTTTTAACCTCTGTGTAGCACGACAGTTCACTTCAACCTACGATGGCTGTAGAGCCAAGGTCGGAGATGTTCAATTGGAAATTGAAGAAAAATTCATCAGTGCTGCGACAGGGTTGCCGAGCCTCCTGTTGACTTACCCGACATTGTGACTAAGAGTGCAGAGGCCATTGAAAAGCCTATGAGCAAAAAGTGCAAGGAAAACCTTACGACCAATGCCAAAGGGAAAAGGAATGCCCGTTTGATTTCACGGATGGCAAGGAACAAGCCAAAACCCCCAATTGATCCAAACCCTATCGTCTTGAGTGAGGACTCCGATTCGGAAGTTGAGCATTTTTTGGCCAGCGAATACCCCTATTCGCAAGGTTTGTGTCATGAACCCCCTTATGATTTTATATCAAACCTACCCCCCTGCCTGAGGAACGACCCTAACTATCCCGGCATTAAAATGCCTAACAAGACCCTCAGTCATACTACCAAACCCTCGTTTGTTCGTGCAAACCCTACACAGCTGCCCTGTGACCAATGCAATTCATGGTTAGAGCATTATTATATTGATGTTCCGATACTCCAATCAAGGATTCAATCATTGGAAGAACAGATTGCACTGCTAACTAGTCAAAAGGACAAACTCCAGGCAGCTAATAAAAAACAAAAGACAACCGGCTCCATCCTGTTTAAAAACGTGGAATCAGCCACGGCTGTTGTAAATTCCAAGCTGGCGTGATCAAGCAGTCTCGTCGCTACACAGGTATGGAAAATTTAATATCATTTGTTTTTGTAAATAATCTAGTTTGATGTGATGATTTGAATTCTGTTTTTAAATGACTCAGTCACTCATCCAAATGCCTCTGTCATTCGATGATCGCCCTGTACATGGTTTCGTTTTGATAAAAATAGAAGGAATTTCGATTTGCTGATAGATTTTTAATGGATTCGAATGGTTATTCATTTGGATTTCGTTTGCTAAGTTTGTCTGAGTGAAATAACGAAAGTAATGGTCTGTTTTCAATTCAATTTTGTGCCCACTACCAATAGGAAGTTTTATGCTTAATTTAGAAAATGATTTTGCTTGGATTCGATTTCGTTATCATTGGTATGCTATCATTGGTAAATGTTTTCGGGAAGACACTTGTTACGATGTTGTGTCATATCTTTGATTGTTTCCAAGTTAAGGACAATGGATCTGTTTCTTTGATTAAAACATTACGCTCGAATAAAATTCATGCCCGAATTGGAAATGAGCCCAAATCGTAACAATTATGTGAAAATCTTAGCTAATTGATTCGCTTTTATTCTAATTTGGCAAGTTTGTCCTATGAGTTGAGTTCAGATTATAATCGATATTCTGTATTTTAAATTTGTGAAATGAATTGGTCAAACCCCGATATAATTCGTTGGATTGAAACGATTGTGATCGAAATTAATCGATCATGTTTGCTTACTATGCAATGATCAACGATTGAAATCTATAACAAACCCTCTTTGATTAATCCTGTTATGATTTTGTTATGAGTCAATTATCGTTTGGATTCGTTCACAACCTAAATCGCTTGCTATATGGTTATCGTGATAATCCTATTTGATTCACAAGTGAAACGATGTGTTTGCAATTTGTTCTATTTTCAATTGAATATCAAAATGATCTCGTAACAGAGGAATTCGATTTGTTGGGAAATGATTACGATTCTGTTTCATGTGATTTCATTTACCCTATTTATGACTATAATCGAAACAGAGTATTGCTATCTTCGTACTCAGTTAATGATGTGGATCATGTTTGAGTTCATAATAGAATATCGATTTCAATTTGTGACCCATTCTCAATATGATTGTTGATGTAAATTGAATATAATTTTTTACAAAGATTTGATTTAATTTCAATTCTGATTCTGTATCTTATTTTAGACTAGCTACAGAATCAGATGATTCTATAGCTAAGTCTGTAGAATTAAATTTTTATCATTTTATTAATAAAAGAGTCTTCTAACTTGTCTATTTTGGGTCCTTTTCAGGTGCATTCGAATTGTATGGGATTTGGTGGACAGTTTAGAGGATATTTGAAATATTTTGGTTTCATTTTAATTTCCTAGTCTAGTTGATCTTGGGAGATATTCCCAGATTATGTAAACAGTTTGATAACTTCCACAGGGAGGTTTTACCCTGTGGAAAAACTTATAAATACTCATTATTTTTTGTAATAAGATCATCCTCATTCGTGGGAGAACAAGGATATGGAATTTTAATACAAACTGAGACATAAATTGATTTTCTGCTACAGCTTTAGCTTTTCATAATATCAATATTTTGTTTCATGTTTATGTGTATCAATTTGCATTTGGTTAATGACTACTTTAGCTATCTTAGTCTCTTGCAAATGATATGATTTAATCAATATAATCTATATATGATTTCTTCCTAGTATTTAAAAAATATAGCAATTGCTTGATTCAGTTTATGAATGACAGATTTCTCTTCTTCATCAATTGGATTATTAAGTATAAGTTTTTGCGTAACAGGTTTACCTAATTCCAGAGATTTATAAATCTTATAATTGTCATGATTTTTTATGTCTTGTTTGTCCTGTAAACCAACTTAAAGAGCATTGCAGCGTATCGTTTACGAGAAGCTTCCGGATTATTCGGTGCGAGTTTCCTTCCTCCGACCAGCTTCGAAGTCATCATACACAGGACAAACCTGGAGCGCTTCTAGGTCAGTTTGTTGTTTATTCGCTTAGTTTATTTGCTAGTATTTTAGTTAGAGATATGTATAGTTAATATATTAGTTTGTTTAATTTCAGTAACTTTTATCTCTTTTTCATAAAATCATAAAATCAACAAAAAATATCTTTCTCTGTCCTAGGGCAGAAAGTAAATGAATTTTTCAGGTTTTATTCAAATCTGTGAGTTGTAGATAATTGTACATTTTTTGAATAAATAATATTTCTGTTAGTACTTAGACATTTAGATAGTTAGAGTTAGTATAGTATTAGTTAGTAGATTATATATAATAGTTAGTTTTACTTTACTTTAGTTTGTTTTATTTAGTTTAGTTTAGTTTGTTTTATTTAGTTTTAGTTAGTTTGTTTTATTTAGTTTTAGTTAGATTGGTTAGTTTAGATTAGTTTTCTCTTTGGTTTTCTTAGAACCTTAGAGCGGCTAACGGAGCCGCTAAACCCGTCAGGGTGGTTCATTCCAAACGGCTTGGGTTATTAGACAACCCCGAACCGGTTCCACTCTCTTAGTTGACGGACGGTCGATTTCGCCCGTCAACAAAAACATAGTGAAGTTGGTTAAAAATTTGTCCAATGAAGTAGTGGACCTCAATAAAAATGTTGGTGAAGGATCTTCCAAGAAGAAACTTTCCTGCCCGTTCTTTAAAAAGAATGAAAACCCATATAAACCACCATATATCCTTTGTCTTATGTTAAATCTGGATGATTTCAATATGGACAACTTTTGTTCCTATAACCAAATGAACCATTATCAGAAAAATTTCCCTCAATGGATTAATTCCATGACCCTGGTCATCAACCAACTATTAGATCAACAGGAAGTTGCTGATGATCAAAGAAAATAAACAAAAAAAGAAGAGGCCATTGAGGACAAGGACAGAAAAGAGGAATCAACCATGTTTTTTTGGGACTGGTGTTTAGATTCAGACGATGAACAAATCGAAGAGATTTCTATAGGAGATACCCAGATTCCAAAAGGTGATCCCAAAGACTATAACTTGTGCAACAAAGGGGTAGTAGCCAACATGCCTTTATCCTCGAAAATTCTCCTTTCCCCTAGGAAAATAAGTCCTCCCACGACTGCTCAGAAGCCAAACAATCCTGCACAACCCAGCATCGATCCCAACACTTCGCAGGCAAACAAAACTCTGAACAGATTTGAAACTCATGCCTTAGAATACAATTTCATTGAGTATATAAAGAAAACCAAAGCTATTATTTCCCTATATGACATTTGTGTGCTTCCTTAGCAACGAGATCTCATTCTTGAAACATTCAAGTCCACAAACCCTCAAAAAATGTTTGTTGTTGTAACAAACAACACTCCCAAAAATGCTAAAACGAAAACATAAAACAAAGTTGAAACTAAATCTACTGAGCGCATCTAGTATATGGTCGCACTATTTCATAATTTCTTAGCGGAATTTGGTGCTTCCTCGAATGTGATTCCCTACTCGGTTTATGAAAAAATAAATGTTTTCTGGGAAAAGAGCATGACTAGGATCATACAATTAGATAGATCAGATGCTAAAGTAATGGGTGAACTCAAAGACGTCATGATTAGACTATCTTCTGACCCCATAGTGCATCAAGTTATTGATATTATTGTAGTGGATATTCCAGAATCTTACGGTTTATTCTTGAGGAGGGACTAGTCTAAAAAACTAAAAGGATTTTTCTCCACATATTGGACTCACCTATGGCTTCCATACAAGGTAATAACAAACCAAATCAGACTGGAAAACAAAGTCCACATGAAACACACAATAATTGATATTGAAGGTAAGAAAGAACCCATCAGTTTCACTCATAACAAATTAAGAAATTGTTTTTTAGAGGCCGACCATGGTTGTTATACAACTGTTGGCAGCCAACCCAATTTTTTTGATTGCTCTCAAAAAGCTGCCTACACCCCTTGTGGTATCATGACGAATCATTGTCACATTGTGTTTATAGACATTCGTCTCATGTTTGCGACAATTACAATTCAATTTCGGTTCAGTTTTCACAACTGCAAGTGTGAAAACACCTCTTGCGTTGCCTAGGTTGACATCGTTTTTTTGGTTGATTTGTTGAAAGACACTTGACCACTGGTTTATCACATGACTGCTAAAGGCTTTCTCGAACTTATGTCTTGTTTACATGTTTAGAGATGATTTGATTCCTAAACCTTTGGACATAAAAGTCATTGGTTTTGTTCTGATCTTATGAAAATTGTAATGGATTTGGTCTTATTGCTTTTATCCTTATCATTGCTTTCACTCAGTCATTATATGAAAAGCTTTGGATCATAATGTTCTCAAAAGATTGGAATGCAAACATTACAATATGCACCGAATACATTGGCAAGTTTATAAGGTGTAATAAAAATGGTTTGAAGGCGCATAGGTTAATCATTTTGACTTTACAAATCGATCCTTGGTACATTTGTTTGGAAAGCGGATAATACATTGAATGTTCCATAATCCCGAGCTATGTATTAGCAGTAAACCTCGTGGTTAAGTGATTGATTGAATGATGGAATTGGCACGATTGATCGATAGTTAATGCTGGTACTGTGTTTGATTAAATTTTACACTTGGTGCATAATTATCACATGAGGTGTTAATCCTGACTCGGATGAGTGGCACGTAGAGGTGATGATCCACCTGTTCGCTGATTGATACGTTGTTTTAAATGATTATGGTTTTAACAGCTCTGTACAGGTCATTAATGCAATGCGTGGCGATGGTAATCCCACCACCTTCGCACGCATGGAGTTGTTTCCGGTCTCGTCGAGCATTCAAG
>ML789536.1:48205-106411 GCA_009831015.1 Picea engelmannii
ATAAAACTATTATTGAAACTTTCCTATGTTGGACATTGGAAATGAATGAAAAATTTAAGGTCAATGGTATAACTAAAATAAATTCAACACTCGATCAAATGTTAGAGTCCTTGTTGCCTTCGACAAGGACTAATAACTAAATTAAAAGTATGATATTACGAAAATTACATATTAATATCTTATTCCATACTCTACATCACCTCTCCATTTCACATATGAAAACTCCTTTACAATTTTCAAACAGAGGGATGGAGGGATGGTTTACAATGGATTGGGAGACAGATCCAATGTAACGGTGCGTAAAAAGGTTGTGAAAAATAATGACAGGGAAAACATGATGGCATTGATGGAGGTTTGGCACCTTTCATCCCTCCGACATCAGATGTGATTTCGCCTTCTATTCCTCCTCACACATATAGGTCTCTTAGATAATCACAACTTGATAGGGGGTTGGAGTAATGATTATCCTCTCTCTCAACCTGTGTGGGGTAGGGGGTGCCCAAAATCTCTTAACCCTCAAACATTCGATAAATTATGTTCACCCTGACATAATCTTTTTGCAAGAAACAATGGTGGTATGTGAAAAGGAAAAGGATCTTTTCTTGAAGTGCCCATATAAGGACATATAGTCCTTTTGACAGCCTTTGATGGACTGTGGGATTCTGCTTGAAGATGGGTTAATCATTGGTGGGGATCTAAACCTAACTTTTTCATCAAGAGAAATATGTGGTGAACATGCCAGACTTGATTTGTTGGCTAACTATTTTTCTTCACTGTTCACTTATGTTGGACTTGTGGATATCCACCCAAGACATATCAGTCCTACATGGAGGAATGAGCATTTGGGTGAGGATGGAATTTCGAAGAGACTTGATAGGTTTCTTTATCAAAGAGAATTTTTTGGAGAGTTTGGGAAGATCTAGGACATGGTTTATAAATTCCTTCATTTCAGATCACAATCATGTAAGCTTGGAAGTAGAGGAAAACATTGATCGAAACTTCAATCCTTTTAAGTTCTATCGAGCATGGTTGAAGGATCTAGACTTTAACACTTTGGTTCGGTCTATTTGGATTTCTATGGATTCATGGCAGAGTCCCTCAACTATGAGATTAATAGTAGATAAGTTAAATAAGTTGAAGGAAGCAGTGGTCCCTTGGAAATCGAGGAAAAAGAGGAAACTTTAATCAGAGTTAAAGCAGATAGACAAAAAACTACCATAGTTTTTCCTTAAAATCCCCTCACAAATATTTTCTGTTGAAGACAAGTTTCTTTTAGGTTCACTTGAGAAGAGTAAGTTCGAGATACTTAACCATGAGGAAGAAACATGGTGCCTTAGGAGTCGGGAAATTTGGCTAGAAATTGGAGACCAAAACACAAAATTCTTTCATAAATATGTTGATCGCAAAAAAGGTCATCAAATCCATTTGTTACATTGCATATTTGGATGGTTCAATTGATCCAGTTGGATATTGGTGGCCACCCACCTATTCCAACTAGCTCCTCTTGTCTGTTTTTAGTTCAACACGTTCTTCAGTACTTCTTTGTAATTGTGGTTTCTACACTTATGGGTATGTCTGAATCCCTACACATATTCCAAGTGGATACTGGTGGTCTCTCATCTAATCCAACTAGCTTATTTTGTATGTTTTCATGTCAGCACATCTTGTTGTACTTCCAGGGCCATTTTGGAGCCCTAAACAATGTTTTTTTTTGGCTCGCCACAATCAAACTATAGACAGAGTCAAAGTTTGATAACGGAATGTGTAGTTCTCTGAAAGACCTTTCCAATGGGCTATCACGTGCCTAAAATGGAGGTCGTATACAAAATTTATGACCCGGGAAGTTGAGGTACCAACTTACCCATAGGGGCCCACATGACTTTTGGTGTTTCACCTCCCAGGGTTAGGTTTTTAGATGTCTAGGGTTTTGGAATTCAAGAGTAATATCAAAAATAACTCTGGAGCCTCATTGTAATGTATTCTGATCAGACGGATGCAAGTAGCAGCCACATCTCTTCTCAGAGATAGCTACCACCATTCGAGCAATTGTTTCAATTCTGCAGTTTTATAGTTTCATCCTATTTGATTTATTCAATAGAAGATATTGTTCACTAGATATCTGTGTTATTCTTCATATCTTTGTTTTTAGTGTATTGAGTTTGTTAATCAGTTCGTTTTGCTCCTAAATATGGATCATCAACCTTGTCTTCATAGGCATATATAAGGTCAACAACTTACAAATGTTATAGGTCTCTTTATCAAGCTACAGGGAAGGAAGACACATTAAACTAGTTCCATGTGATAAAATAAGTTCCACATTATTTCTCGGATGAAGAAAGTGATGATTTTGGAAAATAGATTTCCCTTCAGGAGGTGGAAAATACTGTGGGTATGATGCATAGGGACAAAAGTCCTGGGTTTGATGGGTGGAAACAAGAATTGTTCCAACACTTCTTTGACATAATGGCTAATGATTTATTGTCTGTTGTGGAAGAGTCTAGACAAACTGGCAGGGTTTCTGGATCTCTGAATGCTACCTTTGTGACACTAATTCCAAAGGAATCCAAACCTGCATCATTTAATGATTTTAGGTCTATAGATTTATGTAATTTTTTCTATAAAGTTATTAGAAAAATCATTGCATACAAGATAAAAGAAAAGTTGGCTACAAGCATCTAGGAGGAGAAATTTGGATTTCTGAAAGATAGACTAATTTCCGATGTTGTAGGTCTTTCAGATGAATGCATGCACTCTGTGAAAACAAAGAATATGAAATCACTAATATTGAAATTGGTTTTAAAATAATAGGTGTGCTCGTTTTACCATAGACAATATCACTATGGTCACCCAACCATAGGCACGCAACCACCCCTGAGCACCTTTAACCTTTGACATAATTATTCTGGAAAGTCATTGTTATCACTGAAAAATCATCTGCAACATTACACACAATGGTTGAAGAAAGACATCAATGCTAGCAACAATTAGTCCACCTACAACACCAAAATCCATCAAAAGACAAAAAACTATATACCTGTTTCAAAAATAAAAGTGCGCAAATTCACCAAAGGAAGCACATGCACAGTGCGCAGAATGCATAGGCTAACACAACCCTCATCGCACACTATTTTCAAAATGCGCGATTGTCTATGAGAAAAGCTGCACACTTCCATGAACGAGGCATTTATGAATCTTGTCGGCCTCTCAACCACTTCTAGTCTGACCCCCAACACGATTTGACACTCATATCTGAGTGAAATCTAGCTTGAAGGCTGGTCAAGGTCTAGGAAGTGCCCTAAAAGGCCTCTTGTTCACACTATGAACCAATTATATCTTGTCATGAATGGACACTATAAATATGTGCCATGGGTGTGCTAGAAAAATAAGAACTTCAAGGTATTGTTATGATACAAGAATTCTTCTTTGAGAATCCTCTTTTCTCTTTGAATCATTCAAGCACTATATCAAGGGCCATTCCACTCACCTCTTGAGAGGATTCACATTGTATTTCTTCACCATTGTCACTTGCCATTGTATGAATAGAAGAGATCTCAATTAGGGAACTCGAGAACCCTCCCAAGGAGGAAGAGGGTATTCATAAGTCCCTTCCTTTCTCTACGGTGTTTACCCTATCAATATATTGATCCATTGGTAGCTATATATTGGTCATTTTTTTCTTTTCATGGTTCTAGTTCTTGCAAGATTCTCTCACATTTATTTATTATTTGTTTTTAGTTTTTATTTCCTTGTTTCATGTGTATTTGGTTATATAATCAACTCACAAACTTTTGTCTTGTTTAGCTAACTTAACTAAGCATGCAAGTGTTGTGTTTTTGCTCACCCATGTGACAAAACCAACAAAACATATTGGCGACCATACCAGGGAAAGGTAGCAAATTACTCCTTATTTAATTCTTGAGAGCACTTCTTTTTTATTGTTTTGATATCCAGGTACCAAAACCGACCTAGACCAACCTTCGAAAATCAAAATTCAGAGCCAGGGAAAGAGAACTTCACTTGGAAATTTCTTTCCCGACGCATGATAGGAAGTGTGTGGCTTTGAAGGCACACAAACGCGTACTGTGCACGTGATAGACTTCATTACTCTGTGCACTCTGCGCCCTTTGCGTGCTTGTCAGAACTGTATCCCGCGCATAAGTTCAGTTTTTTCAAATTGTAATGGTTTTTATGAGTGGTTTAAGGGGCCCTAACCTTTAGATTTTAATTTCCTCCACTTTTTAAAGCAATAACACTTCACTTAGATTCCTTTCTCACAAGGAAGTTTAGCTAACATAAGCACATAGGGGTAAAAAGACTCACTATTTCTTCTCTTTGCTTTGTTGCCGCATGGATGGCTCATTTGGAACTTAAAATTTTGAGTTGAAGTTATTTCTTTTTCAAACACAATCAATTAATTTGGGACTAGAAATCAATTTTAACCCTCAAGTATGCTCTTCTCCCGCACCCAAGTGTGACATCGGGAATAAAAAAAGGTGGTTGAAAGGAAATTTAATCTCCCTTAAAAAATCATTAGGAGAGGACAAAGCCCCCCTAGGGTTCCTCTCAGTTTTGGAAATCATCTTAAACTTTGTAAGGGCCCATACATGCCCACATGTTTACAATCTTAGGATAGTTTCTAAATGATTTCTTAGTTTAGACAACACTCTAGGAAAGTTTAAAAGGTCAAGTAATGGGCCCATACATGCCCACATGTCTACAATTCTAGGATAGTTTCAAAAGATTTCTTAGTATAGACAACATTCTAGGGAGTTTAAAGGATTTGTAAGGACCCATATGTCCACATTGCTAGTTCTTTAGGGCTTTAAAATTTCACAAGGTTGTACCAAAGAAACATAGTAAGCTAGGTAAGAAGATTTGTACGAACCACATGAAGTCCACATGCTACAATCTCACACTTAACTTATTAAAATATTTTGCACACTTTTCACTTTATTGCACATAAAGCCACTCCTCACACACATAATTTCTATTTAGAATAGTGGAGGTCGAAGTAGGATTTCTTCAAAGGAATTCTGAAAGATCTGACTACTTCTTTGGAAATTATCCACAACAATTTAATTCAAACGAGGTTGGTCCATGGCCCCAATCTCTCATCCCACCACATCTAAAATTTTTCTAAGAACATACTAAATTTTCCTCCACGGGAGGTGCCAAAAGAAATTTTTTAGTCTAGGTAGGATCTCGGGGGTAGGCATCCAAATAACTCCCCGTTTTTAGGTTCTCACATTTTGAAACAATAGAAGTTGAGAATAGGGATCTTTCAAATCCTCCAAGTCAAGTGTTCCTATACCATAAGTTAGGGAGATACCCGTGAAGGGTTGAAGGTTGAGGTCTGATTGTTCTACAAATCCCTCCTTGAGTCACCCAACTCTTGTGAGGGTATCCATCCTGTGACCCATTTCTTAGGCCGAAAATATAAATTCTGCACTTTGATCGAGGTACTTAGTGACCAAACATAGGATATCTACCCATGTGCCAGTTATGGGCTGCAATCACACTTTGATCAGATTTCATGTGGCTATTGGGAAATATTGCTAGCTCTTTCAATATATGCACCCTCTACCCCTCATTATAACTCATTACTTCAACCTTCACTAGTTCCTCTTCCGGTGGCTTCAGACCCCACTATTGAGTTATATTGGAAGGCCCAACGCTAAATTGAGAGGAAGGACGATATGTCTTTTAGGACATGAGCATTTGTTTTTATTGTTCCCCCACACGGACAAAATCCACTTATCCACATGCTTGTTTATTTACAGTTGATTTATGTATGATGTTCATTTGATTACATGCAATTGTGAGTTATAGTATTTTTTGAAGGTAAAAATCTCTTGTTCATTTATTTCTCTCTTGTCACCATTTACACACATTCACTTTTCTAGTCAGAACCATAGGGGAACCACATAATTCCCTTCGTTCTAGACTCTTGCAAAATCTCCCTCCTATTCTAGGAGGAGTCCCTAGTCTCGCCAACTCACCGGCTCAACCATCTCACACCCTCGTGAGTGCTACTATTTTGGGATAAGCTTTACTTGGTTGCACTTTGCTTGGGTCAAATACCCAAGGCCATCCATCTGTTTGTTCTCCTTCACAAGGAGGCGGGGGTCAAACTTCTTCTCAAGGAGGAGGTACAAACCCACCAAATCCCTCTCAAGGGATAAGTCCATTACCTACACACAATGACGAGAAATAATACTCCACCAAATATCCCTATGCCATACTTGGCATTCCTCAACATTCTTGATCTAACCAAACTCATGAATGATCCCATTTTGCATGATACCACTTGGCCCAATATGCCTACAAAATTGCCTTCAGATATTATAAAGTTTGAAGGAAAACCAGGGGAAGATCCCACCAACCATGTTATGACCTTCCACTTATGGTGCTCTTCAAACAACATCATGCATGATTCCATCCACTTAAGGTTATTTAAGATAACTCTCACTGGTTCCTTATCCAAATGGTATGTGGATGACAAATCAGGGTCCCATGTGATCTTTGAATCATTGGCCAAGGCCTTTTTGTCCTTTTTCCAACTACCAGTTCATCATGACACTGGTTTAGAACTTCTCTCTGAATCCAAACAAGCCACTACTACCCACATCGCCAACCACATCCATGAATGGCGTTGATGACATAGTTTGTGTAAAGCAGAAACCACCAAAGAACAATGTCTCGATTGGTTTCTCAAATCACTCGTCTCTGTTATTTCCAAATATGTTGCATCCACTTTTCCTCAGTTGGAAGAGGAAGCCATTAGCAAGGCCCAACAATTCGACCTCATATATTCCCAGTCAGGTTACTTGTACACAGTATTTCCTGATGCACCAAGACCCATACCATTTGTCCAAGACAAACCTGTGATGTCCCATGCTGCGGATGGGTGATTGGTTCTATAACACACCGCAACCCTTATAGCCACCCGTCAACTACTTACAGTGCAAATCAGTATCTGCAACCATATGGAGGGATTTCTTATTACCCTCCCCCCACTCACCAACAATCATATCCTGTTGTTCCCCCTCAGTTGTTCGGGGGACCCACATCGGTACCCCAGATGCATCCAGTCTCTCAATAAAGTGTGGGTCCACCCCCAAACCCCACACATGACCCTAACAATGGTGGAAGTACCTGAAATTCCTATACACCATATGGATCGTCTCCACAAAACAATCCATATTTTCCATTTCCTAGTCCTCCCCAGCCGGTTGCTCCTCCACTAGGAAAACCACATGTCGGTGTTAACTTTGTTCATTCCTCTCCCATTCAAAAGGTTCACGTTATTGAACAGTTGAATACGACCAATCTATCTCATCAGCCGAATAATTAAAAGAATAAAGGAAAAAAATGAAACAATAACAACCCAGGACCAAGAAGAAATAATCCCCAACAAAATCGTCCTACAGGGGGCAATCAGAATCAAGGCAACCAGAACCCCCAAGGGGGAAATAATAACAATAAACCATGACAAGGGAAGAACATTAACCTCAGAAATAACTTCCATTGCACTCTATGTGGTGAGTATGGACATTATACTCACCACTTCCCCAAAATTTATGATTACAAACGGATGAAAGCATCCATGAACACAAAACACCCTCCAGCACCGCCTTCCCCCCAACATGCCCCACAAAATTATTTGCAATCACCACCTCCGAATGTTTTGAAAAACCCCATTCCACACCAAGGTGTGATGAATACCCAATAAGAGGTACACCCTTCTCCACCACAAATGGGGCAATACCAAAACCCAGATCCCACTCAACTTGGAAATCCGACCGATTGCAATATCCTCCTTACCAGTGAAGAAGAGATTCTTCTACAAACACATGTTCGTCAACATGGCATGCCTCTTGACTCGACCCCAACCACCTCATAAGTATCTCCAACTACAACAGGACAACCTCTGATGATTCCCCACCCTAATACTAAACCAAACCCTTGTATACTCCACATGCCCTTACAACGGAATGTACATAACCCTCATGCTAGGGAAACCCACAACTATAGTTTGATCGATGACTTAGCATAGTCTCTTGATTCCATGTCTGTTTTGGAGGTCCACCAAACCTGTCCATCACAACGAAAATCCTTGCTTTCTGCCTTGGGGGCAGTCGACCCACATGATACTCAACTCATAACCTTTGATCTAGATAGCAGAGAACCATGCCTCCCCACCATGGTAGCTTTTCAGATACTAGTTAAGATCCAGAACATCACAGTTCATCGGTGCATCATTGATGAAGGTGCATCCACATGCATCATGTCCAAAGTAGTATGGAAGAAACTCGGCTCACCTGAGCTAGTACCATTTGCCATCACCCTGAGAGCTTATGACGGTCGATCATCATCCCTTGAAGGGATCTTCCAAAATGTCTCTGTACAACTTGGGGGAAAAACTATCCGGATTGACATTGAAGTTATCGATGCCTCACTTAATTACAATATCTTGTTTGGATGTAGCTACATGTATGCTATGAAGGTGGTAGTCTCTTCTCTATTTCGTACAATGATGTTCCCCCATAATGGGAAAATCGTCACCATTGACGAACATACACATTACGAGCCTAATCATTCCACCAACATTGATAACACCCTCCCCCTTGTCTGCACTATCTCGAATTCTTTTTCAGTCATCAACATTGGTCCTAGAATATTCAAGGACCCATCCTTGTTGGGGGCATATCATGGAGCACCACCTCTCTTACACCCTTCTATTTCAACACAAGTGTGTGTAGTGTATTCTAATGACACAAATATCAGAGACAATACTCCTCTCATTGAGGCCCCTACCCACATCAAAGTTCCACCAATCGAAGAACTATTACCTTAGGAGTTCCCTAAAAACCCCACTGCACTACTTGTCTTGGATTCCCCCCCCCCTCCCCCCCTCCTCCAAGGGAAAATTCCAGTTTGGGAGACAGTCCCCCAAAACATTACCCAAATTCCCTTTTTCTACCTCCCACCTAGAGTCCAAGAATTCCAGGTATCTGCTACTCTCACCCTTCCAAACATGGTTCTCACCATCCCTGTCTGGTATATTCATCCACCTGCTATGGTTCCTACACCATCTGTCCCTTCTCAGACAGAGGGATTACCGATGCAGATTCCAGTACAGGCTCCTCTCACATCATCCCCACCCGCAATTAGAGGCAACACTACCACCACTGGGGCCAGACAAAGGAAGAATGAGCCCATAGCTCCGCTTCCTCCCTGAGCTCAACTTCCTTGCACACTATGTGAAAGAGAAGGACACCCCACTAACATATGTCCTACTCTGCCCGAGTTACGCAATCTTATCCAACTCCCTAAAGCAACCCCATTTCTTGCTACTCCACCAAGTACATCCACTGCTACTACGAAGTCCTCCACCACATGCAAGAAAGGAATACAAACCAATTTTACGTGTGCCATATGTTCAGAATATCGCCATTCCACTCATCATTGCCCAACTCTACCTCAATTCTGCCAAACATTAGCCACAATACGCCACACGTCTCGACTAGAGCCCTCTTAGTCACTCCACATGCATGCTTACATTACTGACATTCATTATATTTTGCCGTCAGTCCCTGAGTGAATGAGGTATCATCCACAATATCGTGACATTTAGTTCATGTCCAATGAGCCATCACACCCTGTACACAATATCCCTTCTACATCCTCACCACTTGAGGACAATAAAACTTACCCATTGATTGTTCCCCCTACCACCTCCCAGGATCCTCTGTATTCTCTCATTTTCCACTGCGATGAAGATATCCTGGAGGAACTCACTACCCCTTATTTCCCATGGAATGTTCTCCATCATCAAGCACTTTTTATTTCACAAGAGGCCTTTCACCCTCCTACCCAAGCCTCCCTGTGTGCAATCGAAACTAAGGATTTCATTCCTTTGGGGCATATTGACTAGTTCAAAAACCCTATCCCTGCCCCCCATGCTTTTGAAGAAGGAAACATGGCCAACATCTCCTCCACTGTCAAAATTAACATTTCCATTAAACCAAGAATCGTAGAAGAGATCACGATTAGCGCTGCATGTTCCCCTGAAGAAATCACTACTTACAAAGCTTTCTTTCATGAAGACCAAGATATTTTTTCCTGGTCATATATGAAGATGCCTGGCCTTGATCCTTCTATAGTCAAACATCGAATCGACACCTGGCTAGATATCACCCCCGTTCGTCAAAGGCAACGCCCCCTCCACCCATCCAAAGCCACAGCTATAAAATCTGAAATTGACAAGTTACGTACTATTGAGTTCATTTACCCCATTGTGTACACTTCTTGGGTCTCCAACCCCATCCCCGTGAACAAAAAACAGGGAACTATTTGAGTCTACACAGACTTTCGCGATCTCAACCATGCTTGTCCCAAAGACAACTTCCCAACCCATTCCATTGACCAAATCATCGATGATTGTGCTGACCATGAAGAACTATCCTTTATGGACGGGTTCTCCAGTTATAATCAAATTCAAATCCACCCAGCAAATCAGTACAAAATCACTTTTACAACCCCTTGGGGTACCTTTTCTTATCACGTCATGCCTTTGGACTAAAAAACGTTGGTGCAATGTTTCAACGGGACATGACCTATGTTTTTCATGATCTTGCTTGCATCATCCTTTCTTATTTGGATGACCTCACAGCTCCATCCAAAAAGTGAACCCAACATTTAGATGACTTATGCATCGTATTCCAATGATGTCGCCAATATAATATCTGCTTGGACCCCCTCAAGTGAATCTTTTGCGTCATTATCAGACGCCTCCTCGGGTTCATCATATCCCAACATGGCATCACTGTGGACCCACTCAAGGTCCAAGCTATCACAAAAATTCCACCATGTAGGAATTTACGCCAACTATAGAGCCTACAAGGATAAGCCAAATTTTTGTGTCCCTTTCTCCTAGACTACGCTACTCGTGCACATGGTTTTCTCCACCTACTGCGACATGATATCCCATTTCAATGGAACGAATATGCTCAAGCATATTTTGATGATTTAAAATCTTCCCTATCCAATGCCCCTTTGATTAGTCCCCCAGACTATGATCACGATTACATCCTCTACTTATCAGCGTTTGTTGTTTCAGTCGCAAGAGTCCTCATCCAATTAGGGGATGATGAGCATGAACATGTGATTTACTACATTACTAAAAACCTTTGAGGACCACCCCTGAAGTATAACCACGATGAGAAACTCGCGTTAGCAGTTGTCCTCATAGTCCAAAAACTGTGACATTATATTTTTCTTCAAACTACCAAGATCGTAGCAGACTCCAACCCCATGCAGTACTTTCTTAATCGACGAAAAATCAATGGAACATTTTCCCGATGGATCGTTATACTCCAGGAATACAATCTAGAGTTCTCTACTCCCAAAAGAAAGAAATCTCTTTTCCTAGCCAAACTAATTATGGCTTTCCCCTCAGACACCAAAGCTTACCCCATCAATGAGGATTTCCCTGATGAACACCTCTTCTTTATCCCCTTCGATGACCCCTGGTATGACGACCTCCTTGTCTACCTTCGCACACATAAGTGTGGGTCTCATCTCTCTCAAGATGATCGTCGATGCATTCACCATCAGGCCCCCCAAGACCTCCTCATTGGAGACATTCTCTATCGAAGTGGGGTCAACACCATTCTTCGGAGATGTCTTACCATCGACGAAGCCGACAGAGCCTTGAACGATTTCCATGGTGGCGCTTTTGGTGGTCACCTCTCAGGTATGTCCACCGCCCAAAAAATAATTTGGGCATAGTACTTCTAGCCCACTTTGTTTCATGATTGCATCAACGCTGTCAAGCGATGCAACAAATGCCAACTTTATGCAAACAAATCACTAGCTCCACGAGCTCTTCTACACCCAATCATCACAGTCGACCCCTTCTGTAAATGGGGAATAGACTTCATGACTTGCCATCCTCCATCTAGTAATGGACACAAGTACATTATCATGGTAGTGGATTAATTTACCAAATGGGTTGAAGCCATGCCCACATTCAACAACATAACTGACACAATGACATGTTTTTTATTCAACCATGTCATTACCCGATTCAGAGTCGCATAACAGTTAGTTTTCGATCATGGAAAACATTTTGAGAAAGATATCTTTACAGAACTCTCCTCAAAATTAGGCTTCACCCATGAGTTCGCCTCCCCATACTACCCTCAGTCCAATGGGTAGGTAGAGACTGTCAATAAAGTCCTCAAAACCATACTACAACGTACCATCAACAAACATAATACCAACTAGCATCATATGTTGTTTTCCGCTTTATGGGACTATCACACGACAGTCAAAACTGCCATCGGTTTTACACCATTCTACCTCGTCCATGGGATCGAATCCACCCTCCCTATCGAGTGCGAAATTCCCATTTTACAAACTTCCATAGAGATCTTACCTGACACTGCACCAATGGAGCAGTGCCGACTGACCTTAGAGTCACTTGATGAAGATCGTCGATCTTCATTACAACACAATGAGGAAGTTAAAAAATGGTCCAAAGCCACCTTCGACCGCCATGTCAACCTACACTTATTCAACAAAGGTGATCTCATGTTAGCCTATGATATCACCCACGACACTCTGGTCCATGGGAAATTCGAATAATTATGGCATGGCCCCTTCATCATCCAACATTTCCTCACTAAAGATGCCTACATATTGGCATCTCCAGAAGGCTACCCTCTCAAAGAACCCATCAATAGGTTGTACTTAAAGAAGTTTTACACCTAAGCGTAGGCCCCCTACCTTAGGTTTCTCTTTTTACATGTTTGTAGAGTTTTTTTATATATCGCCACCAATCCCGATGTCTAATCTATCACCCGTGTTATTGACAGATGCATCATCCATCAACCTACCACATCGGTTATGCTAATTGTGCCAACTGCTAGACCTAGAATCTCGCTTTGGCCTCTTGGGCCATCTATACCCCCTCACATATCCTACTCCATTCCAATGGCATATATTTGGGCTTGACCACCAATAACCAAGCGAAATATGACATCGTCATTAGTCTCCTCACTGAGGCCAGTCACCGACACATTCGTCACCTTAGTGTTCTATTAGATTCCTGGCTTGTCCTCTTGCAACTCAAAAACATTTATCATGTTCACGATCCTTACCTCTTTCACAAATACCTGCAAGTTAGACTCCTATATCACAACTTTCATTCCATCACATTTACACATATTCCAAGAAACATCAATCAAGTAGCAGATCACATGGCTAACCTAGTATGAGATTGACATTTATCACAATAACAACATCGTATACACATCATCATACATTTTTCAAACAGATAGCATAAGACATCATACATCATATACACAAAACATAAAGACAAGGATGATCAAAATATAACCATCATATATATATCATCAAGGTCCCCAATGTTTTACAAAAAAAATAGATATACAATTTCCCGTAGGATCATGAGTCCCATCACCCCTATGAGCATAAAATATGGGTATCCAATACCCTATACAAAATTGGGCCCATAAACCCATATAAATAAAAAATCGACACTCAAGGTGCCCCCAGAGCCCCCCTAGGTCCTCTGTTAGTTGGAGGTGCCCCACCAGCTAGGGGCCCTCCAGCTTCAAAAGGCAGTCAACCAGTCATCGCTGCCCCCACCATTGCTTCTCTACGGATCAATGTTTTCCACTCTGTTGGTACCCACACACACTGGTCCAGGACCTCCTCGTCTTGGATATGGGCCCATATGCCCTCATGAACACCCTACAAGACCCACTCAAATCGTCGGTACAAATCCTGTAAGGTGGCCGTAGCATCCCCTTGTGGCTCTCTGGCTGGTCCAACACCAATGTCATCTCGTCGATGCCCCTTTCCAGCCTTCGGCTCTACAGGATCTTGTCGAGCCGTCTCCCATCTAGCCTCTGCCTCTCGTTCCTGGGTTCCAACATCTGCAAAAACAACAACAGATATAATGTCAACATCCATACACATGTCTGATAAATACTATCTACCAAAATAAAAAAAATAGAGACAACACATACCTCTCTAGTCCCAATCCTCCCCAGGAGGTAGCACCATATTTGAGTCCTGTTTGTAATCCATACCAACGTATGGATAACAGAGAAGAACCTATGGAATATAACACCACACTCACGTGACCTTGGCTATGAAATAGTGGCCACCCTCCCCTCATCCATGATGGGCCAACACATGCACCCATCACATCAATCGTGACTCTCACTGGGACACTGGCTCTAACAAATTCCTTGGGCGTAATAAAGACACCCTCTCCAGAAACCAGGCCACCAAAACGGACCCGAATGCAAAGTCACTGGAGTCAGCATGCCAACACCGGTTCAATTGCGACATCATCTTGGTGTGCATCAACACACCCCATGCAAACAGGTCCCCATTCAGGACCTGCTCCACCACCCTCAACTAGGGCCATCTCATAGAATGGGAGTCTCGTCAAAAAATACACGTCCTCTGCTATAGAGAATGTAAGTTTCTCCCCCCTCACCATGAATACTTCAGATCAGTGATCCACATCCTAATCATAAATTAGAGCAGGTACTCCTGTGACCGTATCAGGGGGCAGTTGAAAAACTTGAGCAACCCATAGGCTGCCAAGCGTCTACATACCCCCAGTTGCGCACTCATAGCCTCTCGCAACCGATCCCAATCGCACTCTCGCCAGTGAACTGACATCATGCTCTATGTTCTATTTATCACCTACATCCACAAAGAAACATATGATCAGCCTCATCATCGATCAAATAATCATAAATATCCAAAAAATACACCCTTGAGTCTGCACACAGTGCACGAATTTTCCCCAACCAGTTGTGCATCAATGCGCAACTGTTCTTCCCACAACTGCACATTAATGCCCAGTTGCCACACTCAGAGTTACACATGGGTGATAAACTAACGGTCGTACAAACACGCATCCCATGCACTCTTGTCTATCCTTCCCACGCACCCACATGCATGGTTGTCTCAAGCACAACCGTACATTATGCGTGTGTTTCCTCACCACAACCATGCACTTCTCAGTGTGCGATTGTGAAGGGAAATCTCACACATAATTTGTGATACACTGAGGTATACCCATGCACATATGCATGGGTATTCCCATTTTCTCATGCACTTGTGGGCCCCTACCCTTGAAAACCCCTCTACAGCCCTCCGTACAACCCCTACCTACAATCTATCAAATTCACAATATTTAGGATTATAGGATCACTAACCTGTCTCTCGCCGCTCTCGGATCGGTAGCCTCACACTCTAGTAATATCCAAATCTCCTTACAACTCTATTATCAACTTAGCAATAGTGACATGTACAAATGAGGTGGTATTGTGGGCCCACCATCTATATATAGCCCCTTTTTCCCAACTTCCACACTCTGTTATAGGAGCCAAAATCCTTTGTTTTCTGATCCATTCTTAGCCATGAGATCCTGATCCAGCCATCTACACATTCACTTTCCCTGGGTTATCATCTGCACTTTTCCCCAGAGGAGCATTTTTCTCATGCCATGTTCAAGTATGCATGCTCACTTTCAGTTTTATCAAATAGTTGTTATATGTTCTATTATCATTAGATATTGTTCACATTGGGTATTTGGTTTTCATGTGTACAGGTACTTGTTCTGCAAGATGACAACCCCTTTAGGTATATGTATGACACTGGCATGTAGTTACTCCCTCTGTTACTAATCACATAACCCAGTCACACCCTCTAACATTTACCTTTAGGGTCCCTACTTTCGGATCTGTAGTATCTTTACCTCTGCCATATTTTGGTACTGTCATCCAATAGCACTCTCCCCCACATGAGTTGTCCCATTCATAGTTCCCCTTGGAAACTTGAAACTCATGATGATTTCACCCCCCTAGGTTTGGGAGTCCCGTTAGTATTTTTCATTTCCGAGAATGAACCCCATACTTCTTCTCATCATATTTCTAACCTTCCCAATGGACTCCTAGGTCATATCATCTTCGCAGTTTCATTAGCCCTCCATCTCATCCACCATTAGTTTTTCGTCTGTAGATTATCCTCCATCCACTTAACTAATACAGAAACCCACCCATGAGGCCCCCACCCTCCACCAATTCTCTTTCAAAAACTTGTGCCCTAATCAGGCCAAGCCATCTTTCACTAGGGAAACCATTTCTGTATATTTATACTCAACCCAACTTATTCTTTATTTCTTTGGTAATTGTATAAAGCCTTTGTTTCCATCATATACATAGTTTTTTAGTCATCAGCCTCGATGGCCTTCTTTTACCTAGAAAAGTAACCCATGTCACCCTTGGTTGGGGAATCCACCCTTTCTTCATATCAACATCATTAACAAACCCCAAGTATCCAAAATACATGTACCCATGATCTCTGAGTTTTCCCACTTTGTTAGCCTCTGGCACTGTTTAACCCCATATCTAGTCATCCCCCTCACGCTATATCTAGTTTTACGGTTGTTTCCAATCATCCCTCAACACCCCAACCAAGGGCCATCTCGAGTCCCACAATATCTTGACTTCATTCATGTTACTTGTCAGTACTGGATATCATCTATTAATCAGTGGATTTCAAGAATCCCTTAGCTTCTTGGCATCACGTCTCCCTTCATGTTGACATTAGCATAGTTTCCAGAAGGGTGGTAGTACCTTGAATCTCATTACCTTTTCAATGAGGAGTCTCAGACGACACAAAGAGAATCATCATTTCTTTCTGATTCCGTTGAACCCATAACATTTGACTTCAACAAAATATCATGTTAAGGTGGGTCTTACTATGCGACCATTTCATTTGTTTCATACCAGCCAGAGACCTTTGAAGTTGATAGGCCATCAATGCCTACAAGTCATTGACAATTCTTACATATTTCCTTGACTCACTTCAGAGCCTGTTCACCATTCAGAACTGTCATCTTCCGTTATCAACCACCCCCGAGGGTGCTGTAGTTATCTACATCAACATCCATCATCAGTGATTGTCCCACATTTTGGTTTCATGACACGAGCATGGGGCATGACCGCCTCGTTTGTACACATATTTTATTTTTTCCTAGAAAAAGGTTTGGGTCCCACAATTTTCCCTCTCCCTCCGATGGATCGCTCTTGCAGTTCCTCTCTTCACTCTTCCTTACAATGGCACTCTCAGCAAAATAAACATTGATGTATTTTGTCTATACGTATGCTTCTAACTTCACACATCAGGGGGCATCTGTTATCACTGAAAAATCATCTGCAACATTGCACACAATGGTTGAAGAAAGACATCAATTCCAATAGCAATTAGTCCACCTACAACACCAAAATCCATCAAAAGGAAAAAAAATATATACTTGGTTCAAAAATCAAAGTGCACAAATTCACCAAAGGAAGCACACGCACAGTGCACAAAATGTGCATGCTAACACAACCCTCAATGCGCACTATGCACAAAATTCATGACTCTCTATGAGAAAAGTCGTGCACTTCCATGAACGATGCATTTATGAATCTTGTTGGCCTCTAAACCACTTCCAAACCGACCCCCAACATGATTTGACACTCATATCTGAGTGAAATCTATCGCACAAAATTCACAACTCTCTATGAGAAAAGTCGTGCACTTCCATGAACGATGCATTTATGAATCTTGTTGGCCTCTAAACCACTTCTAGACTGACCCCCAACATGATTTGACACTCATATCCGAGCGAAATCTATCTTGGAGGCTGGTCAAGGGCTAGGAAGTTCCTTAAAAGGCCCATTGTTCACACTATGAACCAATTATATCTTGCCATGAATGGACACTATAAATATGCGCCATGGGTGTGCTAGAAAAATAATAATTTCAAGGTATTGTTATGCTGCAAGAATTCTTATTTGAGAATCCTCTTTTCTCTTTGAATCATTCAAGCACTATAGCAAGGGCCATTCCACTCACCTCTTGAGAGGATTGGCATCGTATTTCTTCACCATTGTCACTTTCCATTGCATGAAGAGAAGAGATCTCAATTAGGTAACTCAAGAGACCTCCTAAGGAGGAAGAGGGGATTGATAAGTCCCTTCCTTTCTCTACGATGTTTAGCCTATCAATATATTTATCCATTGGTAGCTATATATTGGTCATTTTTTTTATTTTCATGGTTCTATTTATTGCAAGCTTCTCTAACATTTATTTCTTAGTTATTTTTAGTTTTTATTTCCTTGTTTCAAGTGTGTTTGGTTATCTAATCAACTCACAAACTTTTGTCTTGTTTAGTTGACTTAACTAAGCATGCAAGTGTTGTGGTTTTGCTCACCCGTGTGACAAAAACAACAAAACAGTCATACTAGAACCAACATATAAATCCTAGATGCTAACTGGAAGAAAAACTCAAGAAAAGTAGAGCGCTCCTTCTCCAAGGCTAGCGCACAAGAGAGAGAGTCTCCATATCCATATAACAAGTACCATACACAACTGCAGCAACTGCAACTACACTACTCTCTCAAACTTTCACCATACCTAGCCATAATATCACCAAGAGTGTTACCCATGATTTTGGTCATCATAATGGTGTATTGATGATGGTGTACTCAAGCTCCTCATAAGAACTTTCTCCTAAGAAAAGTGACATTCATCTCTTCCCAGAAAACATACTTTTGAAGAGAGTTCGCAGGTTGCTAATATAATAGGGTGCGAGAATGATCCATTCTTGCAGGCTGCCTTAAGCTAGGGTGAGAACTTCTCGCACTGTGCTACATAGCTAGGGTGTGAACTCATTCTAAAGCTTGGAAAAAGATGAAGTCTTGATGGTTTTAGAAGGGAATATTCTAGAAGAATGGGTTGGCATTTGAATGGTTATCCTTTTACTGGTTTCCTTGATATTGTGGGATCATTCTTATCCAAGTAACCATCTCATTCTCTCCTATATATTGATGGAATTCTCATGGAAAAGGTTAAGAAAGATTCATTGGAGAATTGGTGAAAGAATTGTGTGAAGGACCTAGTTTGAACGGGAGCTTGGAGACTCTAGCAAGTCTATCAAGAGGATTTGATCTTCTTAATACAAGGATTGAGCAAGTGTGTGTGTTGGAGCCAAGAGCCACTGAAAGGAAGCTTGCGACATCAAGGCGATCAGGTTGTAATCTTCTACTTTCAATTAATATGATAAAGTGGCATGTCCTTTTCCCATAAATCTATTCTCACTTTATTGTGTAATTCCTTGATCATACACATAAGTTGACAGTTGAATATATTCTGCTATCTTCACTTTGTTTGGGTTGTGTTGTCTTGGTCTTGAACTCACAAGAGCACCGGAGCGAAGTGGGAGCAATAGAGACCCTAGGAAGCGATACAAAGGTATGTTACTTGTTCCTTCCTACTAGATAATTCAATGGTCAAAACTTAGGGAAAGAGTCATGTCATGTCCTGTTTTGTTCTAGATCCAGGTGGATCTAGGGAGATCTGTTAGTGTCCGCACCTACCGATTAGTCCGATAAAAAAATTGGTGACTCCACTGGGAAATAACCCATTTTCATTGTGGTTTTTGGTATTTTTCATTGGCCATTTGTTCTTGCCTTACTTTTCTCCATTCATATCAATCTCCGAGTCTTCAGGATACCCTGATAGACCCTCTGGGTCCAGAGGCCTCTTCAAATTTTGTGTCTTTTTCCAAAAATTTGATTAGTTTTAGACATTCTCACACTGCACTCCACAGTGGCCTGCGAGAACATACTGATTTCTCACCCTACTTTTAGGTTTAGTGCGAGGTTCTTGCACTCTACTCAAAGCTCACCTGCGAGAATGACCTATTCTCGCACTGTGTAATACTCTCAGCCTGCGAACCCTTTTTTTTCAAAGTTTTGGATTTAATACTTTTGCATGATCAACTACCTAGATCATTATAGGTGCCTAACAAGATATTCCTGGACCATTGGTTGATGTTTTCTTGTCTTCGTTCTTTTGCATGAGCAGTCTTAAGAAATCAAGACTCTTCCTGTCCATTTTTCTTGACTTTCGTTTCTTGACTTCTCTCTGCAAAGATATACTCTCTGATTTTGGAATCTGAGTGTGCTTGCTTGGTTAAGAACTGGAGATTGACTGAAAGTTGATCTTCTTTTTCTTTATCATTTGCTCATTATTTGAAACCTCATTTTTCTCATGCAATTGAAAAGACTAGTTTGGTTTGCTTGTTACTTTTGTTTCCATTGAAAGAGTGGTTTGGGTTGTTATCTATTGCTTGTTCATTGTTTTTATTTTCTGCATTGATCCAAGTGGATATTGGTGGCCACCCATATATTCCACTTGGACCCGTACCATTGCTTCTTTCAGTTTTTCAGTTTCTGCACAGTTTACTATTTTTAGCAGTTTTTCAGGTCCTGAACTTCCGAAGCTGTTTTGAGGCCTTAAACGACGTTTTTTTTTGGAAAAATAGGGAGCAACATGGATCATAGATCAATGTTTCTCACCCAAAAGTTGTATTCCTCGGATAGATATTTCTAACGAGGTATAGAACACGTCAAACAAAGATCGTATGCCAAAGTTACGTCCCCAGGAAGTTGATGTACCAACTTACCCAAACGGGGCCCATAGTCTTGGTGTTTCATCTCCTAGGGTTAGGTCTTTGGATGTTTAGGGTTTTCCATTGTTTCTCAATAATAATAGGCCTTAGAGCCTCATTGTAACACAGTTCAGAGGCCAGTAGCCGCGACATCTCTTTTCAGAGATAAGCTATCAACACCCTAGCTAGTTTATTTCCATTCTGTCTGTAAGCATATTTCAGTCATTTGTTATTAATGAAATGAAGTCTTATTTCCGCTGCATCTCTGTGTTTATGTGTATTTCTGTATTTCATTGTGTTCCTACATAAATACGAATCATGCACTCTCATGGTGTAGGTCCTTTTTGAAAAGTGAACAAACGTTTTTCTTTCAAAAAACATTTTCGCCTTCGAAAGTATTGAAAATCAATTGTTGCAATTATTGAAAAAGAAACAATAGAGAATTGTTATTCTTGCGTGATTTGTTACAATTGCATTTTAAAGGAAATTGTTTCTTGTAGTTCAAGTTTGATCCGGAAAACTTCTCTTTCCCTCTCGTACATAGGATTCATTGAACGAAAATTGCTATATTTCATTCTTATCCATGCATCGTTGGGTCAGAGTCTTATACAACATCAGTTTCATCTCCATTTTCTTTGAGTAACAATAGCCCCTAATAACATTGCACAATCGTAAAATTTACTTAGTAACTCTTTTATAGGACTCTATTACACCAACATTTAGCTAGGCTAGCACTTTGGAAGAGGTAGAGAGATACACTCTCCAAAGCACAAAACACACAATATCATCTTGTGTTAAGGAGTGTCAAATTCCATTTACAACATCTTGTTTTGGAAAGCCCTTCTCACACAAGGGTCAAACACGAGGTTGCATTGATATTGACTGAGTTACTCACCTTGCTTTGTTGATATCGATGTAGAGATTGCACGTATTACGGGGATCATTCAGAGGTATACCCACAATGATGAGTGGAAGTCTTTTGAGTTGATTTCGGGCTAGATACCCTGCCCTTGCATGTGGATCGGACCGTCGACTATCCCCCTAGGCTCTATTGTTGTCGGTGGTAACCTTAGCAGCCTATCTTTCTAGGGTCTTACACAAGGTGACTATGAAGGGGAAAGTCTTCACGGTACCTGGAATTGATGTTGGCCAAACTCACTCGGGCTCCTTGGAGGGTATACCCACGATTATGTGTGGGAGCTTGCACCATGGTTTAAGTCCGTTAAGTAGGCCATCAGCGTAACTTTTCCACCCTAGCCCAACCCCTTCTCATCTTGTTTTTGCAACATTAGATTTCATCACCAACTAGTGGCTTTGGAATTAGAAGGTCTTGTTTGCTTGGTCTTGCTTCCCATATTTTGTTTACTAGAGCGTGTTGTTTGTTTACCAAAGTTGAACATACGATTTTCTTCATAAGTTTGTCACTCGTTTACAATAGCTCCTCCACATCGTTCACGTAGAATGCAAGGTTTATTTCCAGAGCATCTAGAAGGTTCTCAACCCTTGCCTACAAGTTCACCTGAGGGCTCTCCTTAGCAGAGTGAAGTCCAAGATGTTACCACGCCACAAGTGGAATGAACTGAATCTCTAGAACATTTCTGAATTACTAATACTCGAGAGGACTTTCAACTTCACCCTGATTCTGAGCGACCTTTTATGCGATTGAATTCTTTTGGAGACTTAGTTGCTACATCTTCTGGATCACCAGTTGGACCCTTTCCAGGTATAGAAGGCCAAGATCCTTTTTGGTCTACGGGTGTTTTTCGATGGGACCTTTTTGGTCCAAGCTCATCTGTGATTTCTGAAATCTCTAGTTCAGAGACAGTAGCGTTTACTACCACCTATCACTTTACCATCCCTATTGACATGGCCCATCACATAGATACTATGAGTGTTCAAACCGGGTTTACTGTGATAAGTCTCACTCCCATCAGCACACCGCGTACGCCCAACGTCATTCCGACACTACCACCTGGATACCATGTATTGAATGCTTCCATTCTCACTCCTAGGCAAACTCCATCTGGCTCTCTTGGTGGCCCTTCTTCTTCTGGGCACCCTCTTCCCGATTTTATTCCGACACTCTCTCAATTTCCTTTTGGAGGACCTTCCTCATCTTTTACTGGCAGTCTTAATCCTAGTGGCACTATTCCATCATTCACACCAAATTACCAGATTCCTGTCGGTGGACAATTTCACCAAGGTGGCATGACTCAACCCCCTCTTAGCGGGCAAATTCCTATTGGAACGCAAATCCCAATCGGAACACAACCCCCAATTGGAACACTGCCCCCAATTGGAACACTGCCCCCAATTGGAACACCACCTTCGATCGGAGGACCGACCCCACCTTATGGACAAAATATACCTCTGTCCTTGGCCCAGTATTGGAATTAGTTGATACAACATCCTCCTCAATCGACTGGGGGGCAGCAGTTTCTAGCTGCATCTGTTATACCTGCTAGTCTGGGCCAACCATATCCAGGCTCATTCAATCCTATTTGGGGCTCGACTGCTCAAACTCATGTCCCTGTTCCAGGGTACAATCCCATGAGCTACTATCCTCTTCAACCACCACCGAATCTGCCTGGGTCTTCACATTATATGCAGACTGCTTATGGTCCTACTGGTTTTCCTATGGGGCTTCCTCCCCAAAACCACCAGTACTCGCAGGTGAATCGACAGTTACCCTTTTTGGCCACTTTGGATCTTCTAAATCTGTCAAGGATTTTAAATGATCCAATTTGTCACTATCCCCAATGGCCTGCTATACCTGCCAAACTACCATCAGATATCCCTAAATTTGATGACAAGGCGGGAGAGGACCCGAACAATCACATCATGACTTTTCACCTTGGTGTTCATCCAACTCATTGATGGATGACTCTATTCGTTTACATCTTTTTCAATGAACCCTCACAGGTTCTGCAACGAAGTGGTATATAGAACTACCACGAGCTTTTTTCGCTAACTTCAACACCTTAGCTATGGCTTTCCTCACACACTACCAGTTACCAATTCATTATGAAACGGGGACTGAAATTTTGAGTTCTTTCAAACAGAACAAAACCACTCATATCTCTGATCACATTCATGAGTGGCGACAGAGATGACGTCTCATCAAACTCGAGCTCCCTGATCAGTTGCTAGAAGAATGGTTCACCAAATCATTTTTGAATGACATCGGTCATGACATCACCATGGGTGGAGTAGTCATGGAAGAACAGGCCATAAGTCGTGCTCAATATCTTGATCTCGTTTACTCACAAACAGGTACCCTTTACGATTTACTACCTGACTTACCTCGTCCTTCCACTTCCGCCACTTCAACTACTCCAGCTGCTTCACATGCAGTCGACGGTGTGATTGGCACTTTCCAAGCCCAACCACATTCTGCCTCAAGCAAAAACCCCAAATATGCTTCTTCTAATGTTCAAAATGCTCCATCTCCTACCCCTCCCACCGACAAGACTTCTGAGGTAAATGAAGTTCAATCTACCCCAGCCGGTAAAAACAAATCCAAAAAGGGAAGGGGTAATAATAAGGAGGACAAAAATACTTCTCAAGCAGAGAGAACCAAAACTACCCCTGTTAACGATCAGGATAAGCGTAAACCTCGATACCCTTGTCTTATCTGTGGTGATGATCACTACACGAAGGATTGCCCACGATGTGCCGAGGTCACTAAGTTCCTTCAAGGAGCTCCAAAACCACATGCTCCGGCCGTTTTGTCCCAACCCTTCCCATCTCAACAACAGGCTCAGTTGGTCATTCATGACCAACCCTTATCTTCTACTACATCTTATGTCTTGATGTGTACTGGCGATTCAAAGCAAAATGACATTGCACTCACCACTCGAGCCAAAGATTATTTTAACCTCTAAAGAGAAGGTTGATGATCTACCTCCTTCCTCGGTACAACCCTCTCCTGCGACTCCACCTACCAACGGTCCTCTTCATCTTGAACGACCGAGCCTCAACACAGTTCTTCGACCCCCCCCAAAGGGTGTCGTTTGGAAATCGGCTTTCAATCCTCATGCTCGTGCTGCCTAGAACTACATCATTGTTGAAGATTTGGCCCAAGCACCTTCTGCGATGTCAGCCCTCGAAGTCCTTCAAAGTTGTCCCACACAACGGAAGGCACTGTTAAAATATATTGGTGGAATCGACCCAACGGATACGAATTTAATAATTTTTGAATTGGAAGATCACATTCCAAGGTTACCCCCTCAACTCACATTCCAGATCCAAGTGATTGTCTCTGAAAATCACTTCTCCCTCCTCCTTCTACACTTCACCAGTTACAAAGTTTGCAGGGGAAAGAAAACTTTCTTCATCATTTTATCCCAAATTACACTGAGATAACTTGTGGATTTACGCGGTTCTTAGATAAGGGGTCTGAGTTCGTATGGGCTACCATCGCCAACAATGCTTTTGAAGCTTTGAAATTGTCCCTAACGCGTGCTCTGCTTCTCTTTCCCCCCGATTACAGTCGTGATTATTTCCTTTACCTTGCTGCCTCAGATTACACCATTGGTATGGTTCTCATCCAAGAGGATGATGCTAGCTACGAACATGTGATTTACTACTTGAGTCGCAGTCTCACGCCTACCGAAATCAAGCATTTACATGTTGAAAAACTAGCCTTGGCTGCTGTCCAAGATGTCCAACGCTTTCGACACTATATCCTCTCACACAAGACTACAGTGCTTTCTAACTGCAACCCTATGCAACACATTATCACACGACAATTGCTAGGGGGAAAATACTCCAAATGGATTGTGATACTCCAGGAGTTTGACCTGTAATTTGAATGCGCCAAGTCTAAGAAGTCCTTAGTGTTCGCTGAGTTGATCTGCGACTTTCCCTATTCTGCAACGAAAATTGTAGCAGCTGATTCATTACCTGATGAATCCCTTTTCCTCATCAGCATGGATGATCTTTGGTATGGTGATATCATTATATATCTCCAAACCTAGAATTTCCAGCCAACTTTGTCTCGTACTGACCAACATCGAATACGATACCAAGCTCATCAATATATTATCCTCGGGGATACTCTTTATCGTTGGGGGATTGACTATGTTTTTCGACGCTGTCTCACATTCGACGAGGCCGAGAGAGCTCTGAATGACTGCCATTCTAGAGCCTGTGGTGGTCATATGTTTGGGTATGCTACTGCCCAGAAGATCTTATGAGCAGGGTATTTTTGGCCTTCTTTATTTAACGACTGCATAATCACTGTTAAAAAATGCCATGCTTGCCAGGCCTATAATAACAAGATATGGTCGCATCCCGCTCCTCTTCTCCCTGTGGTCTCTATTGGTCCCTTTGAAAAATGGGGTATCAATTTCATGACATGTCACCCCCACTCGGTTGGGGGGCATGGATACATTATTGTAGCCATCGATTACTTTACGAAATGGGCCGAGGTGATGCCGACATTTGACAACACTAGAAAGACCGCAACATTATTCATTTTTAATCACATCATAGCTCGTTTTGGTGTTCCCCAGGATATCGTCACTGATCACAGTAGCCACTTTAGAAACTTCATGATGTCCGAACTTACTGAAAAGTTGGGTCTTCACCATGAAAACTCGACGCCCTATTACCTACAAGCCAACGGCCAAGTCGAAGCAATTAACAAAGTTCTCATAACTATGCTCCAACGAATGATAGGGATTCAAAAAACAAGTTGGCACACAATGTTTTTTTCAGCATTGTGGGATTACCAGACATCCGTCAAGTTCACTATTGGGTTTACACCTTTCCGATTAGTCTATGGTTTGGAAGCCATTCTCCTTATTGAATGCGAGATACCTTCTTTAAAACTAGCTGTTGAACTCCTACCAAACACTTCTGCTGAGGAAGAACATCTATTGTATCTTATGTGGTTAGACGAAACTCGACGCGATGCTACCCTAGTCATAGAAACTCAAAAAAAAGTGTCAAGGCCCAATACGACAAACATGTCAAGCCTCGAGTTATCTCTGAAGGAGATCTCGTTCTCCTCTATGAGAAAGATCAAGATATTCTAGGAGCTGGAAAATTCGAAGCCATGTGGCGAGGTCCTTATATCGTTCGACGATTTTTGGAAAAATGGGCTTATGAGTTAGTAGATTACGATGGTATCCCTTTGAGTGAACCTAGGAATGGGTTGTACTTGAAGAAGTACTATGCATAAAATCACCTGTGCATGAGTACTTGTATTTTTATTGTATCATACTTCTTGTGTGTTACTATAACTTGCTTTTATCGTTATCTGGTCTCTTCCCTCATGTGATGTTGTGTTTGATTTCCAGATGTCGGAGTCTTCGCTACCCTATATTGGCTTCGCTAATGGCACTAGCCGTAGTACTCAGAACCTTGCTTCCATTGCATGGGCAATTTATGCCCCTACAAATGAACTTGTCTCCTTACGAGGTGTGTGTCTCGGTCGTGCGAACAACAATATTGCAAGGTATAGCGCCGTTATTGAATTGTTGATTGATGCTATCTCGCTTGGAATTCGTCATTTGGTTGTGTGACTCGATTCGTAGCTTGTAGTGCTACAGTTAAGTAATGTCTATACTATTCGAAGTCCTACTTTGCTACGGGTGTATTTGTGAATTCGTCTCTTGGAATGTTATTTTGATTATATTGAATATCAACATATTCCTAGATGTCTAAATACATTAACTGATGCATTGGCTAACTATGTATTAGACAGACATTTGGATCATTTATAAATCAATCACATCAATTTTCACACAACACAATATAAATCGATAGAAGCCATCTGTATATATAATGATCAAAAGAGTTTTTTACAAAAAAGTTATGTCCGAGGACCAAAATGTCAAAATCTGAAGCTCATAGCTTCTACAAAGTGACATCATGGATGACGTTCACGATAACACATGACTGTCTGGGCAACCCTACAGAGTAGTGGACCAATGGATTCTGACACTCCTACTGTATGACGTTGATAACGTCGTGGAACCTCTCCAAGAGGCATGTCTGGAATATCTACTGTCAAACCCTCTAGGTTTTGTTCCACTACTTGATAATCCTCGGTGTCCCATTATGGCACTGGTGCTACCTCTCCTCGCCACTGGATAGGAGAAGTACCAGGAGGTCAGTAAGGTCCCACATCTGTGTCATCAAAAATGAATTTTGTTTTTATTTTTTGGACGAACATATAAAAACATTTGCATATGATAAAATTCACAAAAACATTTAAAAAGAAAAAATTGTGTACTTCTTACCAAGTTCCCCCCACTGAGCACCCTCGGGCAGGACTAAGTCCGGATCTCCTCGAAAATACAACCCGGCATAAGCATAATCATCGACCATCAACATCTATGGTCGCAACTAGTCGAAGAAGGTATCATCATACTTGATAATTGGTCCCGCTACGTGCCGGGCCATGAGCTGACACCATCTCAGCATTCTTGGATCTGTGAGAGCTGGAAAACTCCAATCAACCTGCAGCCTCAGTAACGGAACCCTCTCGAGAAAGAAGGACACCAACAAAGATTCGCACCCGAATTTCTTCAGGCCACCTCGTCTGCCTTTGTTCAACTTCTTCTTCATGCTACGAAGCACTGCATCTGCCTAGTTAAAAACCCGAGGCTCGGTACACTCTATGGCATACTGAAAGTAACTCTAGAGCACCATGTGAGGAGAGAAGCTTCCAGCCACCTGAGCAATGGTGAACAAGATAGTACGGAGGGTCAAATCCTATACTCCTCAAATATCTACTTTCCCTTTCTTCCTCTCTACCTCAGGAACACAGTGTAAGCGACTATACTCACTCATGGGCAGCCCACCACATCTGCTACCAGTTAGGCTCACGTGGTCCCCACGCCGTGATAGTCCTATCAAGAAGTAAATGTCCTCAATGTCCAAGGACAATGTGTGGACCCCTACATGAAATACCTGCTGATCGGGATCCCACATATGCACAAGGTACTCTAATAACCTGATTTGGGCCCTCATGCCCAGGATACGAAAGTACTTCAGAAGACCACAATTTCTCAAAGCGGAAATAGTGGGTGGATGATTTCCAAAAATGGCATTATCTTCTTCGTGCTCCCTTTTGTGCCATTCCAGAACCATTTTGATGGCCAACTACCTACATAAGAAGCACAAAAAGAAGATTAGTAACTCTATTCATAAATTGGTTCTCTTTCATTGAGCAAAACTTCAAAAAAAAATTATGCTTTGCAGTTCTCCCAGGTGCCCTTTAGGCACAGTGCGAGGTTCTCGCAGGCTGCTGTGGGCTCACCTGTGAGAATGACCCATTTTCGCAGGTCCCGTGTAGCCCACCTACGAGAATGGTTGAGAGCCATAATAGCCCCCAAAACCAACTCAAAAATGGGGTTTTTACCAATGAAAATGAGAAATTAAACCATGAAAAAGTAGAGGACAAAGAGCCTACCTCACTGTCGCTGACGGCTCGTCGAATGGATGCTCGTAACTCCCGCAATTTGACGCTGAATTTCGAGGGTAAAAGAGGGGTTTTGGGGCTCAAATAGTGGTAAAGTGAAAATGATATGGTAAAAAGAGTTTTTATTTCTTTATATTAACTTTTACCATGTTATTAAATTTTTAAAATTATTTATTTATCAAAACCTAAACCCTAATGCCCTTTTGAGTGTAACTTTTGCAGGCGTAACGATTTCGATGTTCATGTACAGGGATGTCGACATATTTTTCTTCTTCATCGCATGTTTTGATTGTTTTTCATGGTTTTTGTATAAAACCTTGGGTTGGGTCTTTGTCCATTCTCACGCTTGAAAATACATGAGAACGCGATCAAGCATAATTTTATCACTTTTTCGGGCCCAACAAGGTTATACGAAAAATGAACCCCCCTGGAGTCCTCTTTAAGCTCTTTTCAGACTCTCTAAACATGAAAAGATAGCCGAGCGACCTCGCTATTTTCACGCTCGATAAAGTATCTGAAGAAAGCGTCTGGTGGGCAATAATTTATCTCTTTTTCGGTCTCACCAGACTATTTTATGAAAAAGGAACAGAGAGAGTTCTCTTTTAAGTGTTTTTCCAGACTCTATAATCCTGAAAAACCTTCGAGTTTTCTATCTTTGGACTCGTTAAACAAACATTGTCAGACCCATAATGGGACCGAACCACTCCTTCTTAGGGTTCGTTAAACATACTCCGAAGGACTTATCCAAAGGATAAGCTTATATCAATAAGCATATGTTATGCTCCTCAAGCTTGCGTAAAAATAAAGAGGTACTCGCCAGAAATGGTGGGGAAAAATTTGGGAAAGGGATATGTTATCATCTTCGTATTAATTGGTAGCAAGTGTCTCTCTTGAACATGACACCCCCTATTCATTATTTGAAGTCGGTTTGGGAAATCCATTTGTCTCTCATTCGATTTGTTACAAGGTCATACCCTGTGTCGTCTCTGAGTCAATGCTTCCAAATCATTGGTCATGTCATTCATATGTTCAAGAGAAGTTCATCTAAAACCTCTACTGAGTCGGCCATCTGCAGTTGTCCATTCTCTCCGTGTCGGCCTTCCCTGTGTCGAGTCCAATTTACATCATACTCTATTTCACCTTCAAAATCTGTTACTCATTTCATGTCATTGATGGGGGATACATCAAAGCCCTCCTATTATGAGTTTTGTTTTGTCGACTTCAGCTCATTATTCGGAAGCAAGACTTAGAAATTATTTGGTACCTTGGAACTTGCATGCCTCAATGGCAGGTTTCCTCGCTTTTGACAGTGAGTTTACATCATTGACCCCTGATCGAAATATTCCATCGGATGTTCTACCTTAACTCATTCATTCACATTTGAGGGATTGTACTAGAGTACCTTGGGAGTCATTGACATCAATGGTGATTTCCCTCGCACTTGTTAACGGTTTCATCAATGACCGATAATCAAGTGGTTTCTACCATGTTCAACTTCAACACATGTAATCACATGGTTAGATTCGTACTTTTAGGCGACAAGATTGAAGACCTTGGATATCATTTCTTTGTCTAGGTTGTGATGGAATATGTATAATCTGCGACACATAGATCCACTATGCATGTCTCATGGCTATGTCGTCCTAATTTGAATTTTCTCGCATAGATCCAAAGTGTATTCCTGGTGGCTATGTTATATTTTGATGGCATGGATCCACAGTGTATGATTGGTGGCCATGACCTATGTCTACAATGTCATCCATATGTGATCTGAGTATGGGAATGCCTACCTTAGAATTAATATATATGGTATTCTGCAGATGCTTGGTTGTTCATAGGTTTCCGAATAGGTGCGCTCCTGGTTTCCGACACACACATGCAGCTTAGAAAGTCTTTCGGCTGTCACTGATTCCGGCCTCATACTTTGGGGGGCATTTTGTTACCCATGATTTTGGTCATCAAAATGGTGTATTGATGATGGTGTACTCAGGCTCCTCATAAGAACTTTCTCCTGAGAAAAGTGACATTCATCTCTTCCCAGAAAACATACTTTTGAAGAGAGTTCACAGGTTGCTAATATACTAGGGTGCGAGAATGATCCATTCTCACAGGCTGCCTTAAGCTAGGGTGCGAACTTATTGCACTGTGCTACATAGCTAGGGTGTGAAATCGTTCTAAATCTTGGAAAAATATGAAGTCTCGATGGTTCTAGAAGGGAATCTTCTAGAGAATGGGTTGGCATTTGAATGGTTATCCTTTTACTGGTTTCCTTGATATTGTGGGATCATTCTTATCCAAGTAACCATCTCATTCTCTCCTATATATTGATGTAATTCTCATGGAAAAGGTTAAGCAAGATTCATTGGAGAATTGGTGAAAGAATTGTGTGAAGGACCTAGCTTGAACAGGAGCTTGGAGACTCTAGCAAGTCTATCAAGAGGATTTGATCTTCTTCATACAAGGATTGAGCAAGTGTGTGTGTTGGAGACAAGAGCCACCAAAAGGAAGCTTGCAACATCAAGGCGATCAGGTTGTAATCTTCTACTTTCAATTAATATGATACAGTGGCATGTCCTTTTCCCATAAAGATATTCTCACTTTATTGTGTAATTCCTTGATCATACACATAAGTTGACAGTTGAATATATTTTGCTATCTTCACTTTGATTGGTTTTTGTTGTCTTGGTCTTGACCTCACAAGAGCACCAGAGTGAAGCAAGAGAAAGAGAGACCCTAGGAAGCGATACAAAGGTATGTTACTTGTTCCTTCCTACTAGCTAATTCAATGGTCAAAACTTAGGGAAAGAGTCATGTCCTGTCCTGTTTTGTTCTAGATCTAGGTGGATCTAGGGAAATTTGTTAGTGTCCGCACCTACCGATTAGTCTGATAACAAAAAGTATCACCAATAATATCACCAAGAGAATCACCAATAATATCACTTGATAGCGCTAGAGAGAGACCAAGACCAAGAGATGACCATGCACCATTATTCCTCATTGTAGCTCTCCAGAAGACTTGCGCTCTGATTGTATGTACAAATGAGCTAAAACATCCTCTATTTATATTATGTCCGGTGACTTTTCTGGTTGGTCCAACCTAACTTTCTGGTAATTATATTTTTTGTTTATTGTTTTCCTGTGGAGCTGACTTGTCTTTCTAGAAGATAATATTCTAATATTATTTATTCTACTAGGTTGACTTGTTTTCTAGGGTTTTCACACATCTGTTGAGGGTTTCCCTTGGTTCTAGAATATTCCATTCTAGTCAAAGGTTACACGTGGAGGTTAATACCTCCTGCAGCTACTATAACTTCAACACTCCCTCCTAGCTAGGGAGCTATTAACGGTAATGGTCTTGAGAACACACAGACCATTCTTTCAGTAGCATCATTATAACCACACAAGATATCTCAAGATCATGTAGATCAATTCACGAGCATCATCATCACTATTAGTATCATCTGATATCATCCTAGCATCAACATGCATCATCATTTTCATCATCTCTCAAGGCCATACTCCATCTGAGTAATCGGGCATGATGTTGAATAAGTCATGTTTTGAACTCAATGCACTCAATAGAGTGTCTCACATTAGTCACTCACTCGACAGAGTGATATAGGGACCATTCTTCTAATTCAGACATAAGTCCTAGAAGAACAGTTGTCCCAATAGATGCTGAAAGCCCCTCAATGGGATACAAGGACCATTCTTCTAATCTGGACCTACATCCTAGAAGAATGTCAGTCCTCCCAAATGTTGAAATCTGCACCATGGGCTACAGAGACCATTCCTATAGGAATGACAATCTCAGACTATTTTCTGATTGGGTCATATGTACCATAGAGATCAATCTTCACCCATACACCTTAGAAAATATAGATCACATATCGACCACCCTAATCGAGATGTCATGTCCTTAAGGGGCAAACTATTCAACTTGATCGGGCCAATAATTGTGCCTCTGGAGAATATCAGTCTGTTGGCAGCCAATTCATTTTTTTTATGATCCTATAAGCTGCCTACACCTATGTCTTGGAAACATCAATTTTTTGTCGCAATTTTCAAATTAATGACATTTTCATTTCTTGCGACAATTACACACTTATTTTCGTTTTGTTTTCACGACTATAAGTGTGAAAACTGAATCTTTCGAAGTCACATTTTGATCACTATCTGAATTGTCATGATCTTTTTATCGATGTGCCTACTACGTTTACCTTTTGTTTACCATTATGTAGCTGGAAGAACTTTCGAACTATACTCATTGGACATTCTTATATTGATTATATGACTGGGTTTCATTGAGTTTGAAATGCATTAATATTTGGATTTGAACTTTATATGACTTGCCTGATCATTGATTCTATGAAAATGCATAAGGGTTATGATTAATTTTTTTTATATATATGATATAATCCTTATGTTAATCTTTTCACAACTTTTGTCTTGTTGACTATATGAATATCATTGGACACCTTGGTTAAACTTTTGATTATATGAATTGATACATTGGTGCATAGTTGATTTTGGTCTTGATTTATAAGTCGGGTGTTTAAACACTATGGCATAACGTTTGCGCGCATTGGTATACACATTTGATTTCATTAGTTGGGCACATGACTCGATGGTTGAACTACTATTATGAAGTGAATAGCTATGTAAATCGGCAGTTGTACTTGGATAATCAATATTTTGCATGGCAGACTCCACCACCTTCGCATGCTTGCATTTATGCCTACCCCTTTGGCTCGTTCATTTATGTTAGCTCAGGTAGCACTGCTCCTGTGTATGTTGGTGAATCCAAGCCCTTCCCTTACCAAGTGTTTGGCTCCATGGCACCAGTCGTGTGAGTTGAACCCAATGGCAATCAGGCCCTGTTAATATTTGACAATGCCCGCCAAGATTTGGAAGACAATGGATGGCTTACCTTCGTGAAACGATTTGAGGGTTTTAACCTTTGTGTAGCATGACAATTTTCCATGAACTTCGATGGCTATCGAGCCAAGGTGGGTGACATACAGTTAGAGATTGATGAATAGTTTATTAGCTCAACTACGGGGTTACCTACCTCGGGACAGCATTGGTTTAAGAATTGCAAGGTCGAGGAAGTGCCGTGGACATTGTTGTTTCTATCGCGCAAAGTCACCTCTTGTGACAGAGGTATGCCCGTATCTGTGCTCAAAACCACGATGGAACGATTTATTAATTCTAATCAAGAAGTTCGTGACTTGTGAAGGTCGATATGGACTTGTGTTCCTCTTCCACCTGCGTCTACTGATGATTTTTATAGGGTATCCTCTAAACATGCCTTTCTACTTTCATCGGAGCCTATATAAAGTGTCGAAAAAATTTAAGAGGCACAAGGCTGACAACAACCTATTCCACCATGGGCTTATTAAGATTATCGTTGTTTATCATTTTAATTTTCATGGTGATAGTTGGAGGGCTTTCATTGCCCGTAATGGCTTTGAAGACACCGACCCTGCACAGGTTGATAAATTTGTGGTAATTGAAACCAAGCCCAAACTGCCTGTACCCTTGCATCTCCTACTGCCTAAACCCTTGACCAACCCTCCTATTGACTTACCTGACACTGTAACTAAGAGTGCAGAGGCCATTAAAAATCCTATGAGAAAAAAGCCCAACGAAAACCTTACTGCAAATGCCAGAGGGAAAAGGAATGCCCGGCTCATTTCGAGAATGGACAGAAACAAACCAAAATCCTCTGTCGAGTCTAACCTTATCATCCTAAGTGAGGATTCTGATTCTGATATTGAGCATTTTCTGGCCAGCGAGTACCCCTACTCACAGGGTTTATGTCCCAAACCCCCTTATGATTTTGTATCAAACCTTCACCCCTGCCTAAAGGACGACCCTAACTACCCAGGTATTAAGTTGCCTCGTGAAACCCTCGGTCATTTGGCCAAACCCTCAAAACCCACACAGTCACCGTGTGACCAATGCAATTCATGGTTAGAACGATATTATATTGATGTTCCTATACTCCAATCGAAGATTCAATCACTGGAAGACTAGATTGCAGTGCTAACCAGTCAAAAAGACAAGCTCCAAGCAACAGATAAAAAACAAAAGACAACCGGCTCCATCCTGTTCAAAAACGTGGAATCAGCCACGGTTGTTGTAAATTCCAAACTGGCATAATCAAGAAGCCTCGTCTCTATACAGGTATGGTTTTGACATCGTTTTGTTTTGTAAATAATCTAGGTTGATATAATGATTTGAATTCAGTTTTTAAATAGTTCTGTTTACATCTTGAATAACTCTGTTATAATGCGTGCATTCTATATATAGCTTTGCTTTGAATAAAAGGAAATTTCGATTCGATATACGATCTGATCATTCCCAGTATAGTAATCGATAGATTTTGATTGGATTTGAGTGGTCTGCCTTTGGATTTGATTGATTGGTTTGCCTTATTAAGTTGACAAAATTAATAGTTTGTCTTCGACTGGATTGGTTTGTATCCGATTTGAAAAGGAATTTTTTCATACCTAGTTTAGAACAAAATCATGTTCGGATTTGATTTTGTTATGATCCATATGCTATGGTAGGTAAACGATTTGAGTGAGTTTGGTTGTTACGATATGCTCTATCTTACAATTTTCAAAGTTGAGATATTTCTCTGTTCGATTTTAATTTGGGAAACGAACTACTCTGTTTTTATAAAAACAATATGTTCATTTAAGTCTGTGCAGGTGTGCCTGAATCATCGAATGGATTCGATTCGTGACAACGATGCTAAACCCTAGCCAATTGATTCGTTTGATTGGAACGATTTCATTTTGATCAAAGTCGATCAACCCTGTTTGCCCAATTGGCCATAACAAATTATGAATTCTATTGCCAATCAATCAAGCCTGTTATGATCTTATTTTAAATTGATTTTCACGCCGAGTTTAAATTGATCTATTCATGGCATGAACCATTTTCTATGTCAAATCATTCATAACGATTGTAATGATCTTATCGAATTCATATTTCCTGTTGACAAGGCAGCGTAATAGTTGCTTGCCATTTGTTTTGATTATAATCGTTTCAATTGATATCAAAACGATTTCACAACTGTTGGATTCGATTGGTTATGAAACGAATTGATTGACTGTGTTATTTTTACCAAATTCGGTTACGATTCGTTTGAATGTAATCGATCTTGCTTACCCTAGTTTTCAAAAATGAATGATCGAATATCTCGTATGCACTCTGATACACCTTGTTATGTTTTCGTTTGCTATGTCGTCACAGCCATAACGAATTGTAAATGATTCTGTTCAATTTGATCATATCTCCTGTTGGTAAAATGGCATAACAAATGCATAAGATTTGTTTTTTTTTTTGGATTGATTACATTGCATATCAAATGGTTTCTCAACTGTTTGATTATGATTCTTTTAGACCCGATTATGTGGTGATTAAATGAATAGAGTTGAATGATCTTATGATTCTGTTTTGATTTCAAATGGTATATCAAGCTCCAATTGAATAAATCGTTTTCAAATGGCTATTGGATGATAATTGAATTAAATCTCCTTAAAATATTTTCAATTAATTTCAATTCTGATTCTGTATCTTTATTTAGACTAGCTACAAAATCAGAGGATTCTGTAGCTAGTCTACAGAATTAAATTTTCTATTATTTATTAATAAAAGATTCTTCTAATTTGTTCATTTTTGGTCCTTTTCAGGTGAATTCGAATTGCATGGGATTTGATGGACAGATTAGAGGATATTTGGATGTTTTAGTTTTATTTTAGTTTCCCAGTTTAGACAACTTTGGGATATCTCCCAGATTTCATGTAAACAGTTTTATAACTTTGTTGACGGGCGAAATTGACCGTTCGTCAACTGAGAGAGTGGAACCGGTCCGGGGTTGTCTAATAACCCAATCCATTTGGAATAAACCACCATGACGGGTTTAGAGGCTCCGTTAGCCGATCTAAGGTCCTAAGAAAACAAAAAAGAAAACTAATCTAATCTAACTAAAAACAAAATGAAACAAACTAATAAACTAATCTAACTAAAACTAAATAAAACAAACTAAACTAACTAACAATAAATAAAACAAACTAATAAACCAATCTAATTAAAACTAACTACTAAACTATCTAACTAATTATTAAAGAAAACTAAGCTGATCTATATAATCTACTAATTAGTACTATACTAACTCTAATTGACTTTCTAATTACTAACTGTAATATAACTTATTCACAAAATATACAATATTGACAATTTACAGATTTAATTAAAACCTGAAAAACTCGTTTGCAATCTGCCCTAAGACAGTAAGAGATATTTTTATTGCTTTTATAATTTTTTTTATGAACAGAAATGAAATAGAAAGCTAATTAAACTAAAACACTAATCTAAATGATAAATATACCTAATCAAATTAATGAAAACAATTGCAAACTAACTTGGAAATATGCTCTAGATTTGCCCTGTGTATGATGACTGTGCAAGCAGATCAGAGGAATGAAACTCGCACCAATTACTCCAGAAGCTTCTCGTAAATGATAAGATGCAATGTTCTTTAAGTTTGTTTACAGGACAAACAAGACATAAAAATCATAACAATTATATGATTTATAAATCTCTGCAATTAGGTAAACCTGTTATGCAAAAACTTATACTTAATAAACCAATTAATGAAGAAGAGAAATCTGTCATTCACAAATTGAATCAAGTAATTGCTATGTTTTTAAATACTGGAAGAAATTAGATATGGATCATATTAATTAATTCATATCATTTGCAAAAGACCAAGATAGCTAAAGTAGTCATTAACCAAATGCAAATTGATAATCATAAACATGAAATAAAAGATTGATATTATAAAAAGCTAAAGCTGTAGCAGAACATCAATATCTGTCTCAGTCTCTATTAGATATCCATTATCCTGGTCCTCCCACAAGCGAGGATGATCCTTATTACAAAAAATAATAAGTATTTATAAGTTTTTCCACAGGGTAAAACCTCCCTGTGGAAGTTATAAAACTATTTACATGAAATCTGGGAGATATCCCAATTTTAACTAAACTAAGTAACTACAATAAAACTAAAAAATCCAAATATCCTCTAAACTGTCCATGAAATCCCATGCAATTTTGAATTAACCTGAAACAGGTTAGAAATAGACAAGTTAGAGAGATATTTTATTAATAAAACAATAAAAATCTAATTCTACAGACTTAGCTACAGAATCATCTGATTCTGTAGCTAGTCTAAAATAAGATACAGAATCAGAAATGAAATTAATTCAAATCTTTTAAGAAATTCCATCCAATTGACATCCAACAATTATTTGAGAACGAATCATAAATTAAAACCGTTATTCTATTATGAACTCAAATAGGATCCACATCATTTAACTGAATACAGAGATAGCAATATTCTGTTTCGACTATGGTCATAAGTCGGGTAAATGAAATCATATGTAACAGAATCATAATCGTTTCCCAACAAATCGAATCCATCTGTTATGAGATCGTTTTGATATTCAATTTAAAATAAAACAAATCGCAAACACTTCGTTACACTTGTGAATCGAACATGATTATCATGATAACTGTATAGCAAGCGATTTAGGCTGTGAACGAATTCAAACCATAACTGACTCATAAAAAAATCGTAACAGGATTCATCAAACAGAGTTCGTTATAGATTTCGATCATTGATCATTGCATAGTAAGAAAACAAGATCGATTAATTTTGATCACAATCGTTTCAGTCAAACGAATCATATCAGGGTTTGACCAATTCATTTCACAAATTTAAAATACAGAGCATCAATTATAATCTGAACTCGACTTATAGAACAAACTTGCCAAATTAGAACAAGAGCGAATCGATTAGCTAAGATTTTCACATAGTTGTTATGATTCAAATTCATTTCCAGATTCGGGCACGAATGTTATTTGAGCGTATTGTTTTCACCAAAGAAACAAAGTCATCATCTTTAACTTGGAAACAATCAAAGATAGAACATCACATGACACAACATCGTAACAAGTATCTTCCCGAAAACATTTACCAGTCATAGCATACCAATGATAATGAAATCGAATCCGAGCAAAATCGTAACAATCAAACTCGATCAAAGCGTTTACCAACCATAGCATATGGATCATAACAAAATCAAATCCGAACATGATTATGTTCTAAACTGAATATGAAAAATTTCCTTTTCAAATCGGATACAAACCAATTTATTTGAAGGCAAACTATTAGTTTTTTCACCTTAACAAGGCAAACAAATCAATCAAATTCAAACGAAGATCACTCAAATCCAATCAAAATCTATTGATTTCTATACTGGGAATAATCAGATCGTATATCGAATCGAAATTTCTTTTTATTCAAAGCAAAGTTATATATACAATGCACGCAATATAACAAATCCATTCAAGATGTGAACATAACTGTTTAAGAACTGAATTCAAATCATTATATCAACCTAGATTATTTACAAAACAAAACGATGTCAAAACCATACCTGTGTAGCGACGAGGCTTCTTGATTATGCCATCTTGGAGTTTACAACAGCCGTGGCTGATTCCACGTTTTTGAACAGGATGGAGCCGGTTGTCTTTTGCTTTTTATTTGTCGTTTGGAGCTTGGCCTTTTGACTGGTTAGGACTGCAATCTGGTCTTCCAAAGATTGAACATTTGATTGGAGTATCGGAACATCAATATAATATCGCTCTAACCATGAATTGCATTGGTCACAGGGTGACTGTGTGGGTTTAGACAGAGCAGGCGAGGGTTTGGGCAAATGACCGAGGGTTTCACGAGGTAATTCAATACCCAGGTAGTTAGGGTCGTCCTTTAGGCAGGGGGTAGGTTTGATACAAAATCATAAGGGGGTTCGTGACATAAACCTTGCGAGTAGGGGTATTTTCTGGCCAAGAAACGTTCAATATTAGAATCGGAATCCTCACTTAGGATGATAGGGTTTGACTTGGTAGAGGGTTTTGGTTTGTTTTTGGCCATTCTCGAAATGAGCCGTGCATTCCTTTTCCCTTTAACATTTGCAGTAATGTTTGCCTTGGGATTTTTTCTCATAGGCTTTTTAATAGCCTCTGCACTCTTAGTTACAGTGTTGGGTAAGTTGATAGGAGGGTCGGCTAAGGGTTTAGGCAGTAGGAGGTGTAAGGGTACAGGCGGTTCAGCCTTGATTTCAACTACCATAGGTTTATCAACCTGTACAGGGTCGATGTCTTCAAAGCAATTACGGGCGATGAAAGCCTTCCAACTATCACCCAACAAACTCAAATGATAAACAATGATGAGCTTAATAAGCCCATGATGAAACAGGCTATTGTCAACCTTGTGCCTCTTAAACTTTTTCGACATTTTATACAAGCTCCGATGAAAATAGAAAGGCATGTTTAGGGGATTCCCTATAAAAATCATCAGCAGACGCAAGTGGTAAAGGAACACAAGTCCGTATCGACCTTCGCAGGTCACACACTGCTTAATTATCATCAAAGTATCATGCCATCGCGGTTTAAGTGCAAAGATAGGCATACCTCTGTCACAAGAGGTAACTTTGCATGATTGAAACAATAATGTACACGACACTTCCTCAACCTTGCAATTCTTAAACCAATGCTGTCCCGAAGTAGGTAACCCCGTAGATGAGCTAATAAACTGCTCATCAATCTCTAACTATATATCGCCTACCTTGGCTCGACATCTATCGAAGGTCATGGAAAACTGTCGTGCTACACAAAGGTTAAAACCCTCGAATCGTTTCACGAAGGTAAGCCATCCACTGTCTTTCAAATCTTGGCGGGCATTGTCAATCATTAACAGGGCTTGATTGTCGTTGGGTTCAATTCGCACGACTGGGGCCATGGAGCCGAATGCATGGTAGGGTAAGGGTTTGGATTCACCAACACACACAGGAGCAGAGCTACCCGAGCCAACAATAATGAACGAGCCAAAAGGGATAAGCATAAATGCACGCATGCGAAGGTGGTGGAGTCTGCCATGCATAATATTCATTATCCAAGTACAACCGCCAAATTTCATAGCTGTTCACTCCATAATAATAGTTCAACCATTAAGTCATGTGTACAACCAATGAAATCAAATGTGTATGCCAATACACGCAAATGTTATGCCATGGTGTTCAAACATCTGACATATAAATCAAAACCCATAATCAACTATGCGCTAGTGTATATAATCAAAAGTTTAACCAAAGTGCCAAACGATATTCATAATAGTTGACAAGCCAAAAGTTATAAAAAGATTAACATAAGGATTATATCATATATATAAAGAAAATAATTAATCAAACCCTTATGCATTTTCATAGAATCAATTATCAGGCAAGTCACAAAAAGTGTAAATCCAAATGCTCAATGCCTTACAAACTGAATAAAACCAAGTTATACAATCAATATAAGAATGTCCAATGAGCATAGTTCGAAATTTCTTCCAGCCACATAACGATAAACAATAGGTAAGCTCAGTAGGCATATCGATAAGAAGATCATGACAGTCCAGATAGTGACCTCGAAAGGAGAAATTTTCATGCTTACAGTCGTGAAAACTTAACGAAGACAAATGTGCAAATGTTGCAAGAAATAAAAATGTCGTCTATTCGAAAAATGCGACGAAAACTTGATGTTTGCAAGACATAGGTGTAGGCAGCTTATAGGATAATAAAAGAAAGTGAATTGGCTGCCAACAATGGTGACACACTGGTAGAAGCAGTTATCTCTGTCAAAAGTAACAAATTCAGATTAGGACAGTGAAGATAATTTGAACTCAAAAATAACAACCAGAAAATCATACAACCATCATCATTAACCATCTTTTCCAGCAGTGTTTTAAAAGATGAAAACCAATAACAGTCTTAAGATCAGCAAGTCATGATATTAAAAGATAAAATCTCCAATACTGTTGGCATAGCCACTGCTGCCAGCAGGCATCCATAACCTCGACAGGGTTGCCATTTAACCCACTCTGACATCTGTATCCTATCAAGAAGTTCTAGATCAGAATAAAGGACATTAAAGAGGTTTTTTTTTTATGGATTTTCATGTACCCGACATTGCTTCGCTGGCAGTGGGCCTTTTCAGTACCCCGGCGAAGTTGTCTTGGCATCATGCATGCATTTACCCGCTGCCAGCAGACCTGTTCAGTATCCCGATGGGTTTACAAGCACTTCCCATAGCTCTTATTCATAATTTATTTTGTTTTTTCTTTTATAGATATATAACTGAGTGGGGTGATGCTGAAAATCTTGATATTTTAACATATATATATATATTTTTAGACCTCATCAGAATTTTTTTTTTTTTTTTAACACTGTCCTTTATTTAGCTCCAGAGATGTTTTATTTACAAAACAACTTCCTATGACAGGGAGACATCTTTTGAGTCATTCCTTTACGGAAAAGGGACAGCGTAAAAAGATAATAGATGATCTTGACAAGCTTTGCTCAAAGATTGAAATCAGTAAACTTCTTTCAAACAACGAAATTGTCCAACACAGATATTAATTTCAACAATATATCATTGATGTTTGTACAAATTTTTCAGAAGTTATTTCAGCGAAGAAATTTTCTATTTTCTTTGTCTGAATAGCTCAGTGTACAGGTATGTGTATTATTTAAAAAACACAAACTAATAAATTCAAATCAAAATCAAAACAGAAAGCAAACGAAAATACAAACAAAAATGAAATATTTACATAATATACAAGGGTAGTTATCAAACAAAGTATCTTTTCAGGGCTTGGCCATTCACCGGATAGGTGTCAAGTTGCCCTTCAAGATTCTACAATCAAAAGGAACTAGGGCCCAACTTTTCAGCAATTAAAAATGGTCCAAGCCATAAGTTTTGAAATTTTGCATGTTCACTCTTTCCTTCGTGTGGTTTGTCCCACTTTAAGACGAGATCGCCTACTTCAAAATTCCTATCAGAAGTAGAATTAGAATCGAACCAACTTTTAACCAATTGTTGATGTTGATCTAACTTACGCTTGGCTTGGGCTCTTACTTCTTCTAACTTCATCAAAGCGTTAATTCAGTTTTCTAAAGGGGGACAATCTTCTTCTTGGACCTTTTGTGACAACTGAAGCGAAGCAAGAAGAATGTGAGGTGGAAGAATTGCTTCTCTACCATAAATGAGAAAAAAGGGGGAGTTACCTATAGCAGCTTTTGGCATTACCCTATCAGCCCATAGTGCGTTCAGCAGTGCATTGTGCCAATTCTTGTGATTTTCAACCACCGTTCTCTTGATAATTTTAATCAAGTTCTTATTTGTTGATTCTGCTAATCCGTTTCCCTGGGGGTAGTAGCTAGCAGAATACTTCAGCTTAATTCCTTTCTCCAGAGAAAACTCGCTCATCTCAAGAGAAGAAAAGTATGAAGAGTTGTCAAAGACCAGACAATCAGGGATACCGAAACGAGTGATAATATTCGAGTTTAGAAAAGTGATTACCTGACTGGTGTTGACAGTTCTTAGTGCAGCAGCTTCAGACCATCGAGTAAAGTAATCGGAGGCTGTCATAATATACTTGTGCTATTGCGAGGACGGAGGGTTAACAGGACCTATGATATCAAGGCCCCATTGCTGGAAAGGAGAATCTATTGAAACAGGTTGCAAGGGAAAGGCTGGTTTTTGTAACCGCCCTGATGCTTTCTGACAAATGATACATTTACGACACAAGGCATGGGTGTCTCTAAAAAGCATGGGCCAGTAATTACCGGCTCTTAAAAATTTATGAGCAATGGTTTCACCACCAAAGTGACCACCAGTTTCTCCTTCATGCAACTCGAGCAAGACTTTTTCTTCTTCGTCTTTCTCGAGACAGCGCATCAGTACGCCGTCAAAATTCTGACGAAACGGTACACCGTTAACTAGATGAAAGGAGGCAGACTTTAGCCTCAACACTCTTCTCTTGGCGGGGTCAAGGTGACGGGGTGCTGACCCATGTTCAAGACAGAATCTAATATCGATGTACTAGGGACTAACGAGGTTTTGTGCGCAACAAATCAAACTTTGATCGCTTTGTCCTAGGTTTGATGTATCACTATCTTCTTGCTTTCCTGTTTCCGAATCAACAACCAACTTACACAATCCTTGGCCTCTCACAATCTGAGCAGGGGTGATTTCTAAGTCATACTCCTGCAAGGAGGTGACCCAGTTAGCTCTCTTCTCTCCTAACTCCTTCTGCACTAACAAGTTCCTTACGGCGGGGTAGGGGAAAATGACTTTCATCCTTGACTTCAAAAGATAAGACCGAAAATGCTTAACTGCTTTGAAAACAGCGTAGGCTTGCCGATCAACCACTGGGTAGTTAAGTTCAACACCTTTGAAAGCAGGGCTCATAAAGGCAATGGGTACTTCATTGTTCTCGGCATTCTTCTGAGTTAGGATGGCGGCATAGGAACAATCATAGGCAAAAGTATAGAGTGTAAAATCTTGAGAGAAGTCAGGGCTCATGAGAGACAGAGCATCTATTATGGCCTTCTTTATGGCATTAAAAGCTTGATTTTTTGTGGGTCCCCAGTGATATTGGGTGTCTTTCTTAATTAGGTTTTGCAAAGGTCTGACCATTTTAGAGAAGTTGGGGACAAATCTTCTCACGAAGTTAATTTGGCCTAAGAAAGACTGCATGGATTTTTTGGATGTAGGAGGGGGAAGTTTAGCGATGACTTGAGTTCTCTCGGGGTCAATAATCATTCCATCACTAGACATAATGAATCCTATGAGTTTACCCTGTTCTACTACAAAGATTGACTTTTTGGGGTTCAAGGAGATGCCGTATTTATGACATCGTAGCAGAACGACTCGTAAGTGAGCTAGATGATCGTCCTTGTTCTTAGAATAAACGGTCACATCATATAAGTAAACTACGACGGAGTGATTGATTAAGCCTCAAAAAGCAATGTCCATTGCTCTCTGAAAGGTAGCACCAGCATTAATCAATCCAAAAGGCATTTTGTGATAAGCATAAGTGCCCCACGGGGTACGGAAGGTAGTTTTGAGTTGGTTTGGTGGAGACATCAGGAGTTGGTTGTATCCAGAGAAACCATCTAACAGGGATAGCCTCTCGGAACCAGATACCTATTGAAGGATCTGTTCCATGGGTGGGACATGATAGTTGTCTTTGTCAGATGCTCTATTGAGGTTTCAAAAATCGACGCAGAGTCGGATTTCTCCGTTTTTCTTCTGAACTAGAACAAGGTTGGACACCCATTGAGTGTGCCTAACAGGAAAAATTATTTTAGTACTTAGGAGTTTATTCAATTCTTTTTGAATGGTCGGTTCTAGTTTAGGATGCATTTTCCTTAGTTTCTGTTGGAAGGGTAAGGTTTGGGGCTTCATCGGGATGACATGCTGTATGATATTAGGATCGAAAGTTTTAAGATCATCATACGTCCATGCAAAGACGTCCTTAAATTCTTTAAATAATTTAACAAAAGCAGATTTTTCTTGTCTAGAACATCCCAAGCCTAAGTTAATGCACTGAGGATTTTCACTAGTTCCTAAGTTCACTTTTTCATAAGACAACGAGGAACTATTGGTTTTACAATTGACCGTCTTTTTAAATTTATCTTCAAAATCATAAAACTTCTCTAATCTAGCTATGGATTTGGGTATGGAATTTACCATGTCCGACAGAGCTTTAGGAGATTTCAAATCAGGTATTACCGTAAAATCATGTAAATTTTCGTCGTGCGTGCATTCATCTATCACCGCGCCTTGAAAGCTTTCTTCCATGTGCAGAAAGTTAATGATCTTTTGATCATCGTCAAATACTCTCCAGTTTGTGATATTGTCAGGAACAGATGGTCGAAACAATAGCTCTACGGAGAATGCATCTGGGGATAAGCCTTCTGCAGGAAGAAGTTTAGATGCTACATTAGCTAATAGATCTGCTTCAACATTGTTTACTCTAGGAATGGAATTTATATTGAAAGCATAAAATTTATTCATTAAACTCCATACCTCAGACTGGTAACTTTTGAGATGCAGGGAAAGACAGTGTATAGAATCTCTTACCTATCTAACCACTATTTCAGAGTCGCCAAATACGACCAGGTTTTGAATGTTCATATCCAGAGCTTTTCTAAGACCTTGTTGTAAAGCCTCATATTCTACAGTATTATTAGTACATTCAAATTCTAGTCTACAAGCCATTAATGTCTTGTTGCCTGCTGGATCGATGATGATGCAGCCTGCACCAGCTCCTTCTTTAGACTTAGAACCGTCGAAATATAGAGACCAAACTTGATTTCCATCGGGCTCATGGGACTGTTGCATAGAAGCTATTGGTTTCATATATGCTACGATCTCAGACTGTTGTTCTAGATTGATGATAGGTCAAACCTCGGCCATGAAATTTTCGAAGAAGGTGTCCATCCCTTGGACTTCGAGTGAATCAGTAGAAGGTGTATATGGTTCGTTAGGATCGTTCAAATCGGTGACCGTGAACTTAAGGTAGAGCTCACGATTCACCCTAATCTTGTTAGGCTTACCGTTCTCTGGGAGCCATAAGTGAGAACAGTCTGTCGTGAAGTAACCATGTAGCTTCTCCGACCAGTCCCTGCTTAAAAACAGACCATACACTTCTGGAATATCCACAACGATTATATCAATAACCTGATGAACCTTGGGGTTAGACGATAATCTAATCAATACATTTTTTAGTTCGCCTATAACTTTAACATTTGTTCGATCAAGTTGTATGATTTTTAAAGTAGATGGTTCCACTTTAGCGTTAATATTTTGACAGATAGACCAAGGCATCACATTGGATGACGCTCCTGAGTCAACCATACAATTATGCACATTTCTGTTGAAAATCTCGAAAGTTAAAAGAAAAGGAGGTACATTTTTGCGAGTAGTAGGAGTAGTAGCTTGTGGCTTCTTACTCGCAATTTCTAATGCTACTTTATCTACATTATTTACATTATTTACATTATTTACAGGGACTACAGGAAGGCTTCCTTTATCTTGAGGATCAAGATTATTTTTAGTGGAAGTCTTTTGAGGGACTTTGCTTTGCACAACCGTGTTACCACTTGAATTACCATTCTTGCCGTTCTCTGAAATATTTTGCAACATTTTTTTAAGCAGAAATGGAAACCTCAATAACTCATAAATAGAAATGTTAGCCCTTAACTTTTTAATATCTTCAACAACATCATAATCTAAGTTGGGGTTCACATTACTCTCTTTAATCTCAGCTGATTTAGATGGATTTGGAGGTGAGTTGTAGTGTTTTCGGTAGAAGGCTTGTTTGTTGTCTTACTCCTAGTATTATAAGGGTGAACAGTCTCGAAGTTAGCTTGAAAGATGTTTTCCGAGAAGTGTCCAAAGATGTTTGGAGAAGACTCTTCTTCTTGAACTGTTTTCTGTTCAACTACCTCCTGAGGGATCTCAGGGGGTATCAAGTTATCTTGGGCTTCTAGAATTGTTTGAAGGGCACATTGCAAACTTTCTAGATTTAAGCCTTCGGGGTTTGGATTAGGTCGGTTGGTAGGAAAATGCTTTTGAAAAGGGGGTTTGTAGGGTCCTTTACTCAAATAAGCTTCTTCAATCAACCTTTTTAAGTCTATAACTTGGTTCGACAATTTTTGAACAACTTTAGTTAAATTTTCCAAATCAGAGTTTTCAGGTTGTGTTTTACTTTGAGTGGGTCTGGGGAGAATTTCAATCTTCTTTTTGGAAGAAGAACTAGTCTTGGTTTCGTTGCTAGAAGAGTCTTTAAGACTAAGTAGGTCTTTTTCAATCTGTATGGCCTCCTCGAAGGCTTCTACCAACGTAGCTTTCTTAGATCTTTTAACCCAAATAGCTATACTTTGATGTAAAGCTTTAGTGTAGTAAGCTATTATAAGACTCTCAGCAGACATGGAATCTGCAGGGATTCGGTTTTTAAGTGTTAAGAATCTTTGATTAAAGTCTTTAACTTTTTGTTTTGGGTTCATTCTTAAGCTAGAAAGATCCATGACTAAAACTTCCGGAGGTTTACCATCTCCGAACTTTTGCAAAAAACATGACTCAAACTTTTCCCAAGACACGATGGTATGGGGTTGTTGGGCAAAGTACCAAGTGGATGCATTACCCTCAAAAGTGTAAGGGAACAACCTACAGACAACATCTTCATGTTCAACATTGTGGAGTCTAATGGCTAACATAAATTTTTTAATATGATCTTCATCTATCTGTTTTGAGTCGGGGTCAAACTTGGGAAGCCATTTCTCTGGGTGTTTAGGTAAAGGGTGCTGAGCTCCAGGTACAGCTACAACATCCTGATCAAGCCAGGGTCTAGCAGGATTGTTCTGATTTTCCATTGGGGTAGTGGGTGTGGAAGGCTGAGAAGGTGAATTGCCTTCGTGAGAAGAATCTCCTCTAGAAGAGGAAGGAGATGAGGGAGGTGGTGAAGGAGGTATCCCAGATCCTCCTGCGGCAGGATTTGTGATTGGATCTGTGGGATTCAAAGCGAGGTTAGTGTCATCTAATTGTTCTCTGATATCAGAGAAGTCCAAAGGTTGACCCCACGGATAGTTTGGTTACCTAATACGAGCTAAGGCACTGTGTGTTTTAATAAGAGAATGAAAAACAATCTTCTGAATATCACCACCTGTAGGATTAGGGGTTGTTGGCTCAACTGTGATCTGTGGATCATTGGTTGAAGTAGTTGTTGTTTGAAGGGGAATATTATCATGTGAATGACTTCTAGTCACTATAGGTGAGCGATTAGGGGGGGGAGGAGTCTTGCGACCGCCTCGTGCCATTAATTAAGTTCAGGCCCTCCTTCTAGCGCCATTTGTTGACGGGTGAAATTGACCGTCCGTCATCTGAGAGAGTGGAACCGGTCCGAGGTTGTCTCATAACCCAAGCCGTTTGGAATGAACCACCCTAATGGGTTTAACGGCTCCATTAGCCGATCTAGGGTCCTAAGAAAACAAAAAAGAAAACTAATCTAAACTAACTAAAAACAAAATGAAACAAACTAATAAACTAATCTAACTAAAACTAAATAAAACAAACTAAGCTAACTAACAATAAATAAAACAAACTAATAAACTAATCTAACAAAAACTAAATAAAACAAACTAAACTAACTAACAATAAATAAAACAAACTAATAAACCAATCTAATTAAAACTAACTACTAAACTATCTAACTAATTATTAAAGAAAACTAAGCTGATCTATATAATCTACTAATTAGTACTATACTAACTCTAATTGACTTTCTAATTACTAACTGTAATATAACTTATTCACAAAATATACAATATTGACAATTTACAGATTTAATTAAAACCTGAAAAACTCGTTTGCAATCTGCCCTAAGACAGTAAGAGATATTTTTATTGCTTTTATAATTTTTTTTATGAACAGAAATGAAATAGAAAGCTAATTAAACTAAAACACTAATCTAAATGATAAATATACCTAATCAAATTAATGAAAACAATTGCAAACTAACTTGGAAATATGCTCTAGATTTGCCCTGTGTATGATGACTGTGCAAGCAGATCAGAGGAATGAAACTCGCACCAATTACTCCAGAAGCTTCTCGTAAATGATAAGATGCAATGTTCTTTAAGTTTGTTTACAGGACAAACAAGACATAAAAATCATAACAATTATATGATTTATAAATCTCTGCAATTAGGTAAACCTGTTATGCAAAAACTTATACTTAATAAACCAATTAATGAAGAAGAGAAATCTGTCATTCACAAATTGAATCAAGTAATTGCTATGTTTTTAAATACTGGAAGAAATCAGATATGGATCATATTAATTAATTCATATCATTTGCAAAAGACTAAGATAGCTAAAGTAGTCATTAACCAAATGCAAATTGATAATCATAAACATGAAACAAAAGATTGATATTATGAAAAGCTAAAGCTGTAGCAGAACATCAATATCTGTCTCAGTCTCTATTAGATATCCATTATCCTGGTTCTCCCACAAGTGAGGATGATCCTTATTACAAAAAATAATAAGTATTTATAAGTTTTTCCACAGGGTAAAACCTCCCTATGGAAGTTATAAAACTGTTTACATGAAATCTGGGAGATATCCCAATTTTAACTAAACTAAGTAACTACAATAAAACTAAAAAATCCAAATATCCTCTAAAATGTCCATGAAATCCCATGCAATTTCAAATTCACCTGAACCAGGTCAGAAATAGACAAGTTAGAGAGATATTTTATTAATAAAACAATAAAAATCTAATTCTACAGACTTAGCTACAGAATCATCTGATTCTGTAGCTAGTCTAAAATAAGATACGGAATTAGAAATGAAATTAATTCAAATCTTTTAAAAAATTCCATCCAATTGACATCCAACAATTATTTGAGAACGAATCATAAATTGAAACCGTTATTCTATTATAAACTCAAACAGGATCCACATCATTTAACTGAATACAGAGATAGCAATATTTTGTTTCGACTATGGTCATAAGTCGGGTAAATGAAATCATATGTAACATAATTGTAATCATTTCCCAACAAATCGAATCCATCTGTTATGAGATCATTTTGATATTCAATTGAAAATAAAACAAATCGCAAACACTTCGTTACACTTGTGAATCGAACAGGATTATCACGATAACTGTATAGCAAGCGATTTAGGCTATGAACGAATTCAAACCATAACTGACTCATAACAAAATCGTAACAGGATTCATCAAACAGAGTTCATTATAGATTTCGATCGTTGATCATTGCACAATAAGCAAACAAGATCGATTAATTTTGATCACAATTGTTTCATTCAAATGAATCATATCAAGGTTTGACCAATTCATTTCACAAATTTAAAATAAAGAGCATCAATTATAATCTAAACTCAACTTATAGAACAAACTTGCCAAATTAGAACAAGAGCGAATCGATTAGCTAAGATTTTCACATAGTTGTTATGATTCAGATTCATTTCCAGATTCGGGCGCAAATGTTATTTGAGCGTATTGTTTTCACCAAAGAAACAGAGTCATCATCTTTAACTTGGAAACAATCAAAGATAGAACATCACATGACACAACATCGTAACAAGTATCTTCCCTAAAACATTTACCATTCATAGCATACCAATGATAACGAAATCGAATCCAAGCAAAATCGTAACAATCAAACTCGATCAAATTGTTTACCAACCATAGCATATGGATCATAACAAAATCAAATCCGAACATGATTATGTTCTAAACTGAATATGAAAAATTTCCTTTTCAAATCGGATACAAACCAATTTATTTGAACGTAAACTATTAATTTTGTCACCTTAACAAGGCAAACCAATCAATCAAATTCAAACAAAGATCACTCAAATCCAATCAAAATCTATTGATTTCTATACTGGGAATAATCAGATCGTATATCGAATCGAAATTTCTTTTTATTCAAAGAAAAGCTATATATAGAATGCACACAATATAACAGAGCCATTCAATATGTGAACAGAACTGTTTAAAAACTAAATTCAAATCATTATATCAGCCTAGATTATTTAACAAAACGATGTCAAAACCATACCTGTGTAGCGACAAGGCTGCTTGATTATGCCAGCTTTGAATTTACAATAGCCGTGGCTGATTCCATGTTTTTGAACAGGATGGAGCTGGTTGTCTTTTGCTTTTTATCTGTCATTTGGAGCTTGGCCTTTTGACTGGTTAGGACTGCAATCTGGTCTTCCAAAGATTGAATCTTTGATTGGAGTATCAGACCATCAATATAATATCACTCTAACCATGAATTGCATTTGTCACAGGGTGACTGTGTGGGTTTAGACAGAGCAGGCAAGGGTTTGGGAAAATGACCGAGGGTTTCACGAGGCAATTCAATACCCGGGTAGTTAGGGTCGTCCTTTAGGTAGGGGGTAGGTTTGATACAAAATCATAAGGGGGTTCGTGACATAAACCTTGCGAGTAGGGGTATTCGCTGGCCAAGAAACGTTCAATATCAGAATCGAAATCCTCACTTAGGATGATAGGGTTTGACTTGGTAGAGGGTTTTGGTTTGTTTCTAGCCATTCTCGAAATGAGCCGTGCATTCCTTTTCCCTTTAACATTTGCAGTAATGTTTGCCTTGGGATTTTTTCTCATAGGCTTTTTAATAGCCTCTGCACTCTTAGTTACAGTTTCAGGTAAGTCGATAGGAGGGTCGGTCGAGGGTTTAGGCAGTAGGAGGTGTAAGGGTACAGGCGGTTCAGCCTTGGTTTCAACTACCACAGGTTTATCAACCTGTACAGGGTCGGTGTCTTCAAAGCCATTACGGGCGATGAAAGCCTTCCAACTATCACCCAACAAACTCAAATGATAAAAAACGATGAGCTTAATAAGCCCATGATGAAACAGGTTGTTTTAAGCCTTGTGCCTCTTAAACTTCATCGACATTTTATACAAGCTCCGATGAAAATAGAAAGGCATGTTTAGGGGATTCCCTATAAAAATCATCAGCAGACTTAGGTGGTAAAGGAACACAAGTCCGTATCGACCTTCGCAGGTCACGAACTACTTAATTATCATCAAAGTATCATGCCATCGCGGTTTAAGTGTAGAGATAGGCATACCTCTGTCACAAGAGGTAACTTTACGTGATTGAAACAACAATGTCCATGGCACTTCCTCGACCTTGCAATTCTTAAACCAACGCTGTCCCGAAGTAGGTAACCCCGTAGCTGAGCTGATAAACTGCTCATCAATCTCTAACTATATATTGCCTACCTTTAATCAACAGCCATCGAAGGTCATGGCAAACTGTCGTGCTACACAAAGGTTAAAACTCTCGAATCGTTTCATGAAGGTAAGCCATCCACTATCCTTCAAATCTTGGCGGGCATTGTCAAACATTAACAGGGCTTGATTGTTGTTGGGTTCAACTCACACGACTGGGGCCATGGAGTCGAATGCATGGTAGGGTAAGGGTTTGGATTCACCAGCACACATAGGAGCAGAGCTACCCGAGCCAACAACAATGAATGAACCAAAAGGGATAAGCATAAATGAGCACATGCGAAGGTGGTGGAGTCTGCCATGCATAATATTCATTATCCATGTACAACCGCCAAATTTCATAGCTGCTCACTCCATAATAATAGTTCAACCATTAAGTCAAGTGTACAACCAATGAAATCAAATGTGTATGCCAATACACGCAAATGTTATGCCATGGTGTTCAAACATCCGACATATAAATCAAAACCCATAATCAACTATGCGCCAGTGTATATAATCAAAATTTTAACCAAGGTGCCAAATGATATTCATAATAGTTGACAAGCCAAAAGTTATAAAAAGATTAACATAAGCATTATATCATATATATAAAGAAAATAATTAATCATAACCCTTATGCATTTTCATAGAATCAATTATCAGGCAAGTCACAAAAAGTGTAAATCCAAATGCTCAATGCCTTACAAACCCAATAAAACCAAGTTATACAATCAATATAAGAATGTCCAATGAACATAGTTTGAAAGTTCTTCCAGCCACATAACGATAAACAAAAGGTAAGCGCAATAGGCATATCGATAAGAAGATCATGATAGTTCAGATAGTGACCTCGAAAGGAGAATTTTTCACGCTTACAGTCGTGAAAACTTAACGAAGACAAATGTGCAAATGTCACAAGAAATAAAAATGTTGTCTATTCGAAAAATGCGACAAAAACTTGATGTTTGCAAGACATAGGTGTAGGCAGCTTATAGGATAATAAAAGAAGGTGAATTGGCTGCCAACAAACTTCCACAGAGAGGTTTTACCCTGTGGAAAACCTTTAAATACTTATTATTTTTTGTAATAAGGATCATCCTCGCTTGTGGGAGAACCAAGATTATGGATATCTAATAGAGACTGAGACAGAAGTTGATGTTCTGCTACAACTTTTTCTTTTCATAAGATCAATCTTTTGTTTCATGTTTATGTTTATCAATTTGCATTTGGTTAATGACTACTTTAGCTATCTTAGTCTTTTGCAAATGATATGATTTAATTAATATGATCCATATCTGATTTCTTCCAGTATTTAAAAACATAGCAATTACTTGATTTAGTTTGTGAATGACAGATTTCTCTTCTTCATCAATTGAATTATTAAGTATGAGTTTTTGCATAACTGGTTTACCTAATTGCAGAGATTTATAAATCATATAATTGTTTTTTTTAAGTTTCTGTGGTGAGGAGTTTCGCATATGTTTTTTGCATATGTGGTGAGGAGTTTATGTATTGTTTGTCCTGTAAACAAACTTAAAGAGCATCACAGCTATCGTTTACGAGAAGATTCTGGATTATTCTGTACGAGTTTCCTTCCTTCGATCTACTAGCACAGTCATTATACACAGGACAAATCTGGAGCATTTCTCTAGGTTAGTTTGTGATTTACTTTCATTAATTTGTTTAGTATAATTCAAGTAGTTTGATTAGATATATTTGTAGTTTAGATTAGTCATTTAGTTTAGTTATTTTTTCTGTTTTATTTCTATCCATAAAAATTATAAAAGCAATAAAAATATCTTTTACTGTCTTAGGGAAGAATATTAATGAGTTTTACAGGTTTTATTTAAATCTGTAAATTGTCAATATTGTATATTTTGTGAATAAGTTATATTGTAATTAGTAGTTAGATATTTGATTAGAGTTAGTATAATAGTAATTAGTAGATTATATATAGAATAGTTAGAGTAGTTTAGTTTATTTTAGTTTTAGTTTAATTTGTTTAGTAGTTAGTTTTAATTAGATTAGTTTATTAGTTAGTTTTGTTTATTGTTAGTTAGTTTAGTTTGTTTTATTTAGTTTTAGTTAGATTAGTTAGTTTAGATTAGTTTTCTTTTGTTCTTTTAGGACCTCAGATCGGCTAATAGAGCCGCTAAAGCCGTCAGGGTGGTTCATCCCAAACGGCTTGGGTTATTAGACAACCCCGGACCGGTTCCACTCTCTTAGTTGATGGACGGTCGATTTCGCCTGTCAACAAATGGCGCTAGAAGGAGGGCCTGAAATTAATTAATGGCACAAGGCGGTCGCAAGACTTCTCCTCCCCCTAATCGCTCACCTATAGTGACTAGAAGCCGTTCACACGATAATATTCCCCTTCAAACAACAACTACTTCAACTGATGATCCTCAGATCACAGTTGAGACAACAACCCCTAATCCTACAGGTGGTGACATATAAGAGATTGTCCGTCAATCTCTTATTAAAACACATAGTGCCTTAGCTCGTCTTAGGCAACCAAACCGTCCATGGGGTTAACCTTTGGACTTCTCTGATATCAGAGAACAATTAGGTGACACTAACCTCACTGTGAATACCACAGATCCAATCACAAATCCTACTGTAGGAGGATCTGGGATACCTCCTTCACCACCTCCATCATCTCCTTCCTCTTCTGGAGGAGATTCCTCATCAGATGAAGGCAATTCCCCTTCTCAGCCTTCCACACCCACTACCCCAATGGAAAATCAGAACAAACCTGCTAGACCTTGGCTTGACCAGGATGCTGTAGTTGTACCTGGAGCTCAGCACCCTTTACCTAAACACCCAGAGAAATGGCTTCCCAAGTTTGACCCCGACTCAAAACAGATAGTCGAAGATCACATTAAAAAATTTATGTTATCCATAAGACTCCGCAATGTTGAACATGAAGATGTTGTTTGTAGGCTGTTCCCTTATACTTTTGAGGGTAATGCATCCACTTGGTACTTTTCCCAACAACCCCATACCATCGTGTCTTGGGAAAAGTTTGATTCATTCTTTTTGGAAAAGTTCGGAGACGGTAAACCTCTGGAAGTCCTGGTCATAGATATTTTTAGCTTAAGAATGAACCCAAAAGAAAAAGTTAAAGACTTTAATCAAAGATTCTTAACGCTTAAAAATCGAATCCCTGCAGATTCTATGCCTGCTGAGAGTCTTATAATAGCTTACTACACTAAAGCTTTACATCAAAGTATAGCTATTTGGGTTAAACAATTTAAGAAAGACACGTTGTTAGAGGCCTTCGAGGAGGCCACCCAGATTGAAAAAGACATACTTAGTCTTAAAGAATCTTCTAGCAATGATACTGAGACTAGTTCTTCTTCCAAAAAGAAGATTGAAATTCTCCCCAGACCTACTCAAAGTAAAACACAACCTGAAAACTCTGATTTGGAAAATTTAACTAAAGTTGTTCAAAAACTATCGAATCAAGTTATAGACTTAAAAAGGTCGACTGAAGAAGCTTCCTCGAGTAAAGGACCCTACAAACCCCCTTTCTGAAAGCCTTTTCCTAGCAACAGACCGAATCTAACCCCTAAAGGCTTAAATCTAGAAAGTTTGCAAAGTGCCCTTCAAACAATTCTAGAAGCCCAAGATAACTTGATACCCCCTTAGACCCCTCAGGAGGTAGTTGAACAGGAAACAGTTCAAGAAGAAGAGTCTTCTCCAAACATCTTTGGACACTTCTCAGACAGCATCTTTCAAGCTAACTTCGAGACTGTTCACCCTTATAATACTAGGAGTAAGACAACAAACAAGCCTTCTATAGAAAACACTACAACTTTGCCTCCAAATCCATCTAAATCAGCTGAGACTAAACAGAGTAATGTGAACCCCAACTTAGATTATGATGTTGTTGAAGATCTTAAAAAGTTAAGGGCTAACATTTCTATTTATGAGTTATTGAAGTTTCCATTTCTTCTTCAAAAAATGTTGCAAAATATTTCAGAGAACGACAAGAATGGTAATTCAAGTGGTAACAAGGTTGTGCAAAGCAAAGTTCCGCAGAAGACTTCCACTAAAAATAATCCTGATCCTCAAGATAAAGGAAGCCTTCCTGTAGTCCCTGTAAATAATGTAAATAATGTAGATAAAGTAGCATTAGAAATTGCGAGTAAGAAGTTACAAGCTACTACTCCTAGTACTCACAAAAATGTACCTCCTTTTCTTTTAACTTTCGAGATTTTCAACAGAAATGTGCATAATTGTATGGTGGACTCAAGAGAGTCATCCAATGTGATGCCTTGGTCTGTATGCGAAAATATTAACGCTGAAGTGGAACCATCTACTTTAAAAATCATACAACTTGATCGGACAAATGTTAAAGTTATAGGCGAACTAAAAAATGTATTGATTAGATTATCATCTAAACCGAAAGTTCATCAGGTTATTGATATAATTGTTGTGGATATTCCAGAAGTGTATGGTCTGTTTTTAAGCAGGGATTGGTCGGAGCAGCTACATGGTTACTTCACAACAGACTGGTCTCACTTATGGCTCCCAGAGAATGGTAAGCCTAACAAGATCAGAGTGAATCTTGAGCGCTACATTAAGTTCACGGTCACAGATTTAAACGATCCTAACGAACCATATACACCTTTTGGTGATTCACTCGAAGTCCAAGGGATGGAAACCTTATTTGGAAATTTCATGGCCGAGGCTTCACCTATCAACAATCCAGAACAGTAGTCCGAGATTGTAGCATATACGCAACCAACAACTTCTATGCAACAGTCCCATGTGCCCGATGGAAATCAAATTTGGTATCTATATTTCGATGGTTCTAAGTCTAAAGAAGGAGCTAGAGCAGGCTGCATCATTATCGATCTGGCAGGTAACAAGACATTGATGGCTTGTAGACTAGAATTTGAATGTACTAACAATACTACAGAATATGAGGCTTTACTACAAGGTCTCAGAAAAGCTCTGGATATGAATGTTTAAAACCTAGTTGTATTTGGTGACTCTGAAATAGTGGTTAGACAGGTAAGATATTCTATACACTGTCTTTCCCCGCATCTCAAAAGTTACCAGTCTGAGGTATGGATTTTAATGAATAAATTTTCTGCTTTCAATATAAATTCCATTCCTAGACTAAATAATGTTGAAGCAGATCTGTTAGCTAATGTAGCCTCTAAACTTTGTTCGACAACATAGGTATTCCAACAGAGGATGAACACCTTCAGTAACCACTCACATAACCAGATCAAAGATCAAAACACCGATGTTTTCACGTGGTAAAACCCCTACGGGGAAACATCCACGACCCCAGCCAACACGGCCACTTGGAGCAGTTTATTAATGCAAAGAAAAATATTACAGAGAGATTTTACAAGAGAGTTTCTCACAATCGATCATCGGCAAATGACCCTCCATGCTCTTTAAATAGAGATCATGGACCAATCGGGTGTTAAGCCATGGATCAATGGCCGTTAAG
>ML789536.1:110340-130689 GCA_009831015.1 Picea engelmannii
ATTTCTTATCATCATCAGTGGGGGTTGTTTCCGTTCCCATGGTAATCCGATACAGGCCTTTACTTCTTAATAAATCTTCCATATGGGATCTCCATTGGAAGTAGTTGTCGTTGGTAAGCATGACAGTACTTGTAGAAGCCATATTAAATATGTAGATAACGCAAATTTAAAACCTGAAACTAATGATATGGATGGAAAGATCTCGAAAACTTGTGCGGTTTAAAAAAAAACGGCACTGAAAACGGACTTCCGATGTGAGAGTTATGCCCCTTTTAAAAAAGGCATACACGGTAACCAAATAACCACGTGATAGTGTAAGCTACTTTATGAAGTAACCCACTTTTATAAAGAGAAGTGGGGATCACTTTTACAATGAGGTTACCTTATAATAGAAAAGTTGCATGCAAAATAGCTCTAAAATAAAATATAAAGCTACTTATAGTGATTCACTTTTATACTTGAAGTGAAATGCACTTTACAATTTTTTAGCATGAACTTTTTCAAAAAAAGTAACAAAAGAGAGACTTGAACTCAAGACCTTTTACTTAATAAGGCAAGTTTTAACCAACTGGTCTAGCAAAACATATTGTAATATTCAGAAGGAGGATTGTTGTTGTTGTTGTTGTTGTTGAAGATGGCATTGGAGAGCATGCTCCAAAAAAACTCTTTTCACACAAGAAAAAAATTTTGCTTCTCGATGACAACAAGGGTTAGATCTCGGTTAGCTTACCTGCAAGATGCACCTTTTCCTATCTGTTTCTGATTTTCCGAGATCGCACAAGGCGCAGGGCAAAGAGCATACGTAGATCTAAAAGAGTAGCAGCCCGGGAAAAAAAATACAAACCAAAATAAAATCAAAACTTTGCAAAAATTTAAAAATGCGTATTTAGACTTTATACCTCCGGATTCTGACTGTAATGGCTGTATCTTGGGCAAACGGAAACCTTTTCGAGTGAAACGAAAAGAATTCCTGAATGAAAAGCGTGCTTCGGATGCAATGGAATAGTCCTTTCAGCCCAGAAACGTACAGAAATGATAGAAAATGGAGATGAGGCAACTCAGCTTCACGATCTCGATCTACAACAGGAGCGGGTCTTCAAACAGGCTTTGATACCATGTTTGACAACACAGGTATTCCAAAAGAGGACGAACACCTTCAGTAACCACTCACATAACCAGATCAAATATCAACACACCGATGTTTTCACGTGGTAAAACCCCTATGGGGAAACATCCACGGCCCCAACCAATGCGGCCACTTGGAGCAATTTATTAATGCAAAGAAAAATATTACAGAGATATTTTACAAGAGAGTTTCTCACAATCGATCATCGAAAAATGACCCTCCATGCTCTTTAAATAGAGATCATGGACCAATCGGGTGTTAAGCCACAGATCAATGGCCGTTAAGATCGAGGAGAGTATGAACCGTCGGATCACTCTATGTCGGGAACATATCGTGACCGTCGGATTGCCTAACTACAAATGCATACTAATGCATACTAAAGAAACACACTTTTACCTAACGACATATTAGACCAAGTAGATCTTAACTAACTCCTAAGTGTCTAAATATCCTAACAAACTTCTTCCTGCAGAAGGCTTGTCCCCAGACGCATTCTCTGTCGAGCTATTGTTTCGACCATCTGTTCCTGACAATATCACAAACTGGAGAGTATTTGACGATGATCAGCAGATCATTAACTTTCTGCACATGGAAGAAACCTTTCAAGGCGCGGTGATAGATGAACACACGCACGACGACAATTTTCACGATTTTACGGTAATACCTGATCCGAAATCTCCTGAAGCTCTGTCGGACATGGTAAATTCCATACCCAAATCTATATTTAGATTAGAGAAGTTTTATGATTTTGAAGATAAATTTAAAAGGACGGTCAATTGTGAAACCAATAGTTTCTCGTTGTCTTATGAAAAAGTGAACTTAGGAACTAGTGAAAATCCTCAGTACATTAACCTAGGCTTGGGATGTTCTAGACAAGAAAAAATTGCTTTTGTTAAATTATTTAAAGAATTTAAGGACGTCTTTGCATGGACGTAGGATGATCTTAAAATGTTCGATCCTAATATCATACAACATGTCATCCCGATGAAGCCCCAAACCTTACCCTTCCAACAGAAACTGAGGAAGATGCACCCTAAACTAGAACTGACCGTTCAAAAAGAATTGAATAAAATCCTAAGTGCTAAAATAATTTTTCCTGTTAGACACACTCAATGGGTGTCCAACCTTGTCCCAGTTCGGAAGAAAAACGGGGAAATCCGACTGTGCGTCGATTTCCGAAACCTCAATAGAGCGTCTGATAAAGACAATTATCCTGTCCCACCCATGGAACAGATCCTTCAACATGTATCTGGTTCTGAGAGGCTATCCTTGTTAGATGGTTTCTCTGGACACAACCAAGTCCTTATGTCTCTGCCAGACCAACTCAAAACTACCTTCTGTACCCCATGGGGCACTTATGCTTATCACAAAATTCCCTTTGGATTGATTAATGCTGGTGCTACCTTTCAGAGAGCAATGGAAATTTCTTTTCAAGGCTTAATCAATCACTCTGTCGTAGTTTACTTAGATGATGTGACTGTTTATTATAAGAACAAAGACGATCATCTAGCTCACTTACGAGCCATTCTGCTATGATGTCGTAAATACGACATCTCCTTGAACCCTAAAAAGTCCATCTTTGTAGTAGAACAAGGTAAACTCTTAGGTTTCATTGTGTCTAGCGAAGGAATGATTATTGACCCCAAGAGGACTCAAGTCATCGCTAAACTTCCCCCTCCTACATCCAAAAAATCCATGCAGTATTTCTTAGGCCAGATTAACTTCGTGAGAAGATTCGTCCCCAGTTTCTCTGAAATGGTCAGGCCTCTACAGAACCTGATTAAGAAAGACACCCAATATCACTGGGGACCCACAGAAAATCAAGCTTTCAATGCCATAAAGAAGGCCATAATAGACGCTCCGTCTCTCATGAGTCCTGACTTCTCTCAAGATTTTACACTCTATACTTTTGCCTCTCACCGTTCCTATGTCACCATCCTAACTCAGAAGAATGTCGATAACAACGAAGTACCCATTGCCTTTATGAGCTCTGCTTTCAAAGGTGCTAAACTTAAATACCCAGCGGTTGATCGGCAAGCCTACGCTATTTTCAAAGCAGTTAAGCATTTCCGGTCTTATCTTTTGAAGTCAAGGACGAAAGTCATTGTCCCCTACCCTACCGTAAGGAACTTGTTAGTGCAAAAGGAGTTAGGAGAGAAGAGAGCTAACTGGGTCACCTCCTTGCAGGAGTATGACTTAGAAATCACCCCAGATCAGATTGTGAGAGGCCAAGGGTTGTGTAAGTTGGTTGTTGATTCGAAGACAGGACAGCGAGAAGATAGTGATACGTCAAACCTAGGACAAAGCGATCTAAGTTTGATCTGTTGCGCACAAAACCTCGTTAGTCCCTGGTACGACGATATTAGATTCTGTCTTGAACATGGGTCAGCACCCCGTCACCTTGATCCCGCCAAGAGAAGAGCGTTGAGGCTAAAGTCTACCTCCTTTCATCTAGTTAACGGTGTACTGTTTCCTCAGAATTTTGACGGTGTACTAATGCGCTGTCTCGAGAAAGACGAAGTAGAAAAAGTCTTGCTAGAGTTGCATGCAGGAGAAGCTGGTGGTCACTTCGGTGGTGACACCACTGCTCATAAGGTTTTAAGAGCTGGTTACTACTGGCCCACGCTTTTTAGGGACGCCCATGCCTTGTGTTGTAAATGTATCATCTGTCAGAAAGCATCAGGGCGGTTGCAAAAACCAGCCTTTCCCTTGCAACCCATTTCAGTAGATTCTCCTTTCTAGCAATTGGGCCTTGATATCATAGGTCAAGTTAACCCTTCGTCCTCGCAACAACACAAGTACATTGTGACAGCCACAGATTACTTTACTCGATGGTCTGAAGCTGCTGCACTAAGAACTATCAACACCAGTCAGGTAATCGCTTTTCTAAACTCGAATATTATCACTCGTTTCGGTATCCCTGATTGTCTGGTCTTTGACAACGCTTCATACTTTTCTTCTCTTGAGATGAGTGAGTTCGCTTTGGAGAAAGGAATTAAGCTGAAGTACTCTGCTAGTTACTACCCCCAGGGAAACGGATTAGCAGAATCAACAAACAAGAACTTGATCAAAATTATCAAGAGAACGATGGTTGAAAATCACAAGAATTGGCACAATGCACTGCTGAACGCACTATGGGCTGATAAGGTAATGCCAAAAGATGCTATAGGTAACTCCCCCTTTTTTCTCGTTTATGGCAGAGAAGCAATTCTGCCACCTCACATTCTTCTTCCTTTGCTTTAGTTGTCACAAAAAGTCCAAGAAGAAGATTGTCCCCCTTTAGAAAACCAAATTAACGCTTTGATGAAGCTAGAAGAAGTAAGAGCCTAAGCTAAGTGTAAGTTAGATCAACATCAACAATTGGTTAAAAGCTGGTTCGATTCTAATTCTGCTTCTGATAGGAATTTTGAAGTAGGCGATCTCGTCTTAAAATGGGACAAACCACACGAAGGAAAGGGTGAGCACACAAAATTTCAAAACTTATGGCTTGGGCCATTTTTAATTGCTGAAAAGTTAGGTCCTAGTTCCTTTCTATTGCAGAATCTTGAAGGGCAGCTTGACACCTATCCGGTGAATGGCCAAGCCATGGAAAGATACTTTGCTTGATAACTACCCTTGTCTATTATGTAAATATTTCATTTTTGTTTTTGTTTGCTTTCTATTTTGATTTTGGATTTGAATTTATCAGTTTGTGTTTTTGGACATACACGTACCTGTACACTAAGACGATAGAAAATTTCTTCGCTGAAATAACTTCTGAAAAATTTGTACAAACATCAATGACATATTGCTGAAATTGATATCTGTGTTGGAAAATTTTGTTGTTTGAAAGAAGTTTACTGATTTCAATCTCTGAGCAAAGCTTGTCAAGATCATCTATTATCTTTTTACGCTGTCCCTTTTCCATAAAGGAATGACTCAAAAGATGTCTCCCTGTCTTAGGAAGTTGTTTTTATAAATAAAACATCTCTGGAGCTAAATAAATTACAATTCTAAAAAATTCTAATGAGGTCTGAAAAAGTATGTTAAAATTTCAAGATTTTCAGTGTCACCCCGCTCAGCTATATTCCTATGAAAAAAAAAAAAAAATATTAATAAGAGCTATGGGAAATGATTATAAACCCGCTGGGATGCTGAACAAGTCTGCTGGCAATGGGTAAATGCATGCATGACGCCAAGATAACTTTGCCGGGGTACTGAACAGGCCCGCTGGCAGCGAAGCAATGTTGGGTATATGAAAATTTGCAAAAAAAAAAAAAAAAAGAAGAGAANCCTTTATTTTGATCCAGAACTTCTTGGCAGGATACAGATGTCAGAGTGGGTTAAATGGCAACCCTGTCGAGGCTATGGATTCCTGCTGGCAGCAGTGGCTATGCCAATAGTATTGGAGATTTTATCTTTAATATCGTGACTTGCTTATCTTAAGACTGTTATTGGTTTTCATCTTTTGAAACACTGCTCGAAAAAAAAAATGATTTACGATGATGTTTGTACAATTTTCTGGTTGTTATTTTTGAGTGGAAATTATCTTTGTTGTCTTAATCTGAATTGGTACCTTTTGCAGAGATAAATGCTTCTACCAGTGTGTCGCCATTGTTGGTAGCCAATTCATTTTTTTATGATCCTATAAGCTACCTACACCTATGTCTTGCAAACATCAATTTTTCGTCGCAATTTTCAAATTAATGACATTTTCATTTCTTGCAACAATTACACACTTATTTTCGTTTTGTTTTCACGACTGTAAGCATGAAAACCGAATCTTTCGAAGTCACATTTTGATCACTATCTGAACTTTCATGATCTTTTTATCGATGTGCCTACTACACTTACCTTTTGTTAACCATTATGTAGCTGGAAGAAATTTCAAACTATACTCATTGGACATTCTTATATTGATTATATGACTGGGTTTCATTGAGTTTGCAATGCATTAATTTTTGGATTTGAACTTTATATGACTTGCCTGATCATTGATTCTATGAAAATGCATAAGGGTTATGATTAATTTTTTTTATATATATGATATAATCCTTATGTTAATCTTTTCACAAATTTTGGCTTGTCGACTATATGAATATCGTTGGACACCTTGGTTAAACTTTTGATTATATGAATTGATACATTGGCGCATAGTTGATTTTGGTCTTGATTTATAAGTTGAGTGTTTAAACACTATGGAATAACGTTTGCGCACATTGGTATACACATTTGATTTCATTATTTGGGCACATGACTCGATGGTTGAACTACTATTATGAAGTGAACAGCTATGTAAATCGACGGTTGTACTTGGATAATCAATATTTTGCATGGCAGACTCCACCACCTTCGCATACTTGCATTTATTCCTACCCCTTTGGCTCGTTCATTTCTGTTAGCTCGGGTAGCCCTGCTCCTGTGTGTGTTGGTGAATCCAAACCCTTCCCTTACCATGTGTTTGGCTCCATGGCACTAGTCGTGCGAGTTGAACCCAATGGCAATCAAGCCCTGTTAATGTTTGACAATGCCCGCCAAGATTTGGAAGACAATGAATGGCTTACCTTCGTGAAACAATTTGAGGGTTTTAACCTTTGTGTAGCATGACAGTTTGCCATGACCTTCGATGGATGTCGAGCCAAGGTGGACTACATACAGTTAGAGATCGATGAACAGTTTATCAGCTCAACTACGGGGTTACCTGCCTCGGGACAACATTGGTTTAAGAATTGCAAGGTCGAGGAAGTGTCGTGGACATTGTTGTTTCTATCATGCAAAGTCACCTCTTTTGACAGAGGTATGCCCGTATCTGTGCTCAAAACCATGATGGCACGATTTATTAATGCTAGTCAAGCAGTTCATGACCTGTGAAGGTTGATACGGACTTGTGTTTCTCTACCACCTACGTCTGCTGATGATTTTTATAGGGTATCCTCTAAACATGCGTTTCTACTTTCATTGGAGCCTGTATAAAATGTCGAAAAAATTTAAGAGGCACAAGGCTGACAACAGCCTGTTCCACCATGGGCTTATTAAGCTCATCGTTGTTTATCATTTGAATTTGCATGGTGATAGTTGGAGGGCTTCCATTGCCTGTAATGGCTTTGAAGACACCGACCCTACACAGGTTGATAAATCTGTGGTAATTGAAACCAAGCCCGAACCACCTGTACCCTTGCATATTCTACTGCCTAAACCCTCGACCGACCCTCCTATTGACTTACCCGAAACTGTAACTAAGAGTGCAGAGGCCATTAAAAATCCTATGAGCAAAAATCCCAAGGAAAACCTTACTGCAAATGCCAGAGGGAAAATAAATGCCCGGCTCATTTCGAGAATGGCCAGAAACAAACCAAAACCCTCTGCCGAGTCTAACCTTATCATCCTAAGTGAGGATTCTGATTCTGATATTGAGCATTTTCTGGCCAGCGAGTACCCCTACTCGCAGGGTTTATGTCCCGAACCCCCTTATGATTTTGTATCAAACCTTCCCCCCTGCCTAAAGGACGACCCTAACTACCTAGGTATTAAGTTGCCTCGTGAAACCCTCGGTCATTTGGCCAAACCCTCGAAACCCACATAGTCACCCTGTGACCAATGAAATTCATGGTTAGAACGATATTATATTGATGTTCCCTATACTCCAATCGAAGATTCAATCACTGGAAGACCAGATTGCAGTGCTAACCAGTCAAAAAGCCAATCTCCAAGCAACAGATAAAAAGCAAAAGACAACTGGCTCCATCCTGTTCAAAAACGTGGAATCAGCCACGGCTGTTGTAAATTCCAAACTGGCATAATCAAGAAGCCTCGTCGCTATACAGGTATGTTTTTGACATCGTTTTGTTTTGTAAATAATCTAGGTTGATATAATGATTTGAATTCAGTTTTTAAATAGTTCTGTTTACATATTGAATAACTCTGTTATAATGCGTGCATTCTATATATAGCTTTGCTTTGAATAAAAAGAAATTTTGATTCGATATCCGACCTGATCATTCCCAGTATAGTAATCGATAGATTTTGATTGGATTTGAGTGGTCTATGTTTGGATTTGCTTGATTGGTTTGCCTTATTAAGTTGACAAAATTAATAGTTTGTCTTCGACTGGATTGGTTTGTATCCGATTTGAAAAGGAAATTTTTCATACCCAGTTTAGAACACAATCATGTTCGGATTTGATTTTTTTATGATCCATATGCTATGGTAGGTAAACGATTTGATTGAGTTTGGTTGTTACGATATGCTCTGTCTTACAGTTTTCAAAGTTGAGATATTGCTCTGTTCAATTTTAATTTGGGAAACGAACTACTCTGTTTTTATAAAAACAATATGTTCATTTAAGTCTGTGCAGGTGTGCCCGAATCATCGAATGGATTTGATTCGTGACAACTATGCTAAACCCTAGCCAATTGATTCATTTGATTGGAATGATTTCTTTTTGATCAAATTCGATCAACCCTGTTTGCCCAATTGGCCTTAACAAATTATGAATTCTATTGCTAATCAATCAAGACTGTTATGATCTTATATTAAATTGATTTTCGCGCCGAGTTTAAATTGATCTATTCATGGCATGAACCGTTTGCTATGTCAACTCATTCATAACGATTGGAATGATCTTGTTGAATTCATATTTCCTGTTGACAAGGCAGCGTAATAGTTGCTTGCCATTTGTTTTGATTATAATCGTTTCAGTTGATATCAAAACGATTTCACAACTGTTGGATTCGATTGGTTATGAAACGAATTGATTGACTGTGTTATTTTTAGCAAATTCGGTTACGATTCGTTTGAATGTAATCGATCTTGCTTACCCCAGTTTGCAAAAATGAATGATCAGATATCTCATACGCACTCTGATACACCTTGTTACGTTTTTGTTTTCTATGTCGTCATAGCCATAACGAATTGTAAATGATTCTGTTCGATTTGATCATATCTCCTGTTGGTAAAATGGCATAACAAATGCATAAGATTTGTTTTTGTTTTTTGGATTGATTACATTGCATATCAAACGGTTTCTCAACTGTTTGATTATGATTCTTTTAGACCCGATTCTATGGTGATTAAATGAACAGAGTTGAATGATCTTACGATTCTGTTTTGATTTCAAATGGTATATCAAGCTCCAATTGAATAACTCATTTTCAAATGGCTATTGGATGATAATTGAATTAAATCTCCTTAAAATATTTTCAATTAATTTCAATTCTGATTCTGTATCTTTATTTAGACTAGCTATAGAATCAGAGGATTCTGTAGCTAGTCTACAGAATTAAATTTTCTATCATTTATTAAAAAAAATCCTTCTAATTTGTTCATTTTTGGTCCTTTTCAGGTGAATTCGAATTGCATGGGATTTGATGGACAACTTAGAGGATATTTGGATGTTTTAGTTTTATTTTAGTTTCCTAGTTTAGACAACTTTGGGATATCTCCCAGATTTCATGTAAACAGTTTTATAACTTCCACAGGGAGGTTTTACCCTGTGGAAAACCTTTAAATACTTATTATTTTTTGTAATAAGGATCATCCTCGCTTGTGGGAGACCCAGGATGATGGATATCTAATAGAGACTGAGACAGAATTTGATGTTCTGCTACAACTTTCGCTTTTCATAATATCAATCTTTTGTTTCATGTTTATGTTTATCAATTTGCATTTGGTTAATGACTACTTTAGCTATCTTAGTCTTTTGCAAATGATATGATTTAATTAATATGATCCATATCTGATTTCTTCCAGTATTTAAAAACATAGCAATTACTTGATTCAGTTTGTGAATGACAGATTTCTCTTCTTCATCAATTGAATTATTAAGTATAAGTTTTTGCATAACTGGTTTACCTAATTGCAGAGATTTATAAATCATATAATTGTTGTTTTTAAGTTTCTGTGGTGAGGAGTTTCGCATATGTTTTTCGCATATGTGGTGAGGAGTTTATGTCTTGTTTGTCCTGTAAACAAACTTAAAGAGCATCACAACTATCGTTTATGAGAAGCTTCTGGATTATTCGGTGTGAGTTTCCTTCCTCCGATCTGCTAGCACAGTCATTATACACAGGACAAATCTGGAGAGTTTCTCCACGTTAGTTTGTGATTTACTTTCGTTAATTTGTTTAGTATAATTCAAGTAGTTTGATTAGATATATTTGTAGTTTAGATTAGTCATTTAGTTTAGTTATTTTTTCTGTTTTATTTCTGTCCATAAAAATTATAAAAGCAATAAAAATATCTTTTACTGTCTTAGGGCAGAATATTAATGAGTTTTGCAGGTTTTATTTAAATATGTAAATTGTCAATATTGTATATTTTGTGAATAAGTTATATTGTAATTAGTAGTTAGATAGTTGATTAGAGTTAGTATAATAGTAATTAGTAGATTATATATAGAATAGTTAGAGTAGTTTAGTTTATTTTAGTTTTAGTTTAATTTGTTTAGTAGTTAGTTTTAATTATATTAGTTTATTAGTTAGTTTTGTTTATTGTTAGTTAGTTTAGTTTGTTTTATTTAGTTTTAGTTAGATTAGTTAGTTTAGATTAGTTTTCTTTTGTTCTTTTAGGACCTTAGATCGTCTAACGGAGCCGCTAAAGCCGTCAGGGTGGTTCATCCCAAACGGCTTAGGTTATTAGACAACCCCGGACCGGTTCCACTCTCTCAGTTGACGGACGGTCGATTTCTCCCGTCAACACAGTCCTGAACCATTTTCCTAATCGGGCCACAATATGTGCCTTAGGAAAATACCATTCCATGATACATCAACAATCTGTCAACATGGACCATTCTCCACAGCGAGAATGTATGTCCACCAACAGTCTATTCTTCTTGGACCATTCTACGTCTGGAGAATGTCTATCCACTAGGTAGTAGCACACTGACTATCCATCTAGCTAGAAATCATATCCAACACTAGTGTTAGTCTCCATGGAAATCATATAGTAACATACATCTGCTACAATGCCATCCAATAGAGCACAAATGTGTCTATCTATAGTAGTACACAACTACTGCCCAATGGTACACAACCACTCCTAGTAGAACATGACTACTAACCAGTGACACATAGTCACTACCAGTGGAACACATCCACCACAGTAGCATACAACTATTGTCCAGAGACATACATTCTCCCCAAAAATTGAATCATATTATTTGATATCATCCTGCATCAACAATGTCATCAACTGCATCACCTCTAAGCCGTACTAGCATGATGTGAATGCATCATATCTAAGTTGTACTGGCGTGATATGGAGTATCATCTACATCATCTCTAATTCGTACTAGCATGACCTATCTAGCATGATGACAATGGTTCATATCTATATTGTATTCCACCTCTAAGTTGTACTCGCATGATGTAGATTAGTGCCTCACTATGCCATCTCTAATTTGTATGATCATCTCTAAACTGTACTAGCATGGCATATCTACATGATGCCAATGCATCATATCTAAGTTGTATTCCACATCTAAGTTGTACTCGCATGATCATATCTATCATGAAACGATCCCCCTTCATTATATCTAAGTTGTATGGTCATCTCTAAGCCGTACTAGCATGACATATCTAGCATGATGTCAATACATCATATCTAAGTTGTATACCATATCTAATCTATACTTGCATGGCCATATCTAGCATGATGCGGCTCACCAACATCGTCTCTAAGTTGTACTATCATGAACATAACTAGCATGATGTCAATACATCATATCTAAGTTGTATTTCCACCTCTAAGTTGTACTAGCATGATGCTCCTCAGGCCACTGTATCCACAACTCCAACCATCTATATTGTATATGAGTTTTACTAGCATGATCATATCTAGCATGATGCAAGCATCATTTCTAAGTTGTATGAACATCTCTAAGTTGTACTATCATGATACAGATCCACAACTCACTTACATTCCATGATGCCACATATCAGTGCTCCCTCCCAACCAAGGAAGTCATCTCCTCCCTTTCAACCAAGGGAGAAATATCCATGAGCCCCAGCTTGTCCCTCAAGTATTCAAACTTTATCTTAGACAAAGGCTTCGTTAAAATATTTTTAGTCATCTCATTGGTGGAGATATACTGGAGAACCACTTCTCCCCTCTGAACTTTATCATGAAGAAAATAATACTTGATCTCAGTGTTCTTTGACCTATCATGGAACATTGGGTTCTCTGAGATATTCACATAGCTTTGGTTATCAAATATATATCATGGTCGAATGAAACACTTGATCAAACAGTTTGAAAACTAGCTTATAGAGCCACACTGCTTCCGTACAAGCATCACAAGCTGCAATATACTCTGCTTCTATAATGATGAGTGCAACAAAATCCTTTTTTCTACTAGCCCATGATATCAAAGAAGATCCTAAACTGAAACACATACCATAAGTACTCTTTTTTTCATCTGCACTCCCTACCCAATCTGAATCAGTAAATCCATGCAGTTGTACATCACTGTTTGAGGCATATCTCAAACCATAAGTTATCATCCCACAGAGATATCTCAAGATATGCTTTGCAGCTATCCAATTCTCTTTTCTAGGTTCCACCTGGAACTAGCTCAACATGTTCACAACAAAGCAAGTGTCCAACTGGGTATTCACCAAATACATTAATGAGCCAATCAATTTCCGGTACAGGGACGAGTATACTAGATCAAAATTAGAGTCTCTCAACTTCCTCATATCTGTCACCATGGGAGTTTCCATGGAATCATTTGCAATCCATCATCCCAAACTTCTGAAAAATATTTACAACATACTTCCATTGCCACAAGAATATTTCACCATGCTTCTGCTATACTTCTAGTCCCAAATAATAATGCATGAGACCAAGATCCTTCAAATCGAATTCAGAGGATAAATCTCTCTTACACTGAATAATGAGAGTCTCTGCACCAAGCTCTTAGAGATTGCTTGAGTCGATACAAAGCCTTCTTCATACATGGGTTTCTCTCAAGTATACCCCAAAACCTTCAAGTTTCTCTATGTATACTCAATTACTCCATTGAGAAAAGAGGTATTTACATCCATCGGATGTAAAATCCAACCCATGGATGCGACAATAGATATGATGGCTAGAGAAAATGTCTCATCATAGTCTTCTCCCTCCTACTGGGAGAACCCTCTAGCCATGAATATTTCCTTGTATTTATTGGTGCTTTAGAGACTTTCCTTTAGGTCTAGGCACAATTTCCCATACATCATGATGGATTCATATTCTTCCATCATAGCTTCCTTCCATTCTTTCTTCTTGACTGCTTCTTCAAAGGTGGAAGGTTTTGCTTTGACAAGACTTCTATTCTGAATATATACGGTTGTCATAGCTACTTCTCTCCATAGAAACATGGATAGATTATGGTCATTCATCATTGCCTTAACATATTATTCAATGGATTGATTCTTCCTTTCTGTCACACCATTGTATTGAGGATTATGTGAAACAATTAGCTTCCTCCTAATCCTGGTTGCTTTACAAAAGACAATGAGCTCCTCACCACTTGATGGAGTCATCTGCTCCATTTTTGCAACTGTTATTGTAGCTCCTTCTCAAATCTATTTCTTGTGACCTTCCCGAAACAATAACAACAAGAGAAAAAGTATTTCCAATAACATTTTCATAAGAACATATCTATGGTAACAAGGATCATAGAATTAACAAGGTGACCTTCCCGGGAACAAGAAATATCTCCTAGAGGAGATGTTAGTTCATTTTTCAAACAAGTGTAACAAGCATCTATATCAATATTGCTTACATGAAACCAAGTATACCTAGGAGTAATAGAACCTTTCAAAGATTGCTTTCACAACTATAGTGTTTACTTATACTATAGCAACTATCAACCTTGATATGTGAAAATTGAAACTTAATAATTTGATCAATCAAACCTGGAACCTGGAGCATCAACTGTTTTTCCTATGAATGTACTAAATCCAAGATCACTACTTGGATAAGGTCTCTTGTACATTCCCTACAAAACACACTCATGCTTTTGCTGGATGATATAACATGAAAAACATATACAAGTGCATACCTTTGAAATTTGCAACATCGTTCATCTTGTCTTCTTTATCTGAAGCTAGGCACCATCTTGACAAGAAGAGGTTAGAGACTGAATAAAAAAGATTTAATGATTAGAACAAGCTAGAATATGTGAAATCTCAACTTTGAAAACAAAATCAACTTTGACTAAAAGTCAACCTTTGACTTTGACCAATCAACCTTTGACTTTGACATTGACCAAAAACTCAAACTTGATGTTTTTGATTTCTAAGAATATGAGCAAGTGCGCTAGCTAAGGCACACTAGAATTTCCAGGAATTATGCCAAACTTCTCACTTGAAAGTGCCCATAAGGTTAGGTTAGGGTTTGCTACAGCTGCACAATCAGAAACCCTAGTTGCAGCTACAAGTGTTACCACAACAAGCTTAACAAAGAACTTCCATGCTAACTTCCAGTGGTTAGATTGTCTTGAAGGTGGTGTGGGCCCATAACCTATTAAAATAATAGGTGTGCTCATTTTACCATAGACAATATCATTATTGTCACCCAACCATAGGCATGCAACCACCCCCAAGCACCTTTAACCTTTGACATAATTATTCCAGAAAGTTGTACTAGAACCAAAATATAAACCCTATCTGCTAACTATAGCAAAAACTCAAGACAAGTAGAGCGCTTCTTCTCTAAGGGTAGCACACAAGTGAGAGAGTCTCCATATCCACATAACAAGTACCATACACAACTACATCGACTCTAGTTGCACTACTCTCTCAAACTTGCTCCATACTTAGCCAAAATATAACCAAGAGTATAACCAAGAATATCACCAAGAGAATCACCAATAATATCACTTGATAGCGCTAGAGAGAGACCAAGACCAAGAGATTACCATACACCCTTATTCCTCCTTACAGCTACAGTTGCAGCTGCAACTGCATCTCTCCACAACACTTGCCCTCTGACTGGGTGTACAAATGAGCTAAAACGTTCTCTATTTATATTAATCTGTCCAATGACTTTTCTGGTTGGGCCAACCTGACTTTATAGTCATTATATTTTATTTTTATCTTTTTCCCGTGGAGCCGAATTATCTTTTTGGAAGATAATATTCTAATATTATTTATTCTTCTAGGATGACTTGTATTATAGGGTTTTAACACATTTGTTTATGGTTTCCCTTGGTTCCAGAATATTCCATTCTAGTCAAAGGTTACACATGGAGGTTAATACCTCCCGCAGCTACAATAACATCAACAATTCGATCTTAAAAAAGCCTATAATAAAGTAAACTGGAACTATCTGAGATTGATGCTAATTCAAATAGGTTTGAAGTGGGAGGTGGTACAATGGATTATGGGATGTGTAACTACTGCAAACTTTGTTGTTTTGGTAAGTGTATCCCCTACGGATTTTTTTAAAAGTCACAGGGGATTGAGGAAAAGTTGCCCTTTTTTCCCATTGTTGTTTCTCTTAGTGGTGGAAGGACTTAGTAGAATGTTGAAAAAGGTTGTTTCTGAAGGAAAATTCTCAGGGTTAAAGGTTGTAAGAGGGACCATCATTTCTCACTTATTTTTTGTGGATGATGTATTAATTTTAGGTGTTGGATCAGTTGAAGAATGGATGGAGTTCAAGAAAATTTTAACAAGTTTCTTTCTGGCTTCAGGGATGGAGATAAATGGTTAGAAATCATGTTTTCTTGCACACAATTTGGAAGAGGAGTTGTTGGAAAAAATTACAGATCTTTTGAAATTCCTTTTAAATTTTTGGATTAAGGTATCAAATATCTGGGTTTTCATCTAAAACCTAATGATTATAGGGCCTTAGACTAGATATGGCTCCTTCAAATGGCGGAAAAGAAAATTGGTCATTGGACTTATAGGTGGTTGTCTCTGTGTGGAAGAATGGTCCTTATTAAATTTGTACTACAAAATATGCCAGTCTATTGGCTCAGTTTATTAAAGGTTTGATAAGAAAAACAATATTCAACATGATATAGATACACAAGGTAAAAGTTGTGATAAAGAAATATAATATTTATGATAAACAAACCACAAAATTTATGAAGTAAAAATGGAAGCATGATATTATTTAATGTCACCATATTTATCTAGGGCGTTGTCTAATTGTTTTATTTTTATTTTTGGAAATTTACATAAATCTGTATGAAATCTATAACTCCACTTGACTGGCGTTGTCTAAAAATTAATATTAATTTTTTCTTAGGAAGGAGAATCCACTTGACTGGTCTCTTCTAAGTTCAATAGTAATGATTCCACTGGTTATCAGTCTTGTTTAAAAAGTAACATCAAGTGGAATCATTAAATTTCAGACTGACCAGTGAAATCATTAACATATTAATTTTAAGAACACACCAACGACAAGCGAATTCTGCGAAGAAATTTCGTTCCGTTCCGTTCAAACAAGCGGAATCATTAATATATTCATTTTAAGAACAGACCGGCCAGTGTAGTGGATTCTGCATAGAAATGTTGTTCCGACCAAACCAGTCTAATGGATTCTTCTTTCAAATAAATTTTCGTCTGGAGGAGGAGGGATTATAATTAAAAATACAGAGAATAAAATTTAAAAAGTTACAAATGCCAGTGCTTAATCAACGCCTAGCATCAGTTTTATACTCCCAACATAATGCATTTACATGGTTAAAAAAACATTTTACCAATTGATGTGCCGAGAATCTTCTTCTTTAAACAGAAATAAATAAATAATCCATGCAAATCCTGTGTTTTGTAATAGAAATAAATGATACAAGGAAGTGACCAGCTATACATCTCTTACAAAAATATAGTTTCTGATATTGTTTTGACCTAGGTTTATTTTTTATTTAAAAATATCACAATTTTTTTTATGGTTTTTTGCCATTAAAACCTAAAAAAATTTTGATATCGTCTTAACATAGATTTTTTTTTCACGGTTTAAAAACATCACTTTATTTATTTATTTTTAAAGTAGTGGAAATATTTAGTAATACACTTATACAAGTTATTCTTGGTGTAGTTATAAGTGTGGTTATTGGTAATACCTTCATTTCTAGTTTAGCGTAATCTAGTAATAAATATCGACTATTAATATCTTAGTGTGTGGGTGTTGTTACATCTTTATTTTATGGGGATTATTTATGATATTTTTTGGGGGTTTATTTATTATATTTTTTGAAATGTTATTGTAGATTGTAGTTTAGGAGGATATGCAATGGCTTTTCCTTATTTGTGGCAATTCATTATTTTTAAAAATAAATTTGGAAAAACATTGTGTTAAGATGGAATGAATTTTTATTTTGGTAATGGTTAAAGTTTTAGATTTTCATCTCACATTCATCATCAATGAATAAACTCTCTTTTTATTATAAAAAAAAATCTAAAAACGTTGGGTTCTTTTAATTAATTCAAGGATATATATGTTTCATTGGTTGGGCCTAGTATATCTTATATGTATGGAAGAAAAAATGGGTCTAACTAAAGGAATACCCTTCCATGAGAATGAAGTGCGGAAACTAGTGAATGACCATTTTGATGATGATTCTTTTTTAATAATTTTGGAAGATCAAATTTTTTGGGTAAAGATTATGGATTACCTAAACATCTTTTATATTTCTTCAATTTTCCAAAACACAATATTATAGATAAAGCCAAAAACTCATCCCTAACATCTTGACCTCATTTAACTATTCTTTGATCCAATGTAGCTATGATTGGGTACTTGGAATTTTATTTTTTTTCTAAGCATCTTCTTGAAATATTTATTAGCATGTGGTGTAAAGGGTGAAAGAAGATTATTTATATAATAAGTTCGCATGAAGTTTATTTTTAAGACATATTTACCATATCATTCTTGTTGCATCCCCTCTACTTTATTTTGTGAAAGATTAGAAAAGGGTCTCAATAAATTTTTATAGGCAAGAATGACAATATAAAGGGCCTTCATGAAATCAACTCATATCTTTAAGAACCTACAAAAGTTTCATGGCTTCAGTATTATTAAATAATTCCTCTAAGTTAGGAACCTGAATATATGTTGGTTCCATGTCTAAATTGACTCTAAAGTACACATTATAATTATAGTGCTTATTATAAGATATTTTATTTCTACATGCTGGAGATAAAGGCTAAAAATCATTTAAATTCCCACAGATGTATTGTTATGAACCTAATACTTAAACACTGTGATAAAGAAGCATGCACACAATCGGGACCAAATATTAGCATGGAGCATCTTCTAAAATTATAATAACAATGAGTAATACATGGCACATCATAAAAACAAGTTAGGGAAGTTGGGCAATGTGAAACAAGTTATACAATTAAGTTTGAAATGTGACATTTTCTTCTTTACGAGAATTTGTTTCATAGCGATGTCGAAAAACACTGTTGTCCTTATTGATGGGCCTTCATATGCTTTATGAAGTTCAAAATGAATGCAATTTATTGGTGCCATAGACTTTTTTTCATTTATATGTATATCACTACTTTACATTGACCATCTCCCAAAATATCTATGTACATGTCCTTTCATTGTCAATTCTTCTCACCTTCTTGTTCCCTCTACCATTACTAAAGAACACTATTTAACTATAGATTTTGAATCTCAAATAGAGGAATTTGTCATAAATTTCAATTGTTCCCTACATAATGTGGTTTTGATTGATGCACTAGCTCTATGTCATGCTCCCCTTTCTCATGCCTAGTCTTAAAATAATTCCAAATATACGATACCTTGTATTTTTTTTGTAACAAACACAACCATTGAAATACACCGACATTTTTGAACTAGCCCTCATGACCATTGAAATGAAATGACATTTTTGAATTATCCCTCACAGCCATTTGACCAAGTCCAATGTCAATTGATGTACATATATTATTCTCCTTCAAGTGACCATAGAATAGTGGAAAGCAATGTTGTACATAAGCAAAGTTATAATGCCTATTGTCACTTGTATAGAAGTGACACTCTTTTAGTATAACTCTTTCATCTTTTCTATTACCTAGCCCATGTTTGTACATAATATGGACCATTAGAATCATTTTCTCTAAATGATAATATTGACTTTGAATCTCATTTTATAGTTGAAAGGTGTAGTTGTCAACAAAATCGACCATTAATAATATAGTACCGACATGAAAGATATATTTTCATATTCTAACGTGTTTATCCTTCCATCAAGCCACATGGACATACTAACATATTGTTAATTCTGTAAAAAAAACACTTTGATGAAATGATAAATTCATACTACTAGTACGACATCTCAATTCTTTTCTTAATCTCAAATTTCAATAGCGTGGTCGTTGTGTGACAATTATTTAAAGATAAATAAATAATAAGTTGCAAGTGGATAAACTCCACCAGTAGAGCTATTTTCTCCAACAACCCTTCTAACCCCGAAAAATCTCTAAATCTAGAATTATGCGAGGCACAATGTCCATTATGCTAGACTCATATCCAACCAATATTCTTGCAAAACTTGTTATTTTACACTGGTAAATAAAGGACCGTGAGATAAAATACTATGTCTACAACTTGCAAGAATATTATAAACCCAATCCAACCTTAACACCAACCACAATATTTCTACAACTTGCAAGAACATTATAACCCCAATCTATGCTCTTAAGTCAACACCAACCATTTTATCTATACAAACGTGATAACAGATACTTTGATGGAAGAGATGGAGCACCAACAACACTATATAATTTTTATTTTATGTAAACATATACAAATAGATGGTGGGCATACTTTAATTTTAGTTTGTTCAGAGAAATATATATTTTCATCTTCTAAAGTGCTTACCCTTCCATCAAGCCACATGGACATATTGACATATTGTTAAGTCTTTTAAAAAGAAACTTTTATGAAAAGATAAATTCATATTGCTAGTACGACATCTCAATTCTTTTCTTAATCTCATATTTCAATATTGTGGTCATTGTGTGACAATTATTTAAAAATAAATAAATAATAAGTTCCAAGTGGATAAACTCCATCAACAGAGCTAGTTTCTCCAACAACCCTTCTAACCAAGAAAAATCTCAAAATCTAGAATTATGCGAGGCAGAATGTCCATCATGCTAGACTCATATCCAACCAATATTCTTGCAAAATCTGTTATTTTCCACTGGTAAATAAAGGACCATGAAATAAAATACTATGTCTACAACTTGCAATAATATTATAACTCCAATCCATGCTTTCAAGTCAACACCAACCATTTT
>ML789536.1:145373-157726 GCA_009831015.1 Picea engelmannii
AGGCTCCATCTAGCTTGTTCTCAGACTTCATAGAGTTCATCATGGCTTGCTTGACTTGGTCAAACCCTAGATTTGACCAGAAATCCAAACTTCACGTCTTGGCCTTCTGAGAGTACCAGGAGATGTGCTAGGCTAGGATGCACTAATATATCTAGAGATTAGGTCAATCACGTCACTTAAGGTGCGTCAACAATAGGTTTAGGGTTTCTACAACTGCTTCTACTGGTAACCCTAGCTGCAGTGCTTTTAGAAGCTGCTCCTGCTAGTAACCCTAGCGGCAGTTCCTCAACGAGCTCAATATCTAGTGGCTATGTTTCCTTCCAGCATTTTAGGCTGACTGAAGGGGTGTGGGTCCATAAGCTGTTAGAATATAGAAGATGGTGTGCTCGTTTTACCATTCACGATACCCTCGTCACCCAACCACAGGTCGAAGCCTCCCTCCGAGCACCTTAACCTTGACTGAGAATTCCTCTGGAAGCAAACCCTAGTCTAGATAGCCAAACAAAGAGCAGCGCATCAATCCACAAGGATAGCGCATCACAAAATCTGATCTGATAGTCCCAAAACCTAGCCAAGAGATATCCAATCCAATACTGAAACTAGTTGTTGTTGCAGCTGCACCTGCAACCCTCCTCCAAACCTACGCACCAACTGCAACTGCAGTGCACACCAAACTGCAGAATTGCAATTCTGAGATGCTGTCAAATGAGAACTGGAGCCCTATATTTATAGTAATCCTGCCAGTTTGCTGAGGCCGACTTCTCCTTCTGGGTATATTATTATTAATTATGGTCGACTTCTTCTCTTGGAGGCTAATAGCCTAATATAAATTTTCTTCTTGAGCCAACAAGGCTTCTAGGGTTATTACCCAACTCATTAGGGTTTCTCTTTCTTTTCAGAGTCTTCTATTCTTGTCAGTTTCACATGTAGAGGTAAATACCTCCCGCAGCTACCATAATATTAACAACTACAACCTCATTTTTGCAAGCTTCTACATGCTGAGAGCACCAACTCTCTGTTGTCTCTAGCACCCACTAGAAGGAAGCACCAACTCCCTGGTTTCTCTAGCACCAACTAGAAGGAAGCACCAACTCCCTAGTTTCTCTAGCACCAACTAGAAGGAAGCACTAACTCCCTGGTTTCTCTAGCACCAACTAGAAGGAAGCACCAACTCCCTCAGTGTTTCCAGCATCAACTGGATGGAAGCACCAACTTCCAATCATATAGGCACCAACCTGTATAACAGAGAACAAGAGTTCTCCCTTGCACCACACTACCACCCCAGTTTCTCTGGCTGCAACCAGATGGAAGCTACAACTCCCTGTGTTCAAGAACCCACTTGAACCTATGAGGACAACAGTCCTCCCTAGCACCTCCCTACCACCCTGGATTATTAATATGAATTACTGAAACTTATTACAGTGATATAATGATCAAAAATAGCTTACTAGTCTCATCACTGTTCTGCAAAATTTTGTTTCTCTATCTACCTCACTGCCTTCCTGCACACATGACTTATGTTGTCTATTCTTCTGCCTTTTATGCTCTGTGCCCCATTCCTCTTCAATGCACCTTTTGTCTTCTGTGCATTTCAGCTGCTGCACTGTCCTCCTTCTTCACGCATGAATCACCTTCGACAACAGCAACCACAACAACTCCAATAGCAACAACAACCACATCTCTTCTTTGTATCATGTACTTATAGCTTCTGTGCACCTTGTGCATGCAATGCATGCAATCCTCTACATCCTCACACCGCACCGATATCCTCCACCTCTTGAGTTCTCTTCCCGATCATCCCAACTCTTCAGCTTCTTTGGTGGTTCCCACCACGCGTCCAGCATCACTGGGTGTTCTGCTAAGATTCCTCAGCCTCTCTGGAAGTTGAGACTCCTTGTCTTCTCTAGCATAGTCGAGCTTATGCCTTCTATTTCAGTTACAGACTGCAACGCTCATCCATATGTCAATCCCCTCTAAGAATAGTCTTCATTCACTGGTAGAAGCCTGGGGACTCTTCATATCCTCTGGCAATTCAACCCATGTGTCTATCATCACTAGGTGTTATGCTGAGATTCCTTTTTCTCTCTGGCAGTTGAGACTCTTCGTCTTATCTGTTATAGTCGATCTCACCCTCTCTATTTCAGCTATAGGCTCCAACCCTCTTCTAGTTGTCAATCGCCCTGATGACCAATCTTCATCCCATTGGAAGATTCCTAGAGACACTTCAGCTCCTCCGACAGAAACCATCAATGGTTTCCAACAGTTACACTGTGAGGAGCATGATTATCCCTCTGATTATGCTCAAATTCATTTGCACCGTTGGATTAGCTCTGAAGGATATTGTCATGATTTACCCATTTCTCACTTTCACAATTCGGAGATTCTGCAATGAGACATCTTAACTCTCCATGTCGCGAGCTTTGAAAAGGAGCTTGGCTGCTCTAACTCCCTCCTCTACATGACCACAGGCGGTGACCACCAGTTACACCGACAAATCACCTTTTCGGTATTTTGACATTTGTATGATCCAGTGTCTCGATACTCCCAGATGCGATCCCAGAAATTCCAAGGCGGAGCTCTTCTGTGCTAGCTCCTTCCTTTATATGACCATGGCCATGACCAAGCTCTTGTTCATAACGTGCTTTTCGTGATTTCACATTTCGCCTTTTCGTTAATCCCGTTGTGAAGTTTCTCGACTTTCCAAGTCGCGATCCTCGAAACGCCGAAAAGGAGCTTGTCTACACGTACTCTTCTCTTCAACTCTTCGATGGTGTGACCACCGGCTGAGACCACAAGCCTAAAGTATTTCGCAATTTCACATTTCAGCATTTTGGGTCTCCTGTGGTTATGTTTATTGCCTCTCCAAGTTGCGATTCGTGAAACTTCAAAATGGAGTGGGATCAACATTCCAGATCACACCTTGATCTGACGGCTGTGGTTAAATCGTGATTTCGGCATTCTTGTGGTGAATGTTCTTTTACATCTCCAACTCCTGATCCACAAAACTCTGAAATGGAGTTGGATCGACGGTCCAGATCACACCTTGATCTAACGGTCCATGACTGTCCTTTCTGACATGGTCTACAATATTCACCTCCTGGATCTGACGACCCAGATCACATCTTGATCCAACGGCTCAAATCATATCGCGATTTCGGCATTCTTGTTGCAAAGTGTTTCAACACTCCAACTTTCGGTATCTGAAACCCCAAAATGGGGTTGGATCAACGGTCCACATCAAAACTTGATCTGACAGCTTAGATCATTTCGCTATTTCGCATTTCGCCTCTTCATGCTCTTTAATGAGCATGCAGGTTCTCCCTGATCCAAAGATGGTCGGATCTTACACTCAAATATGACGCCTAAGATCTGTCCTCCTCTTCTATGCATTCTTCTTGTCCACAATTCATATCTAACAGTCATCGGGGATTCGGGATGGGATACAACGATCACTGATGCTCCTCCTCTTCCATTATCACTGCGCTATTGATCATGTTGATCTTTTCCATCGCTATTCTTGCCGTCAATGCACACTCTGATCCTGCCATCAATGACAAGCTCACTTTGCCTGTTAAACCTGCCAACAATCCTTTGCACTATCTCTTCTGAACTTTTCGAGCTTGCTCTGCAGCGTCTTCCTAAAATACTTCTGATACTTCTTCTTATACTCTTGCCATCTTCGCTATTGTACTTGCCATCAATGACAACTTGTAGGCATGCCATCTTCTCTGTTGTACTTGCCATCAATGACAAGCATACGCTGCCTGTTAAACATTTACCAACAATCTCCCCCTTTGGCATTGATGGAAACTAAGGCACTCAAATTCTTTTCTCCCCCTTTGACATCAATGTTAAAGAGAACATGCTCCCCCTGAAATGTGGCGGTATTTTTAGGAGGTATCAGATATTAAGACCAACACAAACTCCCCCTAATAGGAAGGAATCTCTTATTTGAGGCCTGCAGATGTTTGTATCCAAACCAGAGTCTTCTTCTTCTGATTCTTGGACCTATTCCTCCTCAGCTTCCGCTATATCCTCTATAGAATACTCAAAATTGCTCACTTCTCTTACTCGGACTCCTTCATCAACCTTTTCTTCTCATGAGTGGATGACTCCCCCTGTCACTGTTATCTCTCTGTTGCTGATTCTTTTCCCCTTTTGTTCCTAAAGGTTAACTTTCCTTGACAAGGTCTTTCCTCTTTTTATCTCTATAGGATGTCATGTATATCATTTTGTAATACAAAATGTTGTTGTTGAAGAGGTTGATATCCCACTGACACTCTGCGTAATTGTTGCTTGTTACTGTTCACACAAACCTTGGATCTCCCCATATATACTCATCGATTTCTAATGTTGCAATTTCATATTTCTTCCATGATGCATACAATCCAAGGTTTTATGTCCATATTCAATCATAAGAGAAAACTGCTACACCCACTCTCATTCCTGCTTTTCTTTCTCACAAATGACGGACTTGTTCCAGGTTTCTTGGGAGTACTGATTTTTTCTTTGTTATATCCAATACCAAATTTGTCATTTGGTGATCTCTGACTATCCAAGATCTTATCCAGGGTCATGGAGTTGTTTAAGGACTTTCTTTGGGTGTCTGCCTTCTCAACCTTCAAGACTTCTTCTTCCTGTTTATGACATGGTTCTTCTCCTACTTCATCCATGGGGTTAATGCTAACTGAACATGCTTTTATTGTATCTGAATCTTCTTCTTTACTTGCAGGGGAGGACTCAATTTCAACATCATTGATTTTCTTTATACTTTTATACACCACTTGTCCTGAGTTTATATTTACCTTACATTCTTTGGATGTGAGCACCTCTTCACTGCCTCTGTCACATTTTTGACTTGTACTGAGCAAATTATGTTTTAGACCATCCACAAGTAGAACGTACTGGGCATCTCCTTTGTCATTACTCAAACTCATCATCCCTCTATCCTTGATTTTACCTGGTTCATCATTTTCAAGGATCTCATTTCTTGTTTTGCTTTTATTTATGGACAATAGCTTATCCTTGTCTCCAGTCATGTGCTTGGAACATCCACTGTCTATATTCCCAGAGGCCTTTTGTTTTTGAGTTGAAAGTTCTTGACCACATTTTTCTCTATCTTTTCTTTTCCATGTGTTGGCCTTTCTTAAGAACTTTATCCTTGGGTCTTCTTTGTAATTCTTCAGATGGCAGTTTGTAGCTTTGTGGCCAAAGTTATGACAGATATAGCATTCAATCTCATTGTTCAATAGGTCAAAGTTGTTGTTGTAGCGTTGTCTACTCATTGACTGTTCATTATTTCTTGACCTCCTTAGTTGTATGTCTCTAGACTTAGTTTGGAAATTTGCAATCTGCGATGGTTTGTTACTTGGCTGTATCATTCTTTGTTGAGGCAAATATTTATTCCTTTGAAATCTTAATTGCTTATGTCTAAGTCTTAAGGAACAATTTACAGCTTTGTGACCAAAGTTAGAACAATAGAAACAATATCCATATAAAAATTCTTTGTACCTGGAAAATGATTGTCTTCTTTGAGAAAATCGATTTCTTCCATGTTGATGATGTCCTTGAGCAGGGAGTACATTATTTTTTTGTTCTACAGATTCAGTCCTGGCACCTTTTTCTTTGCTCGTCCTAGGTAGCTGATTGTCATCCTTTGTTTTTGCAGGTTTGAGGTTGTCATTGGTTGTAGATTTAACAAACTTGATGGGTTCTTTGTTTCTTGGCTGACCACTACTTGATCCCTCTTCAAACCCCAAACCAGTTTTCATATTTGGATTTCTTTGTTGATTTAGAATGGTGGTTAATCCTTCTGAGGCTTTGATACTTGACAGATTCTGATGATACAAGGTTTGAAAATTCTCCATCTCTTTCCTAGTTTTTACTAATTCTTCTTCCAGGGCTTTAGATCTTGCCCTCTTTTCTGATAGCGGATGTTTCAGAATATCCTCGATTTTCCTTGCCTCTTCTATTTCCACTTTTAGCAGGGCAAGGTCTTCATCAGGATGTTTACTGTCTTTCTCAAACTATATCAGCAATTGTTTTTGTTTTCTGTTCTTGATTCTTAGTCTTTCAATCTCTTCCAGTGCACTGATCAGTTCTCCTTCCATATCAACCACAACTTCTTCATCATTCTCATCACTGCCTATGCTTTCAATATCATAATCCTCTTTGGCCATAAGCATGAAGTCACTTACTTTATCTTCACATGAAGAATCACTATCGATGTCTTTTGAGGAGTCATCATTGTTTACACACAAAATTTTCTTCTTATCAAATCTTCTTGATTTGTGCTTCTCTTCATCTTCAGAGTTTTGATCATGTTTCTTGTGTGGACATTTATTTGCAAAATGACCTATCTTACCACAGTTGAAACATTTGAAGGGCAGCTTACCTTGGTACTTTCCTGATCCTTTCTTTAATATTCTCACGAATTTTGCTTCAATTTCATCAAGTTCACAATCCTCATTCTTATATGCTTTAAATGATGCTTTTCTAGAGGTGGTTTTATCTGTAACTATCCTCATTTCATATGCAGTCAAAGTTGCTAGAAGTTGATCAAAAGACAAGGTTTTTAGATCATTAAGTTCTTCTATGGAAAAGACCTTCGGATTGAATCTATCTAGGAGAGATCTCAAGATTTTATGAACTAAAGAAGGTTCCTCATTTTTTTCACCAAGTTCTTTCATTGCATTTACCATTTCTTCTACTCTCAGAAAGTATTTTCCAACTGTTTCCTCTTCTTTCATCTTCAGTTGTTCAAACTATGTTCTGTAGGTTTGAAGCTTGGCATCCTTTACCTTCTCATTAGCGTCATAACTGCTAATGAGCTTGTCCCACATTTCTTTGGCAGTTCCTAGGTGCATAAATTTTACGAATTCTACTTCTGCAAGCCCACTTAGGATAGCATTCATAGCCTTAGCATTGAAGCTAAATTCTAGCTTGTCATCCTTATTATCTAGTACAACTGGCTTTACATAACCAATATCTACCACATCCCAGACATCTGCACCTAAAGCCATTATGTAGGTTCTCATTCTAACTTTCCAAAAGGCCAATTTTGTTCCATTGAATAGAGGAGCCTTATTGGTTGAATTTCCTTCATGGCTTGACCTGTTTAAGCTCTCAGATCTACCCTTACATGAAAGGGGTCGGCTCTGATACCAATTGTTGGACAACTAAGAGGGGGGGGTGAATCATTTGTTACCATGCTTAAACAATTATGCTTCTTTTAAAATCTTTACAAGGCACTCAATGATGATCACAATAATGTGGGGAAATAAACAATGGCACATTCAGCATCAGTCACATATATGAGAAACACAGAGACAGATATTTCCTGAGGAAACCCATACAAGGTAAAAACCTCTTTTTCTTTATATGATAAGTAATAGTTATAGTCTTTACATTATCATACATATGAGCACCAACTCATAATGAGGCTACAACCTCAGTTTTGCAAGATGCTACTTGCTGAGAGCACAACCTCTCTGTTTTCTCTAGCACCCACTAGAAGGAAGCACCAACTCACTGGTTTCTCTAGAACCAACTAGAAGGAAGCACCAACTCCTTGGTTTCTCTAGCACCAACTAGAAGGAAGCACCAACTCCCNCAGTGTTTCCAGCATCAACTGGATGGAAGCACCAACTTCCAATCATATAGGCACCAACCTGTATAATAGAGAACAAGAGTTCTCCCTTGCACCACCCTGCCACCCTAGTTTCTCTGGCTGCAACTAGATGGAAGCTACAACTCCCTGTGTTCAAGCACCCACTTGAACCTATGAGGACAACAGTCCTCCCTAGCGCCTCCCTACCACCCTGGATTATCAATATGAATTACTGAAACTTATTATAGTGATATAATGATCAACAATAGCTGACCAGTCTCATCACTATTCTGCAACATTTTGTTGCTCTGTCTGCCTCACTGCCTTCTTGTACACATGACTTGCGCTGTCTGTTCTTCTACCTTTTATGCTCTGTGTGCCATTCCTCTTCAATGCACCTTTTTTTTTCTGTGCATTTCAGCTGCTGCACTCTCCTCCTTCTTCACACATGAATCACCTTCAACAACAACAATCACAACAACTCCAACAGTAACAACAACCACATCTCTTCTTTGTACTGTGTACTTATAGATTTTTTGCACCTTGTGCATGCAATGCACGCAATCCTCTGCATCCTCACACCGCGTTGATATCCTCCACCTCTCGAGTTCTCTTCTTGATCATCGCAACTCTTCAGATTCTCTGGTGGTTCCCACCACACGTCCAACATCACTAGGTGTTCTGCTAAGATTCCTCAGCATCTCTGGCAGTTGATACTCCTCATCTTCTCTAGCACAATCGAGCTTATGCCTTATGTTTCAGTTACAGACTGCAATGCTCATCCATCTATCAATCCCCTCTAAGAATAGTCTTCATTCACTGGTAGAAGCCTAGGGACTCTTCAGATCCTCTAGCAATTCAACCCATGTGTCTATCATCACTAGGTGTTATGCTAAGATTCCTTTTTCTCTCTGGCAGTTGAGACTCTTCATCTTCTCGGTTACAATCGATCTCACCATCTCTGTTTCAGCTACAGGCTCCAACCCTCTTCTAGTTGTCAATCGCCCTTATGACCAATCTTCATCCCATTGGAAGATTCCCAGAGACTCTTCAGCTCCTCTGGCAGAAACCATCAATGTTTTCTAGCAGTTACACTGTGAGGAGCAATATTAGCCCTCCAATTATGCTCAGATTCACCTACACTATTGGATTAGCTCTGAAGGATATTGTCATGATTTACCCATTTCGCACTTTCGCAATTCAGAGATTCTGCGATGAGACATCTTGACTCTCCATGTCGCGAGCTTCGAAAAGGAGCTTGGCTGCTCTAACTCCCTCCTCTACATGACCACAGGCAGTGACCACCGGTTACATCGACAAATCACCTTTTCGATATTTCGGTATTCGTATGATCCAGTGTCTGGACACTCTCAGACACGATCCCCGAAATTCCGAGGCAGAGCTCTTCTGCGCTAGCTCCTTCCTTTATATGACCATGGCCATGACCAAGAACTTGTTCATAATGTGATTTTCGCGATTTCACATTTCGCCTTTTCATTAATCATGTTGTGAAGTTTCTCGACTTTCCAAGTCACAATCCTCGAAACGCCGAAAAGGAGCTTGTCTGCATGTACTCTTCTCTTCAACTCTTCGATGGTGTGACGAATGACTGAGACCACAGGCCTAAAGTATTTCGCAGTTTCATGTTTCGGCATTTCGGGACTCCTGTTGTTATGTTTGTTGCCTCTCCAAGTCGCGATTCGCGAAACTCTGAAATGGAGTGGGATCAACGGTCCAGATCACACCTTGATCTAATGACTACGGTTAAATCGTGATTTTGACATTCCTGTGGTGAATGTTCTTTTACATCTCCAACTCCCGATCCGCAAAACTCCGAAATGGAGTCGGATCGACAGTCCAGATCGCACCTTGATCTGACTGTCCATGACTGTCCTTTCTGACGTGGTCTGCCATATTCACTTCTTGGATATGACGGCCCAGATCACACCTTGATCCAACGACTCATATCATATCGTGATTTCACATATCACGATTTCAACATTCTTGTTGCAAAGTGTTTCGACACTCCAAATTTTGGTATCCGAAACCCCGAAATGGGGTTGGATCAACGGTCCACATCAAACCTTGATCTGACTGCTCAAATCATTTCACTATTTCACATTTCTCCTCTTCATGCACTTTAATGAATGTGCAGGTTCTCCTTAATCCAACGATGGTCGGATCTTATGCTCAGATCTGACACCTAAGATCTGCCCTCCTCTTCTACGTGTTCTTCTTGTCCACAACTCATATCTGACGGTCATCAGGGATTCGGGATGGGATCTAATGATCACTGATGCTCCTCCTCTTCCATTATCACTGCACTGCTAATCATGCTGATCTTTTCCATCGTTGTTCTTTCCGTCAATGCACACTCTGATCCTGTCATCAATGACAAGCTCACTTTGCCTGTTAAACCTGCCAACAATCCTCTGCACTATCTCTTCTGAACTTATCGAGCTTGCTCTGCAACGTCTTCCTAAAATACTTCTGATACTTCTTCTTGTACTCATGTCATCTTCGCTACTGTACTTTCCATCAATGACAAGCATATGCTGCCTGTTGAACATTTACCAACATGGTATCTTCATATGAAAATGAAAAAACCATAAATTCTTTAGAGTAATCTGGACTAATAAGGTCAAGAGCTTGAATTAGAGATTTTTTTAATCTTTTCAAAAGAATATTTTTCTTCTAATGTCCACTTAATTTCTGCATCTTTTTTCAACATATTGGTAACGAGCTTGATGATTTCATCAAAATTGGGTATGAACCTCCTTAAAAAATTTATTCTACCTATGAAGGACTGTATAGCCTTTTTGTTTCTTGGAATGCCAATCTTCTAAATGGCCTCCACCCTCGCAGTGTCTATCTTGATTCCTCCTTCAGACACAAAATGACATAAGATCTTGCCTTCATGCATGGAAAAGTAATATTTCTTTGGGTTTAAATATATACCATAACTTTTGCGCTTTTTAAATGTTTGTTTGAGGTGATGCAAGTGTTCATCATCAGATTTCAAGAAAATAGTAATGTCATCTAGATAGATGACCATGAATTTGTCTTTTTCTCCCACAAACGCAATGTCCATGGCCCTCTGAAAAGTGGCCCCTACGTTCTTTAAACTAAACAACATCTTGTCATGCATGAAAGTGCCCCAACTAGTAGTGAAAGAAGTCTTCTTCTTATCTTCTTCAAAAATTGATATCTGATTATATCCTGAGTATCCATCCATCATGAAAATTCTTTGAGAACCCACTACTTTCTACAGAATATGATCCATATTGGGTAATGGATAATTGTCCTTCAGTGAACACCTGTTCATATTTCTAAAATCCATACACAACCTTATTTCACCATTCATTTTTCTGATAGGTACAAGATTGGCCACCCACTTTGAGTATATGAGAGGTGTTTAGAAATTGTCGGAAGAACCACAGTGCTTTTGATAGCTTGTCGACGTTTCGGATCCACAACAGGATCCATCTTCAGGACAAAAAAGACTTTTTTGTCCTGAAGATGGATCCTGTTGTGGATCCGAAACGTCGACAAGCTATCAAAAGCACTGTGGTTCTTCCGACAATTTCTAAGCAAATCTCTCACCACATAAACCTATATGAGAGGTACTGTGATATTTTCCTCAAACAATATTTTCACTCCTTTTTCAATAATGGGTAGCAACATAGGATTGAACTGTCTCATTTTCTATCTAAAAGGTTTAGAGCCTACTTTTAGAGGAATTTTATGCTGAATAATTTATGTGTCAAAAATATTAAGGTTTTCATATGAACAAGCAAAAATATCAACAAATTCCTTCATTAGATTTACATACATGCTCCTTTTATCTTTTGACAATGCTTTGGAGAGTTTTATAATCTTTGGATTTGTATCAGTACCAATATTACAGCCAACAACATCATTTTCTTGGCTTTGAATTGAATATTTCTTGGATACATCATTGTTGTCAAAGAGTCTTTCAAGTGGTACCAAACCCTTTTGAATGTGGTTTGTCTTCAATTCTACAATCTTATGTCCTTCAATTTTATCTTGAAGAGGGACATCGGTTTGAATTTCTGCATCATCATCCTCATTTTCTTAATCAATAGAGATTGCATAAAATTCATCAACAGTTTCTAGAAACCTTTTCAATTCATGGTCATCATTGAAAACCTGCCAATATTTGATGCTATTTGGGATGGAAGGTCTATGCCTTACTTCAATTTCATATCTCAGATTCGAAATTTTAGGAGTCTTGAAATTACTAGCTGAAAAGGATAAAGAATTTGCTTATTGGTTTAGACTTCTTTGGACAAAAGTTATATAAAAAGATAAAAAAACATTTTCAACAAGGTCCCATACCTCATTTTGGTACTGCTTCAACGTTTGGTTCCTTGTCTAATACATATTCTTGATTTGATGAATTATGAATCTCCAAAAACAATTATTTTATCAATTCCAATACTTTTTGCAGCTCTTAATCCCAACAATTAAGCCTCATATTCTGAAATATTGTCGATGGCGTCGAATTCTAATTTACATGACAGAGGTATGAATTCCTTTGTAGGAGAAATGAATACAACCCCAACACCAGATTTCATCTTCAACTACATAAATGGGGTGATTTCATGGATTTTCATGATCACTTACAAGATAGGCTAGTATGAATTCCCTGTACAACCTTCGGTGTTCTCCTCCAAATATAGGTATAGTAGCATATGTTAGGTCCATCTGTAAGGATCCTCCT
>ML789536.1:157776-174376 GCA_009831015.1 Picea engelmannii
GATTTCATCTTCAACTACATAAATGGGGTGATTTCATGGATTTTCATGATCACTTACAAGATAGGCTAGTATGAATTCCCTGTACAACCTTCGGTGTTCTCCTCCAAATATAGGTATAGTAGCATATGTTAGGTCCATCTGTAAGGATCCTCCTACCTTATTATCCCAAGATATGGATATAAGCATGACAAATTTAGGTGGTTTATCAACCACTACCACATCCAGAACATCACTCTTCATAGGAAGTTGGGACAATGTAACAACCAGATCTTTGATAACTCCTAGACATTTGAATTTTTTAGAATAAAAAGAATATAAGTCTCGGTAGGGTTTTGTAATGTCAATAACTAATTCATCAATGACTACCTTAGGCATAACATTGTTTGAGGCTCCAGAGTCCATAAGGAAGTTGTGCAAAATTTTCCATGAATATTCAGGGATATGTAAAATGGAGGTGAAGCACCAGATCTATCTTCAATATGGGGTCCCACGATGATGGCATGATTTTCATATTCCAGGTTGATTGTGTCTGAAGAAATTATATGAACAAGAGGCTGTAAAACTTTCAAGATTGATTTTTTAAAAGACTCATTCTTCATCAATTCCACCAAAGGTACATGAATTTTTATCTTATTAATTTCATGTTCCAAATTAAAACGAAACAATTATTTTTTTGTTTCATTTACCTCTGGGGAAGCAACCTTGACAGGATGTTGATGTTGATCTGATTTGTTCCCTATATCTTCAGTTGGACCCTGTTTGACTAAAACATTAGCCTTTTTATTCTAATCTGGTGTACTTTCTTTTGGTACACTTGACCTGGGCCTTATATCATATTTGTTTTGAGGCTCTTTTTGAAAAATTTCCTCTTCATCACCATCGTCAAACTGATTTGACATCAAAGAATCTTCATACTCCTCTTGAGTTAAATGGCTAGAAGGAAGTTCAATATCAGTTAAAAAGATTGTAGAATTTTCATCAATATCATCACTTTCCTTTGTCTCTTTAACTGCATTATTCTGAAAAGGTGGTAAGATCCTTTGATCATATTTATTCCTTCTTTCCCTTTGCATAACCTGAGGAGCATTCCATGGTCTTCTGAACTAATTGTGGTTTCTAGTCCCACCTTCTTTAACATGTCTGTTTGGCTTCTTAGTCTCTAATTTTAGTCAGGCAAGCTCTAATGTCAGAGTTTTTAATCAATCTTCGGATCATATGTTGTTGAATGAGAGGAAGATGGAACATCTTATTTCTCCTTCTTTTTATCTCTTTCATATCTTGTTTTTAACCTTTCTTCTGCTAAAATATTTGATTCCATTTCAATGGATGCCTCCTAACTAAAATTTAAAAAGTTACAAATGCCAGTGCTTAATCAATGCCTAGTGTCGGTTTTATGCTCCCAACATAATGCATTGAGATGTTTAGAAACATTTTACTAATCGATGTGTCGAGAATCTTCTTCTATAAACATAAATAAATAAATAATACATGCAAATGATGTGTTTTGTAATAGAAAGAAATGATACAAGGAAGTGACCAGCTAAGGAAAAATACGTGCCAATACATCTCTTAAAATATATAGTTTTTGATACCGTTTTGACCTAGGTTTATTTTTCATTTAAAAATATCACAATTTTTTATGGTTTTTTACAATTAAACCCAAAAAAAGATTCTGATATCGTCTTGACATATATATATTTTTCTCACAGTTTAAAAACATCACTTTAATTATTTATTTTTAAAGTAGTGGAAAGTTTCTAATATTTCATAATACACTTATACAAGTTATTCTTGGTGTAGTTATAAGTGTGGTTATTGGTAATACCTTGATTTCTAGTTTAGGGTAATCTAGCAATAAATATTGATTATTAATATCTTAGTGTGTGGGTGTTGTTACATCTTTATTTTTTGGGGTTTATTTATGATATTTTTTGGGGGTTTATTTATTATATTCTTTCAAATGTTACTGTACATTGTAGTTTAGGAGGGTATGTAATGGCTTTGCCTTATTTGTGGCAATTCATTATTTAAAAAAATAAATTTGGAAAAATATTATGTTAGGATGGAATGAATTTTTATTTTGGTAATGGTTAAAGTTTTAGATTTTCATCTCACATTCATCATCAATGAATAAAATCTCTTTTTATTATAAAAAAAAATCTAAGAACTCTGGGTTCTTTTAATTAATTACAACGGGTTTTTCTTTGGTGAAGGATATATATGTTTCATTGGTTGGGATTAGTATATCTTATATGTATGGAAGAGAAAATGGGTCTAACGAATACCCTTCCATCAGAATGAAGTGGGGCAACTAGTGAATGACCATTTTGATGATGATTATTTTTTAATAATTTTGGATGATCAAACTTTTTGGGTAAACATTATGGATTACCTAAACATCTTTTATATTTCTTCAATTTTCCAAAACCCAATGTTATAGATAAAGACAAAAAACTCATCCCTAACATCTTGACCTCATTTAACTATTCTTTGATCCAATCTAGCTATGATCGGGTACCTAGAAATTTTGTTTTTTTTCTAAGCATCTTCTCGAAATATTTAATATCATGTGGTGTAAAGGGTGAAAGAAGATTATTTATATAATAAGTTCGCATAAATATTATTTTTATGACATATTTACCTTATCATTCTTGTTGCATCCCATCTACTTTATTTTGTGGAAGATTAGAAAAGGGTCTCAATAAATTTTTATAGGCAAGAATGACAATATAAAGGGCCTTCATGAAATCTACTAATATCTTTAACAACCTACAAAAGTTTCATGGCTTCAGTATTATTAAATAATTCCTCTAAGTTAGGAACCTAAAGATATGTTGGTTCCATGTCTAAATTGATTCTAAAGTACACATTATAATTATAGTGATTATTTTAAGATATTTTATTTCTACATGTTGGAGATAAAGGCTAAAAATCATTTAAATTCCCACAGATGTATTGTTATGAACCTAATACTTAAAACACCATGATAAAGAAGCATGCACATAATCAAGACCAAATATTAGCATGGAGCATCTTCTAAAATTATAATAACAATGAGTAATACATGGAACACCATAAAAACGAGTTAGGGATGTTGGGCAATGTGAAACAAGTAATACGATTAAGTTTGAAATGTGACATTTTCTTCTTTACGAGAATTTGTTTCATAGAGGTGTTGAAAAACACTGTTGTCCTTATTGATGGGCCTTCATCTTCTTTCTGAAGTTCAAAATGAATGAAATTTATTGGTGTCATCGACGTTTTTTCGTTCATATGTATATCACTACTTTACATTGACCACCTCCCAAAATATCTATGTACATGTCCTTTCATTGTCAATTCTTCTCACCTTCTTGTTCCCTCTACCATTACTAAAGAAAGCTATTTAACTATAGATTTTGAATATCAAATAGAGGAATTTGTCATAAACTTCAATTATTCCCTACATAATGTGGTTTTGATTGATGCACCATCTCTATCTTTCTCCCCTTTCTCATGCCTACTCTTAAAATAATTCCAAATATACGGTACCTTGTATTTTTTTTGTAACAAACACAACCATTGAAATACACCAACATTTTTGAAATAGCCCTCATGACCATTGAAATGAAATGACATTTTTGAATTATCCCTCACAACCATTTGACCAAATCCAATGTCAATTGATGTACATATATTATTCTCCTCCAAGCGACCATATAATAGTGGAAAGCAATGTTGTACATAAGAAAAGTTATAACACATATTGTCACTTGTATAGAAGTGACACTCTTTTTGTATAACTCTTTTGTCTTTTCTATTACCTAGCCCATGTTTTTACATAATATGGACAATTAGACTCATTTCTATAAATGATAACATTGACTTTGAATCTCATTTTATAGTTGTAAGGTGTAGTTGTCATTAAAATCGACCGCTAATAATATAGTACCAACATGAAAGATATATTTTCATATTCTAACATGCTTATCCTTCCATCAAGCCACATGGACATATTGACATATTGTTAATTATTTAAAAAAAACACTTTGATGAAATGATAAATTCATACTACCGGTACGACATCTCAATTCTTTTCTTGATCTCAAATTTCAATATTGTGGTCGTTGTGTGACAATTATTTAAAAATAAATAAATAATAAGTTGCAAGTGGATAAACTCCATCAGTAGAGCTAGTTTCTCCAACAACCCTTCTAACCCCGAAAAATCTCGAAATCTAGAATTATGCGAGGCACAATGTCCATCATGCTAGACTCATATCCAACCAATATTATTGCAAAATTTGTTATGTTCCACTGGTAAATAAAGGACCATGAAATAAAATACTATGTCTACAACTTGCAAGAATTTATAACCCCAATCCAACCTTAACAAAAACCACAATATTTATACAACTTGCAAGAATATTATAACCCCAATCTATGCTTTTAAGTCAACATCATTTTATCTATACAAACGTGATAACAGATACTTTGATGGAATATATGGAGCACCAACAACACTATATAAATTTTATTTTATGTAAACATATACAAATTGATGGTGGGAATACTTTAGTTTTAGTTTGTTCAAAGAAATATATCTTTTCATCTTCTAAAGTGCTTACCCTTCCATCAAGCCACATTGACATATAGACATATTGTTAAGTCTTTTAAAAAGAAACTTTGATGAAATGATAAATTCATACTGCTAGTACGACATCTCAATTCTTTTCTTAATCTCATATTTCAATATTGTGGTCTTTGTGTGACAATTATTTAAAAATAAATAAATAATAAGTTGCAAGTGGATAAACTCCATCAATAGAGCTAGTTTCTCCAACAACCCTTCTAACCAATAAAAATATTGAAATCAAGAATTATGCGAGGCATAATGTCCATCATGCTAGACTCATATCCAACCAATATTCTTGCAAAATCTGTTATTTTCCACTGGTAAATAAAGGACCATGAAATAAAATACTATGTCTACAACTTGCAATAATATTATAACCCCAATCCATGCTTTCAAGTCAATGCCAACCATTTTATCTATAAAAATGTGATAACAAATCCATACTTTGATGGAAGAGATGGAGCAACAACAACACTATAAAAATTTTATTTAATGTAAACATATATAAATGTATGGTGGGAATACTTTAATTTTAATTTGATCACTGCATTGTAAATTGATCAAACAAGTGTGATAGTTGCATAACAACTAGTCCTTGCAATGTTGAATAATTATAGTTTCCGCAGGAGCATTCTCTATTATTACTTCGGGCATTTGTCTTGATAGTAGGTGTTGGTCCCTGAAGTTGTCCCTGACTGCTAAGGGCAAGCTAAGGCACCTCAGTTATTGCAATGGTTTATGTTTGTAGGTATTTTTGGGTTTATAGGTTGTTTTATGGGTCAAGAAGTGGATGAATTAGGCAACACAAAATTTTGGTTACAAAGTTAGGTTTCCACCACATTCACGTAGTCAATGACAATCACTTTGATTAGCTAGATAAGGATATTTAAACAAAAGAAAAATAAAATGCAATCTTACAATATGTTCACTTACATAGAAGACTCTTGATCTCAAATAGCATTGAAAAACAAGAAATAAATACTTAAACACAAATCCTATAAAAATTGAGCAAACAATAAAATATTTACTAGTATTGAACATGAACAGAATAAATCAAATCCTTTGCAAAAGATTCCAATGCATTCAAGTAAGAGAGAATAAATTTAACACAATAATGAGAAAATCTAACCATCATAATGCTTTTTCCATTGAGTGTAAAGTGTAGCACATTCCAGGTATACAATTCAGGTCAATATGTGCTTTAGCACCACCAAACTTCAACCCCTACCTCTTAATATGAACTTTCGTTTATACAAAAGGAAGAGGTTCCACTTTTGGATCTAGATCCAAAAACATAGTGCCCCATTAATTACATCCCTTGACTATAGACATTACATTCGAATTACCTCACATGAGGTCAAAACAAAAAGATGATTTTTAGGAGGAAAATCCTCATAGTAAGATCAAATCCCTGAAAATGCTCTTGTGAAAACTAATAAGTTGATTCTTAGCATTTTTTTGTGCAAATAAATTAAAAAAGGAACTAATCTCTAATTCCTAGCTGGATTTATCCATGTGGTCAAATCTGCCTGCAAAATCTTCAACTTCCTTGCATTTGCTCCTCATCCTGAAAAATAAAGCTCTGCAAAAATATTGTTTTGTTGCAGCCTTAGGGATTTTCTTTAAGAATTCATAGAATTTCCTTTTCTTTCTTTTTCAGCTTTTGTACTTTAGTTTGTAATATGGAATTTTGTGTCACAAGCTTTTTATTTTGTTGCCTTAAGTATGCAATAATGGCCTCATAATCTTTAGGTGTCAACACATATTTCCTTCCAATCACAGGTTCTTCTTTATTTTCTTATAGTGCAAGTTCTTCTTGATTTTATTGTAGTATAGGTATGTTTAAGTCAATAGATAATTTGGGATTTCTAGGTTTCCTTTCCTTCTTATATACCTTTACATATTTCTCCTCAACAATGTCTTCTATTGCAGGCTGAAGTAGACTTGGTGCTCCTTTTTCCATGTAAAACACTGTCGTCTTTGGCATATCCCTCTGTGTATGGATTTCCAACCTTTCTTACTTGGTGATTTCAGGGGTCTCATCACCTAAGTGAGAAGATTCAATTTTTGGCACTGGTTGTTGCTTTTTCCCTTTTCTGGTCTTTTTATGAATTTTCTATGTAATATCATCATCTAAAATGATCAGATTCTCTTTCTTCAAAGAGGGTTTAAAAAGAGCCTTTGAATTAAGTATCAACTTGCTTTTAGCTCTTGTTTTAGGCTTGATGAGATAGTTTACATTCTCTTTTTCCTTACTCCTACTTTGTCTCACTTGTAAGGAATTGTTAACAGGTACATCATGGATCTTTGTTTTTGGTTCAATTTTCACTTCTTGTAATTGCTTTGTCTTTTTCTTAGCGATTATTCTTGTATAAAACCTGTTATAACCAATAAAATCATGTTTTGAAATAGAGGATTTGAGCCTTTGTTTGACTTATTCCTCCTATTGTAGCATCAATTTTCTCTTGCTGGATCTAGTTTTTCTAACTACAGGAGACATTTCTTGCAATTTTACAATTCTCTTCGAGGTATCATCCTTGTTTGTTGAAACCCCAAGTTTCTGGTTAGAGTTTTTTTTTGTATTTTTGAACCTTGTTCATTGAACCCTAAGAAGGTCGACAACTATCTCCAGGACACTCGAACTTCACTCAATGCATAAAGAACCAACCTTTTAATCAATCCTTGATGAAATAGGCTTTTATCAGCAGTTCTTGGATTACTCTGTACTCTCTTTGCCATTTTGTTCAAGCTCTTTAATAGATAAATGAGCCAGTTCATTTGTGCATCTCCATTTAAATGACTTAAAAATATCATATGGTAACAATAAACATAAGAATACCTACCCTCATAGGTTATGTACCTCTTTACTATTGATAAAACTCTCTTCCATTCTTCCTTTCATCACTTTTTCGGGATCCCTTGGCTCCAATATAGATCATGATTCTCGGATACCAAAACTTGATTGCACACGTTTGCAAATAATTTATTTTTCTTTCACCATATTTCACCATGTAGAGGCAGGTGACATGCTTCTCCTATTGAGTGCTCTGTAACGTGAATTAATACATTTCCCACTTGAGTTTGAAACCCATCAAAGGTTTTTGCAAATAACATCAAAATTTCCCCATGATGCCCTTGGAAAGTGCAACAGAACTCGAACCAGCCTCCATCAATGAATTTATGCATAATCTTGGGGTAGGCTTGCAACAATTCGACCTCTACTAGTTCCAAACGGATAAAATGACCACCTTTCTTGGGCGCCATCATGCTGACTGTGATCTCTGTCAACCTGTAAATGCTAGGGTTTCAAATCAATCGGGTTTTTGGAGATTCCTACACAAGAAACCAACATAGAAGGTTTCCTTCATTGCAAATAATGTTAGGCCATGATTTCATTGTGGTAAAATTTAACTCATAAACCTAAGTACTTGAGATCGTGGCCTGACAGATGAATCAGATCAATAGTTACATATGAGTGTTTATTACAACGTGCCCTGAGGGTTAATTAAATACCACTGAAGTTGGATGATCTTCGGCATGAATTTGTAACAAATAACACAATCTTCAAAATCAAAACCCGCTCAAAATAATTATTCCTTTGGGTGCTACAAGAATGAAATAATTCTTGTAGCGACTTTGTACACTTTTTAAACTTTGGAAAAAGACATCGTTTACACTAAAATTTGACTAAAATTCTGATGTGACATACCCAAATCATGCAAATATTCAATCCAATCTTACAAGAGGCAAATGAAAATAAACATAAGCAAATAAATTACACCTTACATGATCAGCAAAAGGACATGTATAAGAAACTTAAGAAACATGGGCTTATGAAGGAACATGTTTTTGAAACGAAGACATGAACAAATTTTGATAGCATAGGCTAAACATAAAGGGTAAAAGGTTATAGTATGTCTAGGGACTAACAATGGCTCCTTATGGGGGTAATGTTTTTTGATAAAACATTAAGAACCATGCAGACCAATGTGTTCCTTTCCCAATTTATCAATTTTAATATCCACCATTTTTATGTTCCCAACTGCTTTGATCCCTATTTTATTTTAGATCATTTATCCCACATACTGAAATATCAAAAGAAAGAACTAGCTATAGACTATTGTCTCCATTGGGCTTGGAGTCTTTATTTGATCTACTTAAACACACCAAAATAAAAAAATATGTACAGGTAAATCAATTATGGATATTCATGTAAAATAATTCTTCAGAAAACATCCATTTACTGGACCCCCAAATATCTCACTATCATCCAAAATTTTGTAAGACAAAGGTGTTATTATTCATAATTTTGGCTATTTTAAAAGGACCAAACCACAGATTGTCGAACTTACCATGTTTGAATTTTTCTTCCCTCCTAGCATCCCATCTCAGAACAAGATATCCTATTTCAAAATCATTTTTTTTAGTATTTTTATCAAATACTACAATGACCTTGCTCTGATGAGATTCATATTTCTCATTTAGCATTTCTCTTCTCTGTTGAACTTCAATGATTTGAAAAATCCTTATTTGAATGTCATTTGGTTATTCCAACTCTTCTTGCATGAATTTAAGTATAGGTAAACCAAGTTGGGTTGGAAAGATGGCATATGTTCCATAGACCAATTCAAAAGGAGAGTCTCCAATTGACTTTTTAGTGTTGATCCTATCAGCCCATAAAGAAAACTTCAGCATGGAATCCCATGATCTTTTGTTTTCTTCCAACAACTTCTTAATCATTCTAACAGGAATTTTGTTTGAGGATTCAACTAATCCATTACCATGTGGGTAATAAGGCATAGAATGGGCCATCTTAATGTTATATGTTTTTCAAAATGCAACCATAGAAGCAGACTTGAACGCTTGAGCATTGCTTGTAATCAATTTCCTAGGGCATCCAAACCTTGAGAAAATATATCCTTCTAAAAATCTCACGATGACCTTATCTATTGCATTCCTTGTAGGGATAGCCTCAATTTTGTAAAATAATTAGTGGTTGTGTGTATCCATTTGTGTTTCCCAGAAGAAGGTGGATGAATTTTGCCAATGAAATCAAGGCCCCACTGCTGAAAAGGGCCATTTTCAATTATATGATTCAAAGGCAGAGAAAGCAACTTCTATTTTCCTACAAACATCAAGCATTGTTCACATGCTCTGACCTGGGCAAACACATCGGAAAATATCATAGGCCAGTGATATATTGTCCTCAATATTTTGAAAGTTGTGCTTTCCAATGGTGATGTCCTCCACAAACTCCTTTCTGTAAATAAATCATAACCTTCTTTTCTTCTTCCTCATCAACACATCTCAATAAAAATCCATTAAGGTCTCTCCAAAATAGGACTTGATTAATTATGCAATATTTCATAGCTTTGAGTTTCAATGATCTCATTTTAGACTTATCAAAATCAGGGAGAGGTTAAAGATTTTGCAAAAACTAAACAATATCTTTATACTTGGATGCATAAATATATTTGTACATTACCTGTAAGCTCCTTCCTTCAGTTTGTGAAACTGAACCATCTGGTTGACTAAAAATATAATGCATCCCAAGAGATTTACAATTTGATTCAGCAAGCTTCTTGGCAAGACCATGTCCTTTGATCAGATTTGTAGATTTTATGACCAAATCATATTCCAAGGGTTTGGTTATCCATATTCCCCTTTTTCCTTCACTATCTGGTTGTACAAGTATCTCTTTCAAAACACTGCTAGGGACATAAGAAATTATATTAGAATTAAAAACATAAACCCTAAAGGATTTCAATGCCTTAACTAAGGCATAATCCTATTTTTCCATTATGTCATACTTCAGTTCTGCATATCTAAGAGTCTTGCTAGAAAAAAAGTAGGTTGCTCATACCCTTGATCATTCCTCTGCAACAAAACTACAACAATGGTATCTTCATATGCAAATGAAAAAATCATAAATTCTATAGAGTAATCTGGACTAATAAGGACAGGAGCTTCAATTAGAGCTTTTTTTATCTTTTCAAAAGAATATTTTACTTCTAATGTCCACTTAATTTCTACATCTTTTTTCAGCATATTGGTAACGAGCTTGATGATTTCAGAAAAATTGGGTATGAACCTCCTTAAAACATTTATTCTACCTATGAAGGACTGTATAGCATTTTTGTTTCTCGGAATGTCAATCTTCTAAATGGCCTCCACCCTCGCAGTATCTACCTTGATTCCTCCTTCAGACACAAAATGGCATAATGGCTTTCCTTCATGCATGGAAAAGTAATATTTCTTTGGGTTTAAATATATACCATACCTGCTGCACTTTTTAAATGTCTGTTTGAGGTGATGCAAGTGTTCATCATCATATTTCGAGAAAATAGTAATGTCATCTAGATAGATGACCATGAATTTGTCTTTTTCTCCCACAAACGCAATGTCCATGGCCCTCTAAAACATTGCCCCTGTGTTCATTAAACCAAACAACATCTTTTCATACATGAAAGTGCCCCAAGGAGTAGTTAAAACAGTCATCTTCTTATCTTCTTCAAAAAAATGATATCTGATTATATCCCGAGTATCCATCCAGCATGGAAATTCTTTGAGAATACACTACTTTCTGCAGAATATGATCCATCTTGGGTAATGGATAATTTTCCTTCAGTGAACACCTATTCATATTTCTAAAATCGACACACAACCTTATTTCACTGTTCTTTTTTTTGACAGGTACAAGATTGGCCACCCACTTTGAGTATATGAGAGAGGTACTATGATCTTTTCCTCAAACAGTTTTTTCACTTCTTTTTCAATAATGGGTAGCAACATAGGGTTGAACTATCTCATTTTCTATCTAAAATGTTTAGAGCCTACTTTTAGAGGAATGTTATGCTGAATAATTTATGTGTAAAAAATATTAAGTTCTTCATATGACCAAGCAAAAATTTCAACAAATTCCTTCATTAGATTTACATAACTGCTCCTTTTCTCTTCTGACAATGCTTTGGAGAGTTTTATAATCTTTGTATTTGTATCAGTACCAATATTACAGCCAACAACATCTATTTCTTGGCTTTGAATTGAATATTTCTTGGAGACATCAATGTTTTCAAAGAGTCTTTCAAGTGGTACCAGACCCTTTTGATTGTGGTTTGTCTTCAATTCTACAATGTTATGTCCTGCAATTTTATCTTGAAGAGGGACATCAATTTGAATTTATGCATCATCATCCTCATTTTCTTAATCAATAGAGATTGCATAAAATTCATGAACATTTTCTAGAAACCTTTTCAATTCATGGTCATCATTGAAAACCTGCCAATATTTGATGTTATCTGGGATGGAAGGTCTATGCCTTACTTCAATTGTGTTGGAAGATTGGTTGTTGTCATTGATGTTAACCCTAGTCATGGGTTTTGGACCACAAGATTGATGAAGGTATTTGGACATGAAGGAAAATGCACATGCAGATACAACACCCATGGATGGATAGTATACATCATGTTGTTTCCGATGGTATGTGGCACGTCACGTGGATCCTCATGGTTGAGGAGAAATGAATTTTTGAAGATAACAAAGTGAATTGTACATGTAGGCCCTAAAGATAATTACATAAAATAATTACAAAATAAGAAAGTGTCAGGTCGGCCCTAATGTTAAAAGGAAGTGACATAAATGGTATAAATAAACATCATTATACATTCATTTGATACAAGTCAAATTTCAGAGGAAAGAAGAAGGAAAAGAAGGCCGGATTTCAAGGGAGGATGAAGTCTTTGGGTGATGTGTTCTAAGGTATGTTATTTTCAGGTCATCTTACCATTTTTTCTATAACTTTTTTTTATAGAACGATTCAGATGGTTAAATCACTATGGTATTGAGAATACATATCAAGGTACCTCTGGTAAAAAGTTCAGCTCTTTATTTGCTACAGTTATGGAGATACACTAAGTGGAAGATAGGGTTTGTGACCAGTCCTGAAGCTAGTCAATAAACAGGTGTTCCGAGTAAAACAGTCATAACTTCTTCATAAAGAATCTAAATGAAGTGGGACCCACTTCCATTGGAAAGAGTACGAACTTTAGTTTCCTATGTGCAAGTTTCAGAATTTGATGTTAAATATTGAGTGCGGGGCATGCTGTACAAATTGGGTCTTCTGAACAGACCATAATTGAATAAAGTCTACCATTCTTTCTATAACCTTTTTTGGGGGAGGATTCAAGGAGTGAAAATTGGAGGAGTTTCAAAGAATACATCGAGTAATATTATCTGCAGGATTAGAGTACCCCAAGAATTGAATAATTTCAGAAATTGAAGAAGTCTCAAGAAGCATTATCAGGTTCTATGTGATGATTGGTTGATGGTGATGATTTAATGTAAATTTTTATTATCTATCATATTTTATTGGGTGGAAGGAAGGGGCAAGGATGGAGAGTTCAAATCTCTCTTGATATTGGAGGATTGTATCTTCCTCTTGGAGGTTTATCCCTCCCTTTACATTTGGAAGCTATAACTACCTTTGGAAGTCATTACTTATCTTGAACAAAAACTATTGATTATTTATCATATATTGTGCATGGTGTATTGTGGTGTATTGGCATAACTATAACGAACCGCCTCGTTACGACAACCATTCTAGTATGCAGGTGCAAATTTTTTTTTTCTCTTTTGTTTTAAAGGGGTGTGTGTGTATGTGTACAGGGAAGAAACATCAACCCATTCGCCTCTGCGTTGCCACACGACGATGAATACGACGCCACCAAGGAATGAACATAAGAAGATGACCATATCATCTCCTTTCTAATTACAAAAACATTGACAAAAATATAGGTCATATGTTCCAACTCTAAACTCGCCATCTTGTTTATAAGGTAGGAAAACACAAATTCCTATTTCAACAATACATACAATTGTGAATCTATAACAATAATTCCCTGACATTGGTATGCCATAACATTTTCCTTCACCTAAATTAAAAATTGACATCATATTTGAATATATGAATAAACCATCCTATTTAAAATGACAAGATATAACAATTACCATATTTAAATGACATTATTAAAACAGTGTTTTAAAAGGGACCCTAAATAAAGATAGTTAAATATCACATCTAAAATATCCACCTTAAAAGTACAATAGTAACATCATAATTAATTTATTAGTCCCTAATGTTAATGTAAAACAACATCACCTTGATAATTACATAATGATTAAACACATCAATGAACAAGTGACTTCATATTGAAATTTTCAATACCTTCCCATATTTAAAAGGGCTAGGGGTAAAGATAACCATATTAAAATGATGACAATTTAGAAGGACCTTCTTTTCAAGAGAATATAATAAGGTAAAAATATTAAATACATAACAAACATTAAATTCATATTAAATACTTCACTATCCATGTTGCTACCATGTTTTTAGGAACTTTAGCAATACTTATATAATGTAAATACTGCATTCTTGCTTTTTTTTTAATTGAGAGGACAATCCTTACACTATTGTGACCCCACAAGACTAACATCATATTGTAACTAAAGTAGTAAGGTAGCATCATAATCAATGACCCCATACAAAATACAATTACTGACCCTGCTAATCAACCCATATTTTAGTTGTGATTTAACAAATTGGTACTGCATTCTTAATTACCATTAACGGTAAAATGAGTCACATTACTATAAAGTTGTCCGTAAACCAATGTCATTTTGCATTTAGTATGGTTGTTTTTATTGCGCTAACATATTTTTCTATTACGTTACCTTCCATTATACTCACGGGAAGGTATCAATATCTATGAGGGGATAAGTTCCATGAATTTAACCAATAAATTGCATGCTATACGTCCATTCAATAATACAGCAATGAGGGAATATATTTCATTGAATGTAACAAAAATTGTATAAAGATGCGCATGCAATAATATTGCAAAAGTGTTCCAAGGAAATATAATGTCCTAAACATCGAAAACTTATACCCTATAGTTACGATGGGTAAATATCATTTTTAAAACAGATCGTTCCATTATCATGCGCATGGGAATATCAATGTCCAGATTGCGTGGAGGAGAATAAAGTAGATTAAACCAGAGCGATTCATTTACCTAAAGTAACACAGGAACAACAATATTCTCACATCTTAAATTCGACAGCGTAATATAACGTCCCGAGTTTAATATTTATTTAGGGCAGTTTACTCTCGTTCCAGGGTTCACCAAGCTATAATTTAATTACAGTATGGTATTTGTTTTGACAGTGGTTGCAATTACAGTATGGTGCCATAGTTCTCACAGTTGGGAGATGATAGAAATGGCTCTCTGATCAAATCTTAGAACGCAGTTTTTTTCTCCAACCTCCAGCGATATGGGCGACTTTGCATCCTGGGTGTTTTGTTTTGACAGTGGAGACAATTTTATTTGTATGGGAACAGATTTTTTTTAATGTCTGGATTTCGATCGCTACAGCTGTAGATTTAGTATGTAAAGGAATTTATACTTAATATAAATTCGAGGGAATTTTTTTCATGGAAAAAAAGCTATAATTTAATTTAACACAGTATACCTCACAGCAGCAATACATAATCCTAAAGTATCAACCCTACAGATTGACGTTAATCAATGGTGCTCTCAAAGCTAGTTAATCACCGTAACCATGACACGGCTTAAAGGTAAACCGCCCATCATCAGTTCACTTTCCTACGGCAATTAAAAACGCCCCTACACCAGGTAAATCGCCCAATAAAACAGTGGCAACAAAAACGCCCAAACAGAATGAACCATGCAGCTTAGTAACCTTTTTATACGCAGATCAAGACGCCCGGGTATTCCAGTAAGGCGCAGACATTTAGGCAATTAAAACACAGGTTTGATACACGCCCAGTACATGCAAAGGAAGCCATTAAAATCGCCCAGGATGTACAGCAAATGCCAAAACGCGCGCAGGATTAATTACATCAACAGAATGGAAACGCAGAACCCTTGAAGCCATGGCAACGATTACACATGACCATGAAAGAAAAACTAATGCTAAACCATAACAGACAAAAACGAAACGCTCAAAATCATTTAAGAACGCAGAGTATTTTTTTTAAAAACGTAGACCCCAATGAAAAACGAAAAACAAAGATGTCTGGGCGGGTACGCAGACCCCCAAAAGCATTGCCAGAAGATGACGAATTCACAGAAATAATTTAAAATGCTGGGTGAAATGGATTCACCAGATGATAAACAATTTTCCAGAGGTAAAAATGAATTAAAGGAGGTAATTCCGAGATGAACAATTTCTTTTTTTTTTCAGTAACCATTAACGAGACGAATCGCCAGAAGAAATTTAACACTAACCAATTCTAAACAATTTTCCCCGAATAAAATCATACCTTAGCCACTCACCAGCTTCGGAGACGTCCCGCGCTCCGTGCCATGTCCGCTCTCCTTGCCGCTTCTCTCGCTCCGTGCCGCTTCTGCTTGTCGACCAAAGAAAGCTCACCAGTACCTCCCAGCCAAACGCTAGGGGTACTCCGCTTCCCCCTTATCCCCTTGAGCCGCAAAGGGGCCACACAAGAACCAGAGATAGACTAGCATCTCAGCTCGCCTCCACAGCTGAGCTACCACTCCAACACAGCTGAGATAAACCCAACTCCTCACAAGCAATCCGTCAAGCCACAATTCGACATCGTAACGTTACGCTAACCGTTCCCCCCCTCTATATTCCTTCCTTTCCCCTCCTTTTATAGAATTTTGAGACTGACCTAAATTCCTAAATCATTAATTAATTAATTTTTAATGACAACCCTCCATACATTCTCCGCCATCCAAGTGTCACTCATCCCTATGGTTCTCCAAAATTAATTTCTTTTTAATATTTAAAAGACTCCATTCCCTCACTTCCTCAACAATCACTCCTTAAATTACTCCTTAAATCACTCCTTAATCACCCCTTAATTTACTCCTTAAATTACTCCTTAATCATTCCTTAAATTACTCCTTAAATTTCTTTAATTTTATTATTTAATTCTCTCTTG
>ML789536.1:191269-202379 GCA_009831015.1 Picea engelmannii
ATCATAATCACAACACTCACAACCCCAAATCTATGAATATGGATATGCATATTCAAGCATTCAAATAAAAATAAAACAACTTCAGGGAAAATTATGTAGAGTGACATAAACCACAAACCCAAACCCATTCTCCACAAATCCCATGCATACAATACCATGGTAGGTAGGATTTGACAATCTATCATAGTCACAACAATCACAGTCCCAAATCTATGAATACAAATATGCATATATTACAAAGGATGTTTTCTCTTACAGTCATGGAAACGTCACCCGATATAACTCCTACCTTCAAAGCGACCTTCAAGTACTTGCCACTAAAGGATAATTCTCCAATGGAAACAAGGTTTAGACCTTTCTTCAAGTGACCCACCTATCTCAAGCCCGAATTAAAATTAGGGAAGAAATATTGGTAAATTAATGCACAGTAAATTCACACAAAAGGATTAGATTATTATCATGCAATTTCCACTCCATGCTTTTTTGTGTGCGTGATAAAATCCAGCAGACTACCTATAATAATAGAGATCAACAGAGAAGCAAAAAATATCTAGAATAATTGTGGCCTTTTCTTACTTTTTTACCACACAACAAATCTGTTTATTAGCATTTTTGTTGGGAAACTAGCATAAATATATCTTCGTCAATAATATATTATACAAACTAGCAGTAAAAAACATTTCTTCAAATAAACATGTAATCCACCTATAGTCGGATTAAACATAATTATTGTATGCTTCGAATAATCATGTAATACACCTATACACTTCAATAAAGTTTCTTGTGTATACAAAGGAATGCMTAATATCAAAKCTCTTTTCCTAAAATCCTGAGTATACTCATGTACACTTTGTCCTTTATCTTGCCTTAATGTTTGTCAMTCCATCATTGCCTTTTTYATGTAACCTAATGGATAAAATTGTTTCTTTAATGCAACAATAAACTCATTCCAAGAAGAGATAATTTTAACATGCTAAATGAGGTTTGCTTGAGTTTTTCTCTACCACCATATCAAAGTTGTGCATGTCAGTCGAAGAGAGGCTAGTTGGATCTTTGCATTATCATCAACAATCTTCTGAATCCTGCAATAAACTTCAAGTTGCTTGATCCATTTATCCAACTTCTTTGCATTAATTTCACCATCATACATTGGAAAATCAAACTTACCATCAATTTTTAATAAAAGAAAATCAAAAGGAGTTTTCTTAGGATGTTTCTTTAAAGAAGAAGTTCCACTCAAACTAGAAGAAGAAGAAGAAGAAGACGAAGAAGATAAAGGACTTTCATGAGGGTCACCACCACTTCCTTCTTGTTCAACTTTTGCAGTTGTTTTTGATGGACCACTTTCCTCGACCTTCTTTCGGCCCCTGTACAATTCTTCCACCATAGCTTTCATCGCCATGAATGCTTCAAATAAAGCCTCCTCAGAACCAAAAGGATGTCCTTCTTTCGGCAACACCATTTCTTAGCTTCAGAATACACATTCAATTTATGAATTAGCTTCTTCAAGCGATCCTTCACCATGCTTGAACTTGTGCTTGGAATAGAAGATTTTAGCGGATAAATTTTGCAAATGGGATAATTTTGCATGGTTTTACCCAAAAAAATATTTGCCAATTTCCATTTTTTCTAAAAACGATTTGCCCAAATTCCATAGAATAAAATTGTTTACCTTAAAAATTGCCAAACTTTTATAGAAACTATATAAAATCCTTATAAACTTGGATATTTTTACAAACATATCGCCAAAAAATTTACATTTTTCATGTTAAGGACTAGTAAGATTAGCCCAGGTTTCTACATTTTAATATAATTTTTCATCCTTAAAATTATCCTTGGTGCCTGGTTAACATTCACCCTTGCAAATCCTATCAAACCTTCTCTGATACTAATTTTGAACCGAAAATCCACTAAATTAATTTGCAATTATTAAATGTGAAGTAACTTAACTTAATTAAGAATTTCATAATTAAAGAAAAGGATAGAAGAAATATAAGAGACAAGATAAAGACAAGGTTGTTAACGAAGTTCACCCATCCTGGGCTACGTCTCCAGGCCCACTTCCAATGAGTGATCGCTTCATTAATGATGTTAAATGCTTTAATTAATAAAATGGCTCCCAACCTACATACAATGTTGTCTCCAAATTTGCTACAAGAATCTAGCTCCAAAAGGCACAATTTCACCCACACTTGGGGTGCCAAAAATTAGGCCTAAAACCCACTTCTCCAAAGTATTCTATGCAGGAAATACCTTTGCATATAATAAAATACCATAGCAATTATTTACAAAATGAACTTGTAGTGCAATGGTAAAAATTCCTTTGGTTATATACCAAAGGGTCGATGGATCAATTCCTTATCCGATCCAATTTTAATGGGTGATCGAATATATGGTTAATAACCATATAATATATGGTACAATATAATAACTAAACAAAATATTATAATAACCATATAATATATGGTACATTATAATAACTAAAAAAAATATTATAATAACCATATAATATATATGGTCGACCAAGCAATAGTTAAAAAATTTTGCGCATTGGTTGTATTCCTAGGCTTTTATATGGTAGGTGCGGGTTCAAACCTGCGGCCTACCATTTTGGGTTTACCACCTTAACCATAATATAAAAACAAAATTGTGGACTATCCAAAGTTGGAACCGTTGGTAGATTGGTAACATATGATATGGTTGGGAGAACTCTATGTCAGCCTACCGTATTGCCACCTGTCCTTCCACATCATCTTGTTGTACTGCCACGTTATCATCTGTACAGTGCAATGTCATCATCAGTACAATCCATTCAGCATGCCATGTCAACGTCCGTACAATGTCTCATCAACAACTGTATAGTCCACGTCAGCATCCATACAGTCCACATCAACATCCATACAGTTCCACGTGTCACATCTTGGTAATTCCACCTGTCATCCCTGTCCATCCTTGTTTCCTATTTGATCAAAACTTCAGAACGTCATAAATTTTTCATAAGACCTCTATTTGATCCCATTTAAGTTTCATTGGAAATCCCTCATCGAGCTCTTTGACATGGAGTATGTTTCATCAACATTCAAATACATAAATTTTTCAGTCAAAAAAATCCACCTGGATTAGTAAAGCATGCCATGGAAAGTCAAGGAAAGGTAGGGCAATGATGGCATGGAATGGAAAGGAAAGGCATGGCATGGCATGACAAGGAAAGGAAAGGAAAGGAAATGAAAGGCAATGCAAGGCAAGGCATTGAAACACAAGGAAATGCAAGTCATTACATAACATGGCATAGTAAGGAATGGTATGGCATGGCAAGGAAAGGCAAGGCAAGACAAGGAAAGGCAATGCAACACATGGCAATGCAAGACATGGCATGGCATGGAAAAGCATGGCATGGAAATATAAGACATGCCATGACAAGTCAATGCAAAACATGAAAATGCAAGGAAAGGCAAGACATGACAAGACAAGTTCTAGGTCTAGGTATTGCAAGGAAAGGAAAGACAATGAAAGGCATGGCATGGTAAGGCAAGGCAATGCAAGTCAAGGAAATGCAAGGAATGGCAAGGTGGCAGGACAAGGCAAGGCTTGGCATGGAAAGGCAAGGCATGGCATGGCATGGCATGGCATGGAAAGGAAAGGAAAGGAAAGGAAAGGCAAGGCATGTCAAGGCAAGGCAAGGCAAGGCAAGGCAAGGCATGGATAGAGTAATGTGAGGTTTCAACCCTCTTATTTATATTGTGATTATGTTAGCCTACCATATAATAAGCCCAATTAGCAAGGAAAGTCAAATCAAGGCAAGGAAAGGGAGGCAAGGCAAGGCAAGGTAATACATGGCAAGGCAAGGCAAGGCATGGCAAGGAAAGGCAAGTCAAGGTAAGACATAGAAAGGCAAGGAAAGGAAAGGTAATACATGGCAAGGCATGTTACACAAACACCCAAACACCATCTAGATTCAATGCAATGTTACACAGAGAGACACAAATTTGATGGTTCAATCCAACTTTGTTAATGATCAATTCATTTGTTTATATTGAATTTCTAGTATTTGTTTATGAGTTATAGTTGACTGCAATACTACTTGTGCTCAATTGTATTGTTTTGACAATCAGATGAAACACTTTTCAATACAACTATATATTATCCTTTTTAGTTCTTACATGTGCTAATCTAGCACTAACTTTATTGGTAGCAACAATGCAAGGTCCAGAAGAATAAATGTTTAAAAACATGTGTGTGTGCACCTTATTTCCAGCTGAATAATCCCAACAAGTTCCTGCATTGGTCCTGTTTAATGCATATTAGGGGAGACAACCCACGAGAGGAAAAACTAAACTATCAGTGGGATTCGAAGCCTGGTACGTCTTTCCTTTATTTTTCTTATTGTTCTTGCTAGGGAAATAATGAAGCAATAAAATAAAGTGACAACTAAATGGACAAAAATAATGTAGTGACTTACCAGAGGGCTACGCTAACCCAAGTATGCAAATAGAATGTCTAGTTATGTTTCAAAGACTTTGCCTTCTTAGACAGTTTCATGAGTTTATGGTATATTGTATATGCAGGTCTTAGACCGTCCTCCAGGCCCTGGCTTGAATAATGACAATGAGATGAGTTGGTGAGCAAGAGGAGAAATTCCAAGAATATGCTTTGTTTCATAGAGAAATGAGTGAGTATTTTTTCTACAACATTTCATGGAGCAAATCAACCACAACTGCAATCTCTACAATGTCAGGTGTAATCCACTAATGGTTAGATAGGGTCGACATGGATGCAGAGAGGGTTAGATCATGGCAGAGTGTGTGCATGCATGTGATTCAGTGAGATGCAGTGAAGGTTAGATCATGGCAGAGGGTAGATAATTATGCATGCATGGGAGTCATGAAGACTTATTAAATATATCACTTCACTACAATAAATATGTCAGAGTGTAATGTATTAAATAATATGTCAGGGATTAAATGTAAGTGAGGTATGTGTCCAATTTTAGAATTTCTTATTTTCAAATTAATTTAAAACTCTGACCAATCCAGAAAATGTTTGGTCCTACACTAGGGGTAATTACATCTCATCAAAACATTTCGATCAATAGAAATTTGAACATATATAAACAAAAAATTCAAAAAAGAATTTTCATTTATCACAAAATTATGTTTAATATATCATTTCAGCCAACTTTCGACAAAACCGAAAGAGTCAACCAAATTATTAAAAGGTCAAACACTACTGATTACTATAGTCCCTGACTTGGCAGATACTAATATGGGCTCTGGATCATGGTTGTGGTTGAGAAGTATCCTATAAAAATTGGTTTTCCATGACATATATTGGCACGCCTTTTTTTCGCTGGCCAATTTATTGTATAGGTTTTTTATTTTCAAAAAGTAATATTAAATTACATGTTGAAATGGGATGTATTAATATTAATTTTCAGACCGGGCCAACAACAAGTGGAATCATTGATATATTAATTTTAAGAATGAACGGACCAGTTTAGTGGATTTCTGTGAAGAAATTTCATTCTGACCGAACCAGTATGGTGGATCCTTCTTTCAATAAAATTTGCCAATGAAGAAGGATGGATTTTACCAATTTATGTGCTGGGAATCTTCTTTTACAAAACATAAATAAATAAATAATATGCAAATGCTGTGTTTTTTTAATACAAATAAATGATACAAGGAAGTGACCAACTAAGGCAAAAGGCATGGCAATACACATAGAACCAAAAAACCATCACTAATATCTTGTTCTCATTAAATGGTTCTTTGATCCAACCCAGCTAGATGTTTATGTACTTGGGAATTTTGTTTGCATGTTGTAGTGATCTTCTCGAAGTATCTAGTTTGTTGTAGTGTAAAGGGTGAAAGAAGATTATTTATATGATTTGATTTTTTATGAAGATTATTTTTACTATAGATGTMTTATATTATTCTTGTGGAGTCCCTCTAATTCATCTTGTGCAAKATTAGAAAATAACCTCAASAAATTTGTATTGGTAAGAATGGAAAAATAAAATTCCTTCATGAAATCAACTAATATATTTTAYAGCCTMCAAGAATTTCATGGATTTAGTATTATTAAAACATTCCTTTAAGTGAGTAACTTAGAGCTAGTGGTTTAGAATTAGAGCAAGAAAAAGAAAATTAAATAGAATAASAAGGATATTTTTAATCCTACCTAAGTATATTTTGAAGAGTGAGARGGGGMTCTTAGTTTGAAKTTTTTCATTATGATAGGATTATAAAACTTACACMAGTGATAAATTGTATTATAGTAATATGGAGAGATTTTTTAAGTATGAGAAATAGGAAGACCTTAACAARTTGGTGTTTTCAGTAAGTAAGTTAAGAGGTCATGTTGCTATTTGGTAAAAAAGTTAAGAGGTCATGTTGYTATTTGGTAAAAAAAYGAATTGGGAAAATAAGATCACCATGGTGTGGATAGGATAAAGGCATGGAATAAAATGGTATCCATGCTCAGCATAAATATTGTCTAGTTGACTAGATATAAGTGTTTTTCACATAGAAAAAGTTGATAAGTTGGATGAAGGTAGCACATCACACACAAATAAAGGAGATACTCTAGTTGAATTTTGAAGTACACCTTATAATTACAATTGTTTTTAAAGGGGGATTTATTCCTATATGTGTGGAGATGAAGGTTATAAATCATTTGAATACCCACAAATGTATTGTTATGAACCCAATACTCAAAATATTATGATAAAGAAGGATGAAAATTGTAAATGTGTTGAACCTGCACATAATATATCTAGCTAGAAAATACTACACACATTTGCAGAGAGAAATTGAGAAAGAAGAAGAAGGAGAGAAAGAATGGAAGAATTATCATTAACCGTAATGAATAATGAATAATTTACACATGATATACTCTATATAACTCAATGAATGCACATTGGAGGAGAACCAATGCACCATAATGGTGGTCTAGAGTGATCTGGACACACACCAGCAATTGCGGGAGTGAACTGCCACCTAGTCTAGTCTCTCAGGTAGTTACGAGAGTGAACTACCACCTAGCTAAGTTAACTAGTTAGCCAGTCTTCAGTTAACTGATTGAACATACTGTATTGAGGAGTAGATCAAGGAATCAAGGGTAATGCACCAGTCAAGTGATGATCCCAATGTTGCATGGTGATAAAACCAATTCAACATCTAGACTCAACTCAACTAGTCAAACTGAAGTGTCAAGGGAAGAGAATATTCTCCAGGTGGAATATTCTCTCCTAAAAAATAGGAGACTAGGTAAATGACTAATTATAACTAATAAACAAGGAAAAATAAATCCTAGGTGTGTGTGAAGTAACTCCAAAACCTCCCATGAACATCACTATGGTGAAAATAAAGAATGGGTCACGACAATGAGGTCATGTTAGGTACCCAAATAAAAAAGATACACTAAAAATAAAGTGAGGAAAGAGGGAAAACCTCATGGGAAAACCTCCCCCTCAAGGTACAATGTATGTAAAAATAAGAACTACAGTTGCTAGGAAACAATGTCCTTCACTCCAAGACAACCTCTCAAAGAATGGAACTTCTGCTCAGTGAAGGTCTTGGTGAAGATGTCTAATGTATGTTCTGCTGAAGGACATAACTGTAGGTTGATGATCCCCTTGTGTACTAAGTCCCAGATGAAGTGCATGTGGATCTCGATGTGCTTCATCCACTGCCTATGAACTAGATATCTGCAGAACTTCAGAGTGCTCTGGTTGTCACATCAGATGACAATCGGCCTATGAAAATGAATGCCAAACTCAGTGAGAAAATGTTGTAGCCACATAACCTGAATGGTTATGTTAACTACCCCTCTATACTCTACCTCGGTTGAAGATAGATCAATGGCATCTTGCTTCTTTCTCAACCAATAGATAGGCCCGAAACCAAGACTGAATGAGTAACCAGATGTGGACTTGCGATCAATGTTATCACCATCCCAATCATAATCAATAAACCCGATGAGATCTAATGTAGAGTCTCCTACATAATGAATCCCAAAGGTGATGGTTACCTGTACGTATGGAAGGATACGCTTTGTCGCCTTCCAATGTAACTCATGCGGCCCCTGCATGAACCTCGAAAATGTGCCAACTGCATAAGAGAGGTATGGTCTGGAGTGTGTGAGATACAACAAGCTCCCCACTAGTTGTATGTACAGTGTGTTGTCAACTAGTGGAGTCTCTCCTCCATCCTCAAGTTTAACTCATGATAAGAAAGGAGTAGGAGTAGACTTGTAGTTTGTCATATGAAATCTCTTAAGGAGATCTTGTGCATACTTTTCTTGAGACAGTTTGATGCCTGATGCATCTTGACTAATCTCGAGTCCAAGGAAGAAGTGTAGCAGACCCATTTTCTTCATCAAAAACCTGTCATGTAGAATCCTCTTGACTGCAACAATCGCTGAAGTCAAGCAACCGGTGATTAGTAAATCATCAACATATAGAACTAAGAGTAGAAGTGAATCAGTCTTCCTAAGTAAGTAGACATTCAGGTCTGATTTACAACGTACAAATTTATGTGACAACAGGTAGGAGTCCATCTTAGCATACCATGCCCTCAGAACCTGCTTGAGGCCATAAAGGGACTTCTTCAGTCGACAGACCAAAGATGAGTCTTGCATAAATCCTTTGGGTTGCTCCATATAGATCTCCTCAGAGAGATCACCGTGAAGAAATGCATTCTTCACTTCCATCTAATGAATTTCCCATCCCTTGGTTTCCACAATGGAAAGATCCAATCATATGGAATCCATCTTCTCTACTAGAGCAAAGGTCTCATCATAGTCAATGCCATGCACCTGCTAAAAGCCTTTGGCAACAAGCCTGGATTTGTATCTGCTAATATGTCCATCTGTTGCGCTCTTGGTCCTGTAGACCCATTTGCATTTGACAATTTTCCTTCCATAAGGAAGGGGAATGTAACACACCCACTATCAAAATTTAAAATTTTTGGGTTAATCTCCCACAATTGGGAAATCCCCCTTACAGGAGGTTGCATTAGCGAGCTACCCATCCCCGATGCAATATTGGGGTTCGGGGTTTCGGACTTTCCTCCGTCGAGAGTCCATGTCCTATCGATTCCCCGATTCCTGATGAGCTCCTTCTCTAGTCTTCGCCCCCTCTGGATAGGCTCTCTAGTCCACATGACTAGTTCCTATATGACCGCAGTCATATGCTCCCGTCGGAGTTTCGGGGTTTACGATGTCACCATGTTTATGTCCACGGGACTCGCGATTCTCCGATCCCCAATGCGCTCCATCACGTGCTAGCCTTCCCGGTTCAACTCCCACTCATATGACAACTCCCAGGACCACAACCTTATCCCTTCGGGCTACGGGTTTTCAAACGACAATGTGCATACACCCCCAGGGTTCCCGATCGTCGAAGTCCTGATTCTCCGTTTAGTTGACAGCTGTCCTAATAGTTGTTCCCCACTGATCGGGTTTTCATGGATCGCGATATCAAAGCGCACATATCACTTGTCTACGGGTTTCCCGATTTCCCGATGAACAAAGTGCTGACGACGCCCGATCCCTGGCACCTGTCCCATGTGAATGGACGGCTCAGATCTCGTCGGGGTTTTCACTTGGATTTCCCCGATCACTTGGTGTTGACTCCGGCGAGGGTTGACCCCTTTGGCCATACCATGGTCCATGTGACCACTTACCATATGACTGTCGTCGTATAACCTTCCATCGGGGTTTCAGCATTTGCGATAACACAGAACACATGTTCCCAGGACTCGTGATATCCCGATTCCCAATTCTCTCTGGATGCTCGACACGCGTCCCTTGGATGAACGACTCAGATCTTATTGGTAAATCGCGGATCGCGATTCCGGGTGGCAAGAGTTCTATGTATTCGAAATCCCTGATATGCCAAATTCCGACTCTCCGGGATCCTCTGCCACGTGTCCTTACTGTTTGGACGGCTCAGATCCTATCGGGAATTCGTGAATCGTGACTTCCTATTGCAACGGTTCTACACTCCTAATTTCTCTGATGGGTGAAATCCCGACGACTCCCTAGAATGCTGACACATGTCCGGCCGAGATCAATGGTTAGGATCTGTTCTTGGGATTTCGAGAACCACACGGCCTCGATTCTCAGACTCGACAAAACCTCGATGACCCTGTTGTCCCGATGACTTCTCCGGGATGTTGACACGTGTCCTTCCGAGATCAACGGCTTACGGGATTTCTGCTCCAGATATGATGGCTCAGATCTTTTCCTCGCAGGCCTACCCCTGCGCTTAACCCCTACGCAGCTTCTCCAGATCCAATGGCTGACGGGTAATTTGAACCGAGATCTAGCGGTCTAGATTCGTTCCTTTGGGTCTTGGGGTCTACGATCCCAATTTTCTCGTTGCTCACGATGATAGAGGACCAAGGGGAAAGGTATGTAATGCCTATGTTACTCTCGTCAATCTAATGGTCATGAATGACTATGGTTCCTCCGACGAGATCTCATGCATCGGCTTGTCACTTCTCACAACCCTACTACCTTGGAACCTTAATGGAATCGCTCCTCCTCGTGCAGGATTAATAAGGTCTGTGCGTTCGAGTCCTTGTTCTGGGTTCTTAGTGAACCTTTTCAAGGAGAAAATCTCTGTGAAGAGATCCCTACCGGGGCATTTCCTGAAGCAGATAAAGGGAGATAGTTTCCCGAGAACGGCTGGGCATGATTAGATTCATTTATCAGCGTAAGTCAAGCGTGGTTTCCTCGGTGTTAAGCATGTATCATCCCATTCATATCAAGCACTACGCGGACATTCTCATGCTGAAACCATTTACAATTTCACATCTCTATGAGACAATAACTACTCCTCATTATCAATTACTGCACAGATATTCTTACAAAGGAAATATTTATAATTACACAAGTCTATGAACATATGTGACAGCATATAAATGTCAAAACGCAATATAAGAAAAATACTTATCAAAATAACTTCAGCAATGGAAGCAACTGCTGAGAGGGGTGCTCGTTTCCACCCAACCGTAGGCGTAGTGAATCCTAATGGATTTACCACTAGCCACCCCCGAGCTGAGACCACGATGTCCTGAGACCTGCGTCTCTCTGTCTGCCAGTG
>ML789536.1:205042-216139 GCA_009831015.1 Picea engelmannii
GTCACCCTCTGCTTGAGGTTGTTCATTATTGGCAACTGTCTTCCTCAACAGTTCCAATATTATTCCTTTCTACACATGACATGCACCATAAGCATATTAACCGTCGTGAAATTTAAATACAAATATCATAGCGTTTAATAAAATCATTTCCAGGCATGTCTAGCATATTAGTATGTACTTTCATGAGTGTAAGACAATAGTTCTCAATCATTTTCACCGCATTACAACCATCATTATTATGATGTCAAAGCATTTTCGTTCATAAATGTACTGGCTTTCTCATCCCCTAAAAGCGTGATGCATAGTCAAAGAAAGAATTGAGGGCTCTCCCCTTCTTCCAATTCTTTCTACATCGCCTGGGGATTTTCAGCCCAGTCAAGTTATCTCTAAGGTCTCACTGCCTTTCCTCAACCACAACTTGAACCAAGCCATATCAATTAAATGTACTCATTTATTCAGTTACTTATACTCAGGGGTTTACGGCCTCTTACCAACCAAACTGGTTTCCACAACTGCCCTTTTTCTAAGCAGCCCTAGTTTAGGCCCATCCTCACTCTTAAGATACCTCAACATGCTTTAGTAGAAACTCTTTGTTCATAATGAGTCAGGAACATGTGCATCCTACACACTTCTATTAGGTTATCAGAATGGTCAATATTTGGTTATTAGTCTTCTATTACTGACATGAGTTTTCCAAAATGTAATCCAAGATTCTTATACACGGACAGGCCCCGCAGCCCATTGTCCAATCCTTCAACAATTATTAGGGTTGTGACTCTGTTCCTCTGACAGAGACCTTATACAGTTCCTCCGCCGGGAACTCCTTCAGTATGCAACTTCCTCGTTGCAGATCCATCACCCCTGTGATGGCCTCAACCTCAAGTTAGCTTTTTAGTGGTCTATCAAATATTCCTTTAAGGAATATAAACATGCATCTTTGTTAACTTACATCTATGATATATTTAACCACTTTCCTAACCCTAAGCCTTCATGTAGCTATCATAGTTATATTTCATAGCCTACATACATTTCCATTTTTAAAATTACTCATCTCAGGATCTATTCACAGTCCTTCTCATTGTGATCTGCAAAGGCATAAACATTTGCCTCTTATCGTGACAACAAAGCATCCTTGCTCGTTTACTCTTTCATTTAATTGCACTAGATTTTTCCTAGGGATAGGGAGTACATCCCCTTTAAGCTATCCTTCAAGACAGATCCTTCACGACTCTTCAGAACAGAGTCAACCATGCATCCATGGTATTCGTTCAATTTTGACAAGTGTAATTCTTGCCTCACATTTCACTCATCAGGGCCATCCTGTTGGGCCTTTAGTATACTTATACTCTTACATTATATATGTGTATTACTTACACGTTCAATACACCATTCATACCCTACTGGTACGAGTATCAGGCTTCTTAATATGAAGTTCCTCGGTGCATTGACTCATGCACTATTCATCATATTGGCCTATGCCCTCTCCTCACATGACCACTGGCGGTGACCGCGATCTGAATAAAAAGGTGCTTCGCATTTCGCGATTTCGGAATTTTCGTTGCAGGGACTCTGTTTTCCCTGACTCCCGAAATCCGAAAACCCAAAAGACCAAGGCTAAGGTTTTTCTCAACCCCTTCATCCATTTGTCCCTTCGCTCAGAACCTGGGATCCATTCTCAGACACGCATCAGGGTCCCATATTTCAGCGAATCCATGGTCAACGCTTTATCGTTTTCCAAACTTCTATTCTATGCCGACCCGACAATCTGGGTCCCACGGTCCAGATCTCCTCGGCAATCAACGGTCCTGATTAAATCAGTGATTTACCTGGCGTGACTTGGGAAGTCTACGCTTGCATTTTCTCATAGACGAAACCTCGAAGCTCTAGATCAACGGCTCTCATTGATTCCAATCTAACGAATACTATTCCTCCTGAGATTTTGAGTGATGAGAGGTTATCAGCCTGATCTTCCCCGCTGAGTAATTAGGTCTAGCGATCACCAACGGCTCTTCAACCAACGGTTGTGATTATGTCACGATTTCGCATTTCATGACTTCAGAATTTCTATTATGGAGAACCTCGAATCCTTTGGCCTCCAAAATTGTGAAATTTTCTCTGGATGATCAATGGACCAATTCGCTCCTTGATCATCTACTATGATCCTTTCGCGAATTTCTCATTGCTATGTTTTCCGAGATTTTAAGTTACTTACAGGACTAATCTCACAGTCCTAACTCCTATGGGTGTTATCCTCCTTCATGGAAACGACCAACAAGGGTCACTCTTGGGGAGTAGCAATAGTCCCAAAGGACTCCTCAAACAGGGTGTCCTCATTGCCGGTTCTAACCATTATAGGTTAGGTAAATTTGACCTTACATATTTTCACTAGTCCTCTCATTCATGAGGAATTATATGTTCAGGGTTTAATTTCTTAATAATACAGTGGTCATAGCTTTCTAAGGATCCTACCAGTCCTTCCCAGATTTCCCAAACCATGGAGGGGTTCTTCCTTTGGGTACTAATCCTTACCTAACCAGCCATCTTAATCGCAAGAGACTCTGCCTACTTTAGTAGGTAGCCATCATTACATTAAAGCAGAATAACTTAGTTCATGTCCCTTGTTCGGTTCATGCAGCTTCATAGAACAATTTATTCTACCTCGGTCATTCGCACTCCAATCTTATCAGTGCATCCCTACTCCTATAAGAGTAGTTGCCATTTAACAGAGGGGTTATAGAAGTTTCCAAATTATAGTTTCATTCTGCAGTCCTTCTCCTTAAAGAGAAACGCAGATAACAATATCTTCTAACGCGGCCCGTGCCTGAGCCCAAGTAGGCCAAGTGTTGTAACCATGCTCTAATACCAATTTGTAACACACCCACTATCAAAATTTAAAATTTTTGGGTTAATTTCCCACAATTGAGAAATCCCCCTTACAGGAGGTTGCATTAGCGAGCTACCCATCCCCGATGCAATATTGGGGTTCGGGGTTTCGGACTTTTCGCCGTCGAGAGTCCCTGTCCTCTCCATTCCCCGATTCCCAATGAGCTCCTTCTCTAGTCTTAGCCCCCTCTAGATAGGCTCTCTATTCCACGTGACTAGTTCCTATATGACCGCAGTCATATGCTCCCGTCAGAGTTTCGGGGTTTGCGATGTCACCATGTTTATGTCCACGGGACTCGCGATTCTCCGATCCCCAATGCGCTCCATCACGCGCTAGCCTTCTCGGTTCAACTCCCACTCATATGACCACTCTCGGGACCACAACCTTATCCCTTCGGGCTATGGAGTTTCAAACGACAATGTGCATACACCCCCAGGGTTCCCGATCGTCGAAGTCCCGATTCTTCGTTTAGTTGACAGCTGTCCTGACAGTTGTTCCCCACTGATCGGGTTTTCATGGATCGTGATATCAAAGCACACATATCACTTGTCTACGGGTTTCCCGATTTCTCGATGAACAAAGTGCCGACGACGCCCTATCCCTGGCACATGTCCCGTGTGAACGGACGGCTCGGATCTCGTTGGGGTTTTCACTTGGATTTCCCCGATCACTTGGCGTTGACTCCGACGAGGGTTGACGCCTTTGGCCATACCATGGTCCATGTGACCACTTACCATATGACTGTCGCCGTATAACCTTCCATCGGGGTTTCGGCATTTGCGATAACACAGAACACATGTACCCGGGACTCGCGATATCCCGATTCCCAATTCTCTCCGGATGCTCGACACGCATCCCTTGGATGGACGACTCAGATCTTATCGGTAAATCGCGGATCGCGATTCTGGGTGGCAAGAATTCTATGTATTCTAAATCCCCGATATGCCGAACTCTGACTCTTCGGGATCCTCTGCCACGTGTCCTTGTTGTTTGGATGGCTCAGATCCTATCGGGAATTCGCAAATTGTGACTTCCTATTGCAACGGTTCTATACTCCTAATTTCTCCGATGGGTGAAATCCCGACGACTCCCCAGAATGCTGACACGTGTCCGACCGAGATCAATGGTTAGGATCTGTTCTCGGGATTTCGAGAACCACACGGCCTCGATTCTCAGACTCGACAAAACCCCGATGACCCTGTTGTCCCGATGACTTCTCCGGGATGTTGACACGTGTCCTTCCGAGATCAATGACTTACGGGATTTCTTCTCTAGATATGATGGCTCAGATCTCTTCCTCGTAGGCCTATCCCTGCGCTTAACCCCTGCGCAGCTTCTCCAGATCCAATGGCTGACGCGTAATTTGAATCAAGATCTAGCGGTCTAGATTCATTCCTTTGGGTCTTGGGGTCTACGATCCCAATTTTCTCGTTGCTCACGATGATAGAGGACCAAGGGGCAAGGTATGTAACGCCTGTGTTACTCTCGTCAATCTAATGGTCGTGAATGACTATGGTTCCTCCGATGAGATCTCATCCGTCGGCTTGTCACTTCTCACAACCCTACTACCTTGGAACCTTAATGGAATCGCCCCTCCTCGTGCAGGATTAATAAGGTCTGTGCATTCGAGTCCTTGTTCTGGGTTCTTAGTGAACCTTTTCAAGGAGAAAATCTCTGTGAAGAGATCCCTACCGGGGCATTTCCTAAAGCAGATAAAGGGAGACAGTTTCCCGAGAACGGCTGGGCATGATTAGATTCATTTATCAGCGTAAGTCAAGCACGGTTTCCTCGGTGTTAAGCATATATCGTCCCATTCATATCAAGCACTACGCGAACATTCTCATGCTGAAACCATTTACAATTTCATATCTCTATGAGCCAATAACTACTCCTCATTATCAATTACTGCACAGATATTCTTACACAGGAAATATTTACAATTACACAAGTCTATGAACATATGTGACAGCATATAAATGTCAAAACGCAACATAAGCAAAATACTTATCAAAATAACTTCAACAATGGAAGTAACTGCTGAGAGGGGTGCTCGTTTCCACCCAACTGTAGGCGTAGTGACTCCTAATGGATTTACCACTAGCCACCCCCGAGCTGAGACCACGATGTCCTGAGACCTGTGTCTCTCTGTCTGCCAGTGCCCAGGAGCGAAGGTTGCAATCCCCTCCTCCCTGCGGTCACTCACTCTACATAGAACTGCCAGAGTTCCCCTCGTGCCCGTGCCCTCAATCACTTCTGCCATACGCCTTATCCTCTCGCGAGGTTGCGTGTGGCGCGATTTCCCTCGCACTGATCAGGCCTGATGAATCTACGGATGGGCAGTTCAGCATCCCATCCCTCATCAATCCATCTTCCTACCAGTCTGCGAGCCATTAATTTTCAGGGCCAGCGAGCCACTTTTGGTTCTCCAGGCCAGTGGAGTCCAAATACGGTATTTAATTCTCAGTGGAAGTTAACGCCACCTTTTCAGGTGCCTTCCACCACCATCGTGGTATCTTTTTTGCACATCCCCTCCCAGCAGTCCTGTAATATAAATTCATAATGTTATTTACATTTATCGACCTTCTTCATAAGGTCCACTCACATCATTCATTCACAGTTTCATCATGATTTAGCATGGTAATTCCTGTATTAGGATTAATTACAATTTTGGGGGAAACAGGGTGTTACAGGGAACCAGATCCCAAGTCTGGTTCTCGAGGAGGGAGTTGTACTCCTCCTACATGGCGGATTCTCAAAAGGGATTTCCAGCAACCTTGCCATAAGACTGTGGATTTGAAGATTGAACCAATAAAAGATGCCTGGAGGGAAATAGTTCAGTGGCAGTGAGTGCAACAAGAGGCTCCTTGAAATCAGATCGAGTCCTCCTAGTATCGGCTGGATCACCAATGAGATCCCCTGCATCCTGAAGAGTAGTATGTGCCCACTTGGGCTTCTTCTCTGGCTCTGAAACTACATCTGGATGCTCTAAATTTGCATCTGACTGTACTGACTCTGTATCTGAATCATTTGAGTCCTCTGGATCAGAAATATCATATGAAGAAGAGTCAACATGTGCATGCTCATCATCTCAGACAGGTGGAAGAATGAAGGTGTCTGCATGCAGCTGTTGAGGTACATGTGAGACACTTTCCTCGAATTTGAAACTATGCTCAATGATGATTCGATTTGAGGAAAGATCAATAAGACTATATCCCTTCACACCGTCAAGGTATCCAACAAAAATACACTCAGTGCTTTGTGGATCAAGTGCCTTCCTCTTTTCAGAGGGAATCTGGGCCCATGCACATGAACTGAAAATGTGAAAGTGGGTCACTTCCGGTTTGAGGCCACTCCAAGCCTCGTAGGGGGTATCATCCTTGACAGATCTATGGGTATATTTGTTTTGTATGTATGTTTCACAATTAAGTGCTTCGGCCCATAGTCTCTGTGTTAGTGACTTTGCATGCAACATGCAAGATGCCATCTCCTTTATAGATCTGTTTTTCCACTCGGTAACTCCATTTTGTTACGGAGTATAGGGATCTGTCTGTTGCAAATGAATCCCTACCTCATGGAAAATATTATGGATCTCATGATTGAGATACTCTCCCATGTTATCATTTCGGAGGACTTTGATCTTCTTTCCGAACTCTGTCTCAACCAGGGCTTTGAAATATTTGAGGTGTTGAAAGACCTCAGATTTTTTCCTGAGAAAGTAAATCCATGTAAAACATAAGAAAGCATCAACAAAAATGAGAACAAACCTTGCTTTTCTGATCGATGTATGTGGAAAAGGACCCATGAGGTCACTATGGATCATATATAAAGGCGCAGAAGCTCCCTGAGACTTTCCTTTGTCGAATTTCTCTTGAGGGTGTTTTCCGAGAACACAACCCTCACATACTCCCTTGGAGAAATGGATGGCTAGTAGACCATCAACCAATATTTTCTTGCTAAGTTGTTGCATGTATCTGAAATTAAAATGTCCAAACCTTTCATACCATATATTACTACTTTCATCAGCATGAGTAAGCAGTAAAGCAAAATCAGGTTCAATGAATTCAGAAAAGGTATACAATCTAGAATAATGATTTACCTCACTGGTAGCAACCCTGGAATTGGTTTGTATGTCATAGATGTCCATGAAATTTGGTGTGAATATGAATTTCTTTCCAGTGCTGGAATTTTTCATTTGATACACGGAGAGAAGGTTGATGGAAAGTTTGGGAATGTGCAACACCTTCTCAAAGCTTCCGTTGGTGAGTTCAATCCTTCCTTTGTCAGTGACTTCGACTGAAGAGTTGTCCCCCATCATAATAGGAGGACCTTTGCATGCATCCAATGAAGAATAGATTGCTTTTTATGAATCCATGTGATGTGATGCTCCTGAATCTATGATCCAAGCATCGGGAGAGGAGTTGATGGCAATCAAGGCATGGCTAGAATTGCCTTTCTTGGGATTCTGATCTTCTGGATTCTTCTTCTTGGTACCCTCAAGGATGTGATCTCCAAGGTTTTTTTTATGAAGTATTTGATTCATTAGATATATATTTTTTTGCAAGCATGCAGATTCTAGATGGAATCCTTTGTGACAATATGTACATTTCTCCCATTTTCTTCCCTTTTCTCCTTTGGATCTGGAGGCATCGGTGAAGGGTTTTGAGTACCCTTCCTTCTTCGGATTGGCATGATATTTCCTTTTGTCTTTATCTTTAGATTTCTGATATTTATGGCTTCCATCTTGCATAGTAAGTGCATGCGCCTTTGGGCCTTTGCTTTTTCCCCTGTTGATGAGCTTGGCTTGCTCTTGTGTCAAGGATTCGATAAATTTCTCAAGAGAAGGCATATTCCAAGTGGCTCCAAAGGTGAATTTGACTGAATGGAATGTTGATATGAACACAGATAATTTAGGAGCAAGTTTGGAGAGAATGGCGAGAACCAATTTTTTCTCCTCCTTAGATTTATCAACCCCACAAGTTTTTAGTTGCGACAGTAAATCCTTGAATTTTGTAAAGAAATATTGGATATTGTCAAAGATTTTTGGATCCAATGTCAGCCATTATACCTCCAACATGTGTCCCCTCATATCATCTTGTTTTCCAAATATCCTTTCCAAGGTGGTCCAGGCTTTATTGGGAGTCTTACAGGAAGATATGTGAAAAAGGAGATCGGGAGAAATAAGACTACAAATTGTTTTGAATCCTTCATCCATTCAATTTAAATACCTAGATTTTTCTATGGCTGATGTCGGTTTTGTGTTTGCATTCAAGGTTAGCTTGTACAATCCTCTGGTTTTGAGATGTATGACTATTTTCTCTTTCAATGCAAAGTAATTGTAAGGTGTAAGAATGAATTCTTTTGGGAAATCCATCTTTCCGTTGTCTTGAATCTTTTGTACCTGCAAAAAAAAAATTGGGGTGGATTTTTCTTAGCAGTCTGTTGGCTCTAATACCATGTAAATGTGTTGAACCTTCACATAATAGATCTAGCTATAAAATACTACACACATTTGCAGAGAGAAATTGAGAAAGAAGACAAAGGAGAGAAAGAATGGAATAATTCTCATTAACTGTAATGAATAATGAATAATTTACACATTATATACTTTGTATAACTCAATGAATGTGCACTAGAGGAGAACCAATGTGCCATAGTGGTGGTATAGAGTGATCTGGACACACACCAGCAATTACGGGAGTGAACTGCCACCTAGTCTAGTCTCTCAGGCAGTTACAGAAGTGAACTGCCACCTAATTGAGTTAACTAGTCAACCAGTTTTCAGTTAACTAACTGAACAGAGTGTAGTGAGGAGTATATAAAGGAATCAAGGGTAATGTTCCAGTCAAGTGATGATCCCAAGGAAAGTGTACATTAGCATGGTGATGATCCCAATGTTACATTGTGATAAAACCAATGCAACATCTAGATTCAACTCAACTAGTCAAACTGAAGTGTCAACTGAAGAGAATATTCTCCAGGTGGAATATTCTCTCCTAAAAAATAGGATACTGGATAAATGACTAATTATGACTAATAAATAAGGAAAAACCTTAGGAAAAATAAATCGTAGGTGTGTGTGAAGTAACTCCAAAAAAAATACTGTAGAAAAAATATTAGCATGGAGCATCTTCTGAAGTGACAATAATACATGGAGCATCATCAGGAAAAGTTAGGGGATTTAAGCAATGTTAAACAAGTAATAAAATTATGTTTGAAATAGGGCATTCATATTTCCAAGAATTTATTTCATTGTCATGTTGAAAAACATTGCTTTTCTTATTGATGGGCCTTTATGTGCCTATGATTCTTTAGATGATGTAGGAACACAAAAGGACAATAATGTTAGAATCATTCAATAACAATTAAAAGTCATTTGTAAATGAATTGAAAAAATAACAGAAATAACAAATAATCAGTATACCTTGAATATAATACAAGAGTGAGAATGTCATTTTACCTCACATATATACTTATCTATGGTAATTCAAGTAGACCATATAGATCATCTCTGGTACTAATGGTCCCCAATAAGTTTTCATGCTTAGAATAATGCATGGAGTATAATATCATTGATGATTTCTTCCTTTTCATTATTTGTAGTTCAAGGTTTGTCCCAATGACTAAGTTCATAAAGTGGTATACAAATGCACTTGGTCTATAATATTGAAATACATAACTGCCCTTCTTTTGTGTTCAATTGTCCCGTGTTAGATATTCTCCTTTAGCAACCATCAATCCAATCAGAAATTGATTGCCTCCATCATCAATTAATAATATATTGAGTGTCTACTTTCCCTCTAAGAAACACGCCAACCAATAGTCAATGTCCCATTCATTATCTTTCGAGGAAACCAATATTTATATATGCCTTGCAAAAATAGATTTCCAACATGTGAGTCAACTAAATTAACAAAGTGTATTACATTCATGCTAGAATATCAAAATTTATCTAATATTGTCCATATTCATTGAACCTAGCTGTATGAGATCCAAGACATGATCATAATTCAATGAAATAATTGATTGATCCTTCTCAAACTATCTAGTTTAGTAGTTATACATTGATCAATGGGTAGTGACATATGATCCCATCTATCAACTTAGTACATGGATTAATTGTCATCCCATTCACTACTGCTACATAATCCATTGAAGAAAACATATTTTCTTGTCCATATTTTGACTATAGTGTTGTATAAGGTTCAAACTGAATGAAATCTATGAGTTCTAAATATTGTTTTTCATTCATATGTATGTGACTGATCAACATTGACCACCTCCCAAAAGATGTTTTAACATTTCCTTTCATTGTCAACTCTTCTCACCTTCTTGTTCCCTCTAGCATTACTTAAGAACACCATTCAAATATAGATTTTGCATTTCGATTAGGAAAATTTATCATAAAATTTTGATGCATGCACTAGCTTTGTCATGCTCCCCTTTCTCATGCCTAGTCTCAAAATAGTTCCAAATACGTGGCACCTAGTATTTTTTATGCAACAAACACAACCATTGAAATACACATGAATTTTTGAACCATTTTGTAAAACCATCTGACCAAATATAATGTCAAGACATTTGTATATTATTCTCCTCCAACTGATTGTAGAATGATTGAAAGTAATGTTCTATATAAAGCAAAGTCATGATACCTATCACCACTTATGTAGAAGTGATACTCTTTTTATATAATCGTTTGTTTTCTCTACTACCTAACCCATTTTTGTATGTGATATGGACCATTAGGTTCACCTTATCTAAGTGATAATTTTGGGTTTGAAACTCATTTTTATTTGGAGGGTGTAATTCTCAACAAAATCCACCATTAATAGTATAATACCGACATGAGAGGTATCTTTGCATATTCTAAAATGTTTGTCCTACCATCAAGCCACATGGATACGTTGGACATTTTTCCGGTATTTTCAAATAAATCCTTGATAAATTCATAGACTCGTACCTCGTAGAATAATAATAAATACATATATAAGTTCATCATTAAATTAATTCTCCTGTGACAGTTCAAAGAGAAATTTGAAAGAAAATAGTCAATTTAAGTACACATTACTAACTTAAGACGTCACTAGGTGTATCTTTTTTCTTTTATGCCCTCCCCCTAGATCATACATGACATATTTGAAGCTCTGCTTGTCAACCTCCTTTCTCCCAAATTCATACTTATCACTCACATGCATGCACTTGTTCAATAATTC
>ML789536.1:239231-251636 GCA_009831015.1 Picea engelmannii
TATGGCTGGAGAGATTGATGTTCTATTGTATGCCTTGAATGAGTTTTTTCTTGGGGATTTTTGAATGGATGACTTAAAAGAAGAACAAGTTTTCATTTTGCATCCTCTTGCTTGCATGTTGTTCCTAATGACTTCATTTTTATTCTTTCATATATTGATCATATTCTTCGGTTTCAAACTCTTATCTTGAATCACAAGGCACTAATCCTTTCTATGAGTTTGAGATTAGGTGCATGCAACTATCATGACATATATATACAACAGTCCAGATCATGGATGATTGTCATTGTGAAACATCTCCTATTCATTTCTTCATTTTGCAAACAAAATCAATGCTTATTCATAAGTTTGTTGAAGTCAAAGGAAAATAATGTAATGTTTATAACATACTAGAAAGTATGTCCTTCTTTGTTTAGCAAAGTTTATTCTTGTTGTGGTTGCAAGAAAAGGGTGCCAAGTCAATTTCTTACTAGGTTCTTATGATCTTTAAAGTCTTCAAGAAGATCATGGCTAAGCAAAAGATGATGTACCATTGGTCACGTAACACATAGGGAACTCAAAAGCAGGGCTTCTAGTTAATGAAAAAATATGGAAAACTCAAGGACTCTTTAGGAAACCCCATATTTCTCTACTTGACCACTTCAATCTTGAAAAGCCTATGGAAATCCCTTGATATTGTTCCTCTTGGCTAGGTTTCTCTCTAATTTAGATCTTGATCCTTATTGATTCATGCATTAAGAATTGATTCTAGTCTTTATGAACCCAAACCGGATCTGTTCTTATCGTCATATACATTATCTTTTACTTTCACTTTCGTTCCAAGGACTAAATTTTATTGTATTATATTATGTGGTTGGAACCCTGATTCTTCATATAAGACCTTCATCCTAATCAAGAACCTTCTTGGGCTTACCTTCTTAGGATCTTACCTCTCCTTAACTTTCTTAGGCTAGTTCGGTGTATGAATTTCCTTTTTTATTTCTCAAACCACCTTTCTTAATCATCCCTCTAAATCCAATTTTGATTTCGTAATCCATCTCAACTCTTCGAGAGATTTTTTACGGCAGTAACCATGCTAAAAATAGAGTTAAGAATCAAAAGTTATGGCCTTTCTAAGTTTTCAACCCTTCACTCACCATCTCCATGTGGCACCCATGTGGCACCTCGCCACTCATGCCATTCGATATGGACTAACGTGTCAAGGAACGTGTCAACCCTCTTATGTGTCACATCATGAAGCTTATACTTTGAATTATTTAATTATTTTCAGGAATTATTTAATCATTTCAAGAATTATTTAATAATTTTCAAACTCATCGGAACTCACCCATCGGAATGAACCCCATCAGGTTTTCACCTCCACCTCTTCCATGAGCTTTCATGGCCATCGAGATCCAACCTAGCGGGAGTTACCCATAGAGAAGCCTTTATCGAGTTTCACCTTATGTTTTACATGCCATCCTGACTATCAAGTTACAACCAACAATTCTATACCTCATCAAGATCTTCCTTATCGGGGGCTAGACTCACCTTTTCTTTCCAAATCCCGAGTCCTATCGGATTCCCCTCGTCAGTTTATCCCCATAAAATATCCCATTTGTTTTTTTGAATGGTTTGTTCTGAAACCCGAAGGCCGATATCCTATCAGATTCCTCTCTTCAGGATCCCCTTCATCGAATGATCACTATTGTTTTTATCCTATCAGGAAGCTAGCTCATCTAATTAGTTGGAATTTTAGAAGCTCGAAGCCCTGTCATATTCTCGATCTATCATATTCATGTATTTGGATTGAGCTTGTCAGATGATTCATATTGGTTTCCTCCCTTCAGAATCCTCTGTATGGATGATCTTTTTATCTAATGACTATGTGCTACTTGTTACCTCCACATTTGTGGTCTCAACTATGTTCAACGTGTCCACCTAATGTAGCTTCTAGTCATTTATGATGTAGCATGTTACATGTCATCTAGGCTTCCTATCATCTACCGTTTCTTCATACATGGCTCTCACGTGTCATGGTGATGGGTATTTTTTGACGTGGCATTCAAGTTTGACTAATCTCATTGGGTTTGACTTATCTCTTCGAGATTGAATCTTTTTGAATACACTTTTCCCCACAAACCTATCCAATACACAAATTTTGAATTAATTATTATATCACTTTAATTATAGTTTTATTATTTTAATCCTTGGTTATTTTTATTGCAGATTTGGTCAAAAGTCTAAAACAAGCCCAACACTCTATACCCTTCCTAACTCTGGATATGAATTACACAGATAATGTTAAACAATATAAACTACTCACACTTAATTCCCACAATGCATGTGGGATAATTATTTAGATTACAAGATCAATGGTCCAGATCAATCCCATGAGTAGATCACAACTATTGAGTGTCAACTTCGGGTAGCCATAACTTGTGATCTAGAAATCCAAATCAGGAAAGAGAGGACTTGTTGGAAAGATAAATCAGAGAAGAACAAATTAGAAGAAGAATTTTAACCAAAAAAACAACACTAATTTCCAAAAAATGCAGGAGAAAATGAGACACAAATTTGATTGGAGATGGACCGTGAATTGTTTTGAAATGTGTATCTCAAGTTCTAGGTGGTCAAATTAAGTGTGAGATAGCTTTTGGAAAGATGGAACAATGAAGAAGATATTAGTAAAATATTTGTTATCATATTGATCATTGAAATGCTCAAAAAATTCTAAGAACATAAGAGAATGCAGTTGAGTGGAATGGAAGATATTTCCAATAATGGTAACTCATGGAATTCATACAATGTGAATATGACAACTTTAAAAGTATTCTTAATTCATGTCTGTAATTCATATATTTATTAATGAATATGTAAGATAAATTCGAATTGTAAGATAACAAAACAAAGGGAGATGAAATGAAAATTTGTAACCGAAGGAAATGAACAGTTACGGGAAACGAAGAGTCTCTCTTATTTTATAAAAGAGAGTTCATTGTAAGAAGGGGGGACCTTTTTTCATTGTAGCTTCTATTGGTACTCTTATATTTGATTCAATAAAGAGTAGAAGGCATTTCAGGATCATAAATTTTTTGCGAGTGTATGTGGGACTCTTCTTCATGTGAGGTTGTTTCATGAATTTCTTGAATAATTAGCTAAATGAAGTATTTTTGTACATGTTATTTAAGATGCTTATGCATTTACGATTTCTAATGGATACGAGACTGATGTTGTAGGTGTAAATTGTAACTATTTACATTTATATATGTTGCATTATTGTTTTCATATATTGTTGTTTGTCATGAACTATCATATTATACTGTATTATGGGATGATCTTGTTATCTAATGACTATGTGCCACTTGTTACCTCCACATTATTGGTCTCGACTATGTTCGACGTGTCCACCTAACATAGCATCTGGTCATTTATGATGTATCATGTTACATGTCATCTAGGATTCTTATCATCTACCGTGTCTTCCTACATGGCTCTCACGTGTCATGATGATGGGTATTTTCTGACGTGGCATTCAGGTTTGACTCATCTCATTGGGTTTGACTTATCTCTTCGGGATTGAATCTTTCTGAATACAATTTTCCCCGCAAACCTATCCAATACATGAATTTTGAATTAATTATTATATCATTTTAATTATGGTTTTATTATTTTAATCCTTGGTTATTTTTATCGCAAGTGCAGTCAAAAGTATTAAGCAAGCCCAACACTCTATACCCTTCCTAACTATGGATATGAATTACACTAAGAATGTTAAACAATATAAACTAATCACACTTAATTCCCACAATACATGTGGGATAATTATTTAGATTACAAGATCAATGGTCCAGATCAATCCGTGAGTAGATCAACAACTATTGGGAGTCAACTTCGGGTAGCCATAACGTGTGAGCTAGGAAGACAAATCAGGAAAGAGAGGACTCGTTGGAAAGATAACTTAGAGAAGAACAAATTATAAGAAGAATTTGAACCAAATAAACAACAAAAATGTTCAGAAAATGCAGGAGAAAATGAGACACGAACTTGATTGGAGATGGATCATGAATTGATCTGAAATGTGTATCTCAAGTTCCAGGTGGTCAAATTAAGTGTGAGATAGCTTGTTGGAAAGATGGAACAATGAAGAAGATGTTAGTAACATATTTTTTATCACATTGATCACTGAAATGCTCAGAAAAATCTAATAACATAAGTGAATGCAGTTGAGTGGAATTGAATATATTTCCAATAATGGTGACTCATGGAATTCATACAATGTGAATATAACAACTTTAAAAGTCTTCTTAATTTATTTTTGTAATGTCATATATTTATTAATGAATATGTAAGATAAATTAGAATTGTAAGATAATAAAACAAAGGGAGAGGAAATGAAAATTTGTAACCAAAGGAAATGAACAAGTTACGAGAAATGAAGAGTCTATCTTATTTTATAAAAGAGAATTCATTGTACGAAGGGGCGATATTTTTCCATTGTAGCTTCATATGGTACTCTTATATTTGATTCAATAAAGAGAAGAAGGCATTTCAGGATCATAAATGTTTCGTGAGTGTGAGTGGGACTCTTCTTCATGTGTGGTTGTTTCATGAGTTTCTTAAATAATTAGCTAAATGAAGAATTTTTGTACATGTTATTTAAGATTCTTATGCATTTACGATTTTTAATGGATACGAGACTGATGTTGTAGGTGTAATTTGTAACTATTTATGTTTATATATGTTGCATTATCGTTTTCATATATTGTTGTTTGGCATGAACTACTTTTGCGGCCAGTGATATCATCTTATATTGTATCAATTTTCTAGAATTGCTCATGCGAGACAAGTTAGAAATAGTTAGATTAATTAATTCACATTTTCTTTAATTAGATTAGATTTAGAATTAGTTAGAATTCTTTAGGGGATAGTTTATTGTCTTTCCCCCTGTTTTTTTAATTCATAATGGAAACCAGGTCCACATACTGGTTGGAAACGTTACACCAAATGAGAGTAAGTCTAATTGGGACCTGCCATTGGGTGTTCTCCCTTACCTGCTTGATAGGATATTTGGACCCGTCAACAATATCACAGTTTCTAAACAATACATATAATACGATAGTTGTATAACAATGTGGAACATCTTGTAATTGTAAAGAAGTATTAGAATTAAGATCACTTAACAAAGAAATATTAAACAATTGTCACTCTTGTTATGAGAAAGGTTGGGTAAGAAAAAAATATTTATAATAAAGTTACAAAAACATGTATTATAATGATAATAATAATATATTTTTAAGATTAGTATATGAAACCCCTTTATTTATCAGAAAGGTACCTCTCCGCATAATTATTTGACTACTAAAATCTACAAGTATACATACCCTACCCAAATAAAAAAAATATAAAAACGATATTATAGAATGTCACCACATTTACATATAAATATGTTATGCATGATATACATAACCTCACCAATTCACATCAATATTGATCTCCTAGCTCATCAATCACATACCTCCATTTTGACATGAATTTGGCAGTCTTTAATACTTTGCCAACAATGGGTTTTCTCCTACTCAAAGTTCTCCACGACATCTACCCGCATCTATACCTATACTTATTTAAGATTCCTTAGCTTCGTTAATTCTTCTGGCATATTTTCCAACGGGTTGCACCACCATATTCTCAAACACTTCAATTGTGACATTGCATCCTCATCGAACTAGGGAATGTTTCTCAAATACGCAAATGATGCTATGCTCAGCTCTTCTAATTTTGGAAATGCCCTAGGTTTCCCAAACTCACTTGGAAATTCAATGAAGTTTGGATTGGTATTGTGCATCAAGTGTAGCATTTTCAAATTAGGAATATTTTCTAACTCTATAAGATCTGCACTTGAGCTATTTTGAAACCCATCTATTGTTAGATCCATGAGATTCTGAAACAAAATAATACCTTTAGGAACCACGCAACCAAAAATATGAACTATTTGAAAGCGTTTCATGGCTTCCATGTTAGTTGGAAGATGAAGGGCTAGAATGGAACCAGAATGGTGAACATAAAGGGTTCGCATATTTTTCATGCCCCAAAAAGTACCCTTGTCCTTGAGGGGAGGATCATCACTATTTGATAAAAATAGTAATGACAAGTGTTGGAGAAGGTTCAATCATTTGAGCTTCCTCAATTGCAAGGCATTGGCACTGGTTGAATTTCCAATAGTGAAAGCAACACCTTTCAATGCTTGTAGATAGATGAGATTCGATATTCCTACAGGGAAATCATATACTCATCTAATTGATTTTCTCTCCGACGTCCCTCAAAATATATTGGATGGAAGTAAGCTCATCAAGAAAAAATCTAAAATTCTTTCTGAAATTAACAATCCCCAATAACTCTGGGTAGAGTTTTTCAACGACAATAGAACTAAATTTTCCTATAAGTTCTTTAACAACAACTGCAACAAAAACTACTTCTACCATAATTCCAGTCTCCCTCTTGCTCTGGTAGTAGTTGCACTTCAATCCATCTGAGCTTCCTCGTCACAATGTTATATAAGACCTGATTGTGTGGTAATCGTAGTTAAAACCCTTCCATTCCCAATTGAACCTTTCGAACCGCAACACACCATTGGCAATCTCAATACCTCTTCCGTTCTTTTTTTAATCTCAAATTTGAATATTGTGGTAAATTTGTAATTATTATTTATTTCACAAAAATAAATAATTACTTAATCTCAAATTTGAATAATGTGGTCATTATGTAACAATTATTTGTTTTAAAAAAATAAATAATAAGTTACATATGGATAAACTCCATCACCTGAGCATATGTACTTATGCCAACAACTCTTCTGACCCAGAAAAATCAAAATCTAGAATTGAGTGAAACACAATGTCGATCTGTTTGGCGTGTATGCTGCCAATCTTCTTGCTAAATCTGTTACTTTACGCTGGTAAATGAAGGACCATGAAATAAAATACTATGTCTACAACTTGCAACAATATTATATCCCCAATCTAACCTTTAGAGTCAACACCAACCTTTCTATCTATGCAACATGATAAAAATAAATACTTTGATTAAAGATATGGAGCAACGAACGCACTAAATTCTATGAAATCATATAGAATAGATAGTGGGCATACTTTAATTTTAGTTTGCTCATCATAACCACTTTAAACTGATAAAATAACGGCTCCGGATCATGGGTGTGCTTGAAAAACAACCTATATAACATGCTTGTCGATGAGAGATATTGGCATGTGTTTTTGCATCGATGGTCGATCCTCAGTACATTTGGCACTACAAAACAGTCCCAAAACCGAGGCATGGCGTTCGATAAGCGATGTCGTTTGTGGATTTTTAGTTTATCACATTCAAATTTCTATTTCTCTCCGATTTTTGTGAAATTTCTTCGTGATAAACTATAGACAACAAAAACAATATGATGAAAAAGGCTCCATAGAAAACTCCTATTATATTCACACCAATGTTACATATTTATAGTACAATGGGTGATTCCACCTCATAGAGATATTTTCTCTATATCCTAAAATCATGCATGATGACTAGGCTATGCAATCTTAACTAACTCATTAGTCATCACTTGAGGATATATTACTAATATACTAAATGAATAATACAAATATAGGTGACAATTAGACTCAGTGATTGGTAAGGTATTCCATAGGCTAACATTCCCCCCCTCAATCACAAGTGCGATCAATAATACCAACAATTAAGCATAAACTGGTATGATTTCCAAGTCTTCATATTGAAACTCCTGAGCTAAGCCTCAATGAAGAACTTCCTGAAAAACCCTCAATCTGGATGTTGAATGGTTCATCTGAAATGAACTAGAAGAGAGCTAAGATATGGAAGTGAACATCTGCAATATCTGAACATTCCTTGATTGCTTAAAAATTTGATCATTTTTCCAAGTCTTTGAGCTAGAATAATATGATGTCTTCTACTAATTGGTGAACATGTAGTATCACCACTCTATTATCAGTTTATCACTGAAAGTGTTCTCTGAAACTATGGTTTGGGATGACCAATGACCAATTGATATCATGTATCTGATGGTTTTTGGATGACCACTAACCAATTTTGACACTTCTAGGTTTCTAATAGCATCCCAATCATGTATCATGTGTATGATTCAATTGCAAGTCATTAAACCATAATCCTGCCAAAGTCCGCCATCTATATAATGCAGTTTCCCATCTGGAAAATTTCATTCTCATCTAGCATATTTGTTGTTGAAACTTTCTATTTGACAACCATCTTCAATTCCATCATCAATTCCCCCCTTTATTAGTTGAAAGGAGAGACCACAAGTGGTTTCACGAACCATCGCCATTTGATTTTTGAACTCCCCCCCTTAAGGTACATAAGAGTTACATCATTGTACTCCCTCTTCTAAGATTAAGAGAGTATCATACTTATTCCATTTGTATAAAAACACAAAGTGGGCATGTGGAAACAACTACGTGTTATCTCATCCCGTGAGGGTCATGCTTGAAAGCTATGTCATAAGGGGACCACTTATGTGAGGTACACAAATGTTATGTGTTGCAAGATTGGTCTTTATGCGAGATTGAATTCTATGGTAAGACTTATATAATCGCTTGGTTGTTGATGACCATTTCCAAGGATCAATCCACTCATAGTGAATCTTCAATATTGTAGGTTTCTTCAGTGTTGAACATCTATCTGAAGAATGGTTATGCTTGCCACAATGCTGGCAAGGATAGAGATCAAAACACTAATTCTCCATGTGACCAACTCGATTGCAATGTTGGCAATTTGCATTCTGATGTTGAATTTGAACAAGTGAAGTTGAAAATTCTTGAAGGAATCCATCACTTTGGAACTTGATTGATTTGGAATAATTGGGAATATGAAAGGTAACATCCTTGTCATATCCAAGTCCTGTTCTATTCTTGTTGTAAATGATTTCTTCCCAAGGTCTGATGATGGGCTTGGAAAGAATATTCTGAACCTGTTGCTTTGAAATATGTGGAAGTGGATTTACTATATGGTGTTGCATCATTGAAATATTTTCCTCATTGAAGTCAAAAGACAACTGTTGAAATATAGGTTCAAAAATAGCTTCATCTTTGTCTGCATTTGGATTTGTCTTACTGATTTTCCCCTTCACTAATTGTTGATAAAAAAAATCATCATCATCATCATAGAGAGGGTTGTTATGAACAAAAACTAGTTCGGAACAGTTCACTAGCTGTTGATTTTTGAGATCTATCAACTCATCATTCAATAGTAGGGATTGAGATTGAAGAAATCTAACTTTATCTTGCATAACTTGCAAACAAGTTAGAACAAATTGTAGAGTTTCTTTGTTCAATATCACTGTGTTGTMTTTAGSARTGATTATTAGAGTTTTTAGTAAGTCTAATAATTCTATATTTCACTCCATTTGAACTACTGAAAGATGTATTCTTGTAAATCGCTCACTTGAATTTGTTCACTTAAGCTCTCTCGCTTGAATTTGTTGACTTGAGCTCACTCACTTGAACTTGTTTGTTTGAATTCACTTATAGGAATTTTAGGATGTCGGTTGCCACAAAAAATGCATCCCAAAGTATTACAATGATTTGAGTTTCAACAACTCAACCCTATTAATTTTGACTCAAGAACTCAGACATGCAATAACTCAGTCTTGGGTGTCGGATTCAACCGAAAATGCACCCAATAAAAAAGTCAACCTAAGTTTGATACTGAAACTTTCAAAGAACTATTGAAAGTTTACAATGGATGTTGATTCTAAAATTGATCTTCAAATTTTAATGTTTGACGATGCTTTGAGTTCTTCTTGAATATTAGCTTCATGTATCAATTGTTGCAATGATTTGAATTGCTCATTTGATTAATTTGATTTCCTTTCCTTGACTTGTATGATTTGATTTCTTGTAAAWKCTYRATCATATATGCTTGATTSTGCTTGAATGGCATGAATTTGTGYGTGCTTGCATCATATTATGTGTGTGTTGCGGTAAATGATGAATTAAAATTGTGTTTATGTCAAAACTAGACAATAAACATCAACATCATCAACAATCCAAAAAAAACACACGCACTATCAAAAACACACTCAGGGTGTACCTAAGATCCCCTTATTCAATTTCAGGTGGATCTAAGAAACAATCACCACAAAAAATAACATGCTTTTATTTATTTTCTTTTCATGATTATAATTCGTTTTACATGAATAAATGTCCTCCTTTTGAAATCAAACCAAAAACCGAACTTTTTCTCTTTTTTTACAAAATTTTGCCCAAAATATATTTACCTCTTCTCCTTTCACGTTTACAAAACATTAAAAAACAATCATGGTGCCCTCGCTATAAGATTCCTTTGGTACACACTAATATTATAATTGACAATGTTTTTTATAAAGAAACAATCCTCCCTAAATTGGATTATATCAAATATAGAAAACTAATTTCAAACTAGTACATGAAATTTTCTCTGTTGAAATGGCCAAAGTTTTCTTTCACACTTATCAAGGCTTCAATTGGTCATTTCATCAATAAGAATTCATTCAATGAATAATATTACTGGGTGTTCAAAACCTCATTTCAACATATTCAATAGTTGAGATAATTATTTTGTTGAGGTAGAATAACTATTTTTTCAATGTACAACCCAACCACATATGCCTCAATTCACTTATCATTGCTTTGCGCACAAATTTTCTTATAAAATGAGGATATTCTTACAAATTTTGGCTTGACGGGTGCATGATGGGAATTGACTCCTTGGCTTGAGTGTTCACATATCACTGGACAATCAAATTTGATTTCTATGGACAAATATTCATTGAGTTGATTGTATTATTTTCAGTCGTGTGGATCATTTCCAACTAGGTGAAATTAGAATCAAATTGAGCAATTTGTCTCTATTCCTATCCACCGCTGAGTAAAATCTCAATCTGCTTGCCCAGGAATGCCTAGAAATGTAAGGGAACACAGGTGTGGATCGAACTCAAGATCAGATCGTTGGATGCTATAACTTGGGCAAACCGTAAGAAATTTTGTGGATAAAATCTCATCAACAAAAAATCAATCGAAAAAATTGAAGATACCCATTTGCGTAATAACCTAGGTGTTCTATTTTTAACCTCTATCATGGAAAACAAAAACTTGTGTTCAGAGAAAAAATCATTTTTCATTTGCAGCGTCTGTTTTCCATTTTGAGGTGAATTTTATAAGTAAGTTTTTTTTTTCTTTAAACATTGATTTTTTCAATCAATACTAAGAGGGATTTGATGGATCTCTAAAACATCTTTCCAACACTATGTTATATGCTTAATTTGGCTTTGTATGGAGGCTGAAATTTGCATTTTAATGGCTGCATATTCCACATTCGGACAAAATCTATTTCTTGTGGGATGAATATCTTTAAAAAATATGAATCTTAAGAAAAATATATATCCTTTGATGTGCCTTGGAATCTAGTTTCCAATGCAACTGAAATCGTGAAAAACGGATAAATATTGAACGAGAAATCTAAATTTTACCTACAGGCACTCCAAAATCAATGAATTTCCCTTTCAATAATGTCTTCTCCTTGTATTGCATGCAATTCCAATGTTTCATCTCTTCTTCATTGGAATTATTCATCATTGATAGCCTTCCATGGAACACTACCATGGAATAACTAGACCCATACCGTGGCTCTGACAGAGAAGACCACAATGTCGATGAGTATTGAGCCACAAATCTGTCATATCTATGTGATTGTGGATCTTAGGAGAGCAATCAGATTGCGTTGAGAGGCACCAGATCACATGAAGATTCTATAAGCATCCAAGGCGACTATCTTCATCAATCCTCCTATGGAACACTACCATGGATTCAAAAATACCAAGCTATCATTGATCTCTTAATGTTGAGGAGGCAGATCAGATCGTGCCCGAGAAGGTAGAATTACTTTGACATTCCACGAGTAGCCGTCATCCATCAACTCAGCTTTCATCAACTCATATTTTGAATCACTCATAGAAAACTACCATGGAGAAGCTATCATGCCTTTATGATCATAAGAGCTTTGATACCAATGATAAACTATAGACAACAACAACAATATGATGGAAAAGGCTCCATAGCCAACTCCTATTATATTCACACCAATGTTACATATTTATAGTACAATGGGTGATGCCACCTCATAGAGAGATTTGCTCTAGATCCTAAAATCATGCATGATGACTAGGCTAGCCAATCTTAACTAACTCATTAGCCATCACTTGAAGATGTATTACTAATATCCTAAATGAATAATACAAATATAGGTGACAATTAGACTTAGTGATTGGTAAGGTAAGCCATAGGCTAACACTTCGAACAATCCATTAGATTACATTTAATATTAATGATTCCACACTAGTGAAAACATTAA